>JAYKKT010000091.1:9002500-9602500 GCA_036023115.1 Brasenia schreberi
AGAATATCTGGTTAGAAACCTTTTATGGTAAACTGGATAACCATAGCTCCATGGTGTAGCTCGTGGGTTTAACTGTGGGATATACTCATGGGTGGGATTTGCTTGGATCAACAGCTAGCTATATTATGGCGTATTATAGCACATAGTCGATCCATGGAATACATTCTTTCCACTTCCAAACTGTTGCGTGCCGAACACTGTACACCGCTGCAATGTACACCCATTGGTTTCGTAGAACTGCAAGTTGATGGGGAGAACCAAAAGGATCTCAATACAACAGGAGGGTGATCACTGGAAAAAGAACAAAAGCACGGCAAAAATGATGAGCGGTATCCCCATGCAACAACTAAGAGTTAATGTAACCAAGCCGACTTAGCGTGAGAAAAGGCTTGCCTTTGGTTGGAAACTCTATACTGGCAACTTATAGGTTAAACACTTGTTGAAAGGCGTCAACTACAACAAGAGATGCCATTTTCCTGAGGTGGCCTCTGCAAACTAATGAAATGCAGCACTGCTCTTTTTGGGGTACAATGGGGAGGCCGAAGCCAGATGCTGCAGCCCTGTCATCAAACTCATGACCTTCAACTTATGAATCGAACACCTAGGCTATGTCATATTTGTATTTGTAGTTAGCAGTGAATTCATTTAAGGTGTCGTGATCGGTTTGACCCAGTTCAACATGAACACGAAGGTGACATGACCGGAACACAACCAGTCTTCACGGTTTGCCACCCTAAGACCAAACTTATCTAGCATGCATCACCTTCAGCCCAGCTCTCCGAAACCAAATCCCTTTTACGAAGTGTAAAATTTGGTCCAGCAACTGTAAAACATCGGCACCTAGTGACACCGAGTTCAAATGCCAAAATTATACTATCTATATGATGGGAAACAGCCAAAAGAATTGCCAAAAATCATGCAGCTACTCAACGACAAGTCAAATTTACAACTGATTTTCATGTCGAAAACTACTGACCATCTATGCCGCCAGTGTTGCCACAGTGGACAAGAATGACAAGGAATCACAATTCTCTGGCTAGGGGATCGACTCAAAAGAACCATGAAGTCCTAGGTCATGAATTTCATCACCCGCAGGCATGGACATACGCTAGGGGCTGCCAAACCTATTTTGCCAATAAAAAAGAAAGGAAAACAAAATCCAACAGATTGGAATAGCACTGTGGGTGGTGGGACTGCTCTCCTCTCTTGGAGTAAAATGCCATAAGATGAAGCCAATAAGAACACGAAGATTATAGTTCTAGAGCTACATAATATCAGCTCATCCGGTTAACATTGCAATCCAGCATGCCCACCAGACTCTAACTTGGGAATCTGGTGAGGCACTCTGCATCGAGACACCATAGGCAACCATTAGCACACAAACGAAAAAGGTCCATGAAGATCACCAATTAACAAGGAACCAAATTGACTATCTGAATAAGGGAAAGAGAAATCAATCATAAAGCATAAACAATGCCTCTAAATATCATATAAATATTTCTGTTTTTGTTACGAAGGGAGGCCAAAGCCTAACCCCCCAGGGATTGAACTCCCCACCTGCGGCAAGGGCATCAGAGCACCTTGCCGGTTGAGGTAACGCTCTGGGTGCAAATATAATGTCAATATTAGTACCTATAAATATCATATCGATATCAATACCCTGACAGCAAAGATGGATACCTACATGAATGCGAGACGAATGATCATCCAGAGAAAGTCAGGAAGCGTTCATGGTTTTCAGGCCAAACAAGTTCTCGAACAACTTGGGAGCCATAGGTGGTAGGTCCATCGGCTCGGGAGCCATGAAATTCACGATTTTCTCATGCACATGATATCTGCAAAAGGGGCAGTTTTTTGCTTCAACTAATGCATGTCTTTCGCAAGCAAAGCTTTCTGAAAAACAGTGGCCACTTGGAAGGAGATCAATACATACCTTATCTTGCGGCTCTTTGATGCTCGCCTATCAACAACCTTTCGCTTCTTGGTACGCGTCTTTTGTAACACAAGTATGTTCTCTGTTCAATATGATCATTTGTTAGTATATGATGTCTTATGTTTGTAGAGTTACAACAACTACTAAGCCTTTTTCATTACTAGATGGGTCAGCTACATGGATTCTTTGTTTTCATAGAACTGGATCCTATGTCAAGCTAACCGTTAACTCAACACAAGCTATATCATTCTTTATTGTTTCCTTCCAGCACTTTTGTAGTCTTCTTATTCCTTTTTAACATTTTCACTATCTAGTTTCTCACACACCTTTCCGGAGATACCTTGGATTATAGTTTCTTACACCTTTTAACATAAGCTAGATCATTCTTTATGTTTGTAGAGTTAAAAGAAAAATTAAGAAAAGGGATATTATTGAGATCAAACTGAAGATTCTAAAAAAATATTCTGATTTTAAGTGCAATTTCTAACACTTTCTTGTGACTGTAAACAGAATAGAACAGATTTAGAACTGGAATGACAGTTCCAATGTGTCTTGAAACCTTGACTACATGTTCCATGACAAGATTAAAGGCCAGTAATAGAAAGTGATCTAGCCCATCATGCTAATTAATTCCTATGTGAACCGATGTTGGACAGTGTGCTTGGCTAATCTTGATCCCGCAAGCATCTGCATTTCTTGTTTTACGAGATGCAGCATAAAAACCCCAGCATTCAAGATGAAACCTCTAGAGTTTATCAATATTCACAACCTAAGAGTTCTAGCAGAAAAAATCATCTTTGCATTTTTCATCAGAGAGAATGATGCGGACATAGAGTTGGTGCATTTGTGGGAGCATATTCACACACGAGAACCCCAGTGATAAATATGACAAGATAGACATGATACACACCGAGCACACATTTGCACTGATAGCTTAGAAAAATGCCTGTGGCCTAAATTCTTGGTTGTAGCGTGTTAAAACCTTGAAACTTCAACCTACTGGTAATCAACCAAGAAACCTATCCATTTGAAGCTTGAAGACCATAATATGCAGGCCCAGAAAAATAAGAATGTGAACTGACAGAGCCACCAAAAATATTTCGTGTGAAAATTACCTGTTGAATCAGGTTTGAATGACTCCAGAAACTCCTTCAGCAACTGCTGGTAAAACTCTGAATCATCTAATAGTTCAGGATCACCATCTACATTTGAATCCTGACCATACAAAGAAGCAAAGTCAAACCTCAATTCTACGTAAGAACAGATCGATACTTAAAACATCAAAAAATTAGTTGTATGCCACTGGAGAATCTGGACTAGGATAAACTACCAAAGGAGTAAAAGCTTTAGTACATCTCTACTCAATTTTAAGCACAGCTGAGCAGGTTAATACCTCTTCCATAGGCTTTCCATTCTCGTCTGGCACCTACATGTCAACCAGAAAACATTTATCCCAACCTCAATAACATGGCAAGAGAAATCCAACCATGTGAAGATAAGCAGCGGATCAATGGTAGATAAGACTTACATCCCCAATAACACCACTCAAAGACCTCCTCATCTGCATCCTCGTGATCATTCTGTTTGGATCTCTCATGTTGGTTGCTACCTGCTGGCTTATGCTCTGTGATCAAATAAAAGAAAATTTGTAAAAGATTGCACCTTTGTCATATAAAGACACATCCTGGTTCTAGCTACAACCTGATTGAAAGCACGCAATTTGCTTTTTAAAGCAGCTGCACCGGTTGTCATTTGTGTCTTTCTTTGCCATTTGTCAATTGAACTGTCTCTAAATGGCACGATTCTGTAGGTCAAAATGTGATAAACGTTATGGTGAAGTAGTGAAGACTTTATACCTTAACTTGAAAAGAATTCAGCCACAACAAACCATATCTTAGACAAGGCATGTAAAATAAATAGGAGCAGCAAAAGAATGGCGATAGCTTGGAAATAACAAATCAAATTCGACAGTCGAATTAAGTGGAACTGGCTGTTAAGAAGGGACAGCTGGGGCCACCAGGTACCAGGGCCACTAGAACCAAGGGCCACCCAGATCATCAGGGCCTTCAGGGGGTCCAACGGCTCTCAGATGCTGCTGCTTCTCCTCTTGCTGCTCTATTTCCTCTATAAATACCACTCTTGGAAAATTCTTCTCTTATGAGAGGTTCATTCAATAAAGTTTGATTTCAGGTTTTCATACCTGTATTTGCTTACACTGGCAAACAAGATGAAAGAATTATCAAATTCCACTATAGCAGAAGAAAAGTGGTACACAAGTATCTTCAGAGTTATTTACAATCTTTGGACAGTTACTTATATTGAGTGACCTTACTGAGCAAGTACTTCCTGCAGTTCTCTGGGTTAAAAAAGTCTCCGAGAGAGTAAACCTCACATTGCAAATGGATCCCTCATCCTTGTATCGAAGTTGGCATCATTACTTAATCCTCTAGTTCTAAGAACGATATGATCATTCATGCCATGCTTACTCTCTAGCAAATACTCAGATCAGTAACCATAATTATAATGGTATTTCTTCATTTGACAGTGGTAAACAGAACCTTTTTTAAGTAAACGCACTAAGAAATGCAATGCTTACTGTCTGAAGTGTATGCACTTGGGACCACCTGCTTTATGTATGTAAGATAGTTACTATTATCGTTTAAGGGGAGTCCTTGTATCACTGAGAACTCAGTGAAAAAAAACTCACTTACCATCCTCCCTCCTTCATCATTGACTAATCATTGTGGACAAGAAAGTTTTACAAGTTGTGGCTAGTGATTCCTAAGTTATCATCTCTGACTAATCATGAATTGACAAATCCAGCGTACAAGTAATGTCAGGGAGCACATCAATCGAGATAAAAGAAAATTAAAAGTAATGTCAATTATACTAGGTTTCATTCAACTCTTTTGGGTTGCCCAAGTTGATCAGAAGATAAATGGCAGATGGAGTGAAGAGACATCGTCCCTAGAAAGACTCCTCATAACCCTCGTGATAAAACAGAAAAGAACCTTTAAATACTTTAGAAGATAAACTTGTGGGGCATCCACATTCATATTCCCATGAAATTAATACAACAACAACTAAGCCTTTTCCCATACTAGACGGATTGGCTACATGGATTCTTTGTTTCCACATAGCCCTATCATGTGCCATGTTAGCAGTTAACTCAACATAAGCTAAATCATTCTTTATTGTTTCTTTCCAACACTTTTGTGGTCGTCCTCTACCTCTTTTAATACTTTCAAAATCTAATTTTTCATACATTCTTACAGGTGCTTCTTTTGATCTTCTTTCTATATGTTCAAACCATCTTAAACAATATTCTCTCATTTTATCCTCTATTGGTGCCACTCCTAATTTGTTTCTAATAACCTCATTATGTATACGGTCTTTCCTTGTATGACCACTCATCCATCTCAACATCTTCATTTATGTCACAGACATCTTTTGTACATGTGATGATTAACTGCACAACACTCAGAACCATCATGAAATTAATAAAACTAGAAAAATTTTGTTTAAAACTTCAGCATGATCTACTTGGAAATTTGGAATGGTATAGCACCAGATCTGATGGAAAATTTCCTTTCCCTTTTCACTTCATTTTGTTTCGCCAAGTTTTTTATTCAACATGCCATCCAGAAAGTGTTACCGCTATGGCCCAAATCCAAAGAGAGAAGGTTGATGGTATAACACATCAGTCAACAACTTTGCAACTTAGCATACCCCAAAAATGTGGAGTTCACATATGTGCTTTCATTCATGATAAGGAACTTATAGACTAATCTCAAAGCAAAAAAGAAAAAATGTCATCAATACACAGGTGGGTCACAGAAAATAATTAACAGTAAACAAAGCTTCTTGTAATCCTTATTCAATTCAACCACCCTCCGATTAGCATCTATGGCTATTTAACACTGAACTGTATATGGATGCAACCTCAATCGTGTGAACAACAAATACAGAAATTATCAAGGTCATACCAATGAAACACCCATATTGGAATTAAAGAGATTTAAATATGTTTGTGCATTGAAATCTCAGCTAAGTTCATGATTTTGATAAATACAGTTTATTGGAAACAGACGATACTGATAATGAAAAACTAATGAGATAAAGAAAGCACATTATGACAGATCATGATACCTAGAGTACATTGCCTGTACTGCTAACCAATCTTCATCGTCGTCTGGATGAGAACCATTTGATAGGTTTGATGATGCACTGGGGTTCCTTTTGATGCCTTAGTGATAAAAAGAAGGCAGCAAAAAGGAATTAAAAAAACTGTATGACAAAGCTACCCATCCCACTTACGGAACAGAAAGAGCATGAACAACTTAATAAATAAATCACTTGTCGAAAAGTAAGATCTGCAGAAGCTTCTGACTACAGAATGGAAACAAAAGGTAGAAAGGGGGCAAGAATCGAGAAACTTAGCAAGGTCAAATGCCATCAATGACATGGCAACATGACACAAGGACATGCTACTTGTTAGTAGTTCCCCGCTAAAATGTGCTATATCATAAGAATGATATGGATTGCATAGAAGTTCTCATGTGAAACAGCTATAAGTGTACGTTGGCTGAACCAAAAAAGCAACTTGAGAGTTAGCATGTAATATATATTGGTACGGCAACCAACACTATGCATGACAGGTGCCATAGGCCCATAAGAAGAAAGACACCAAAGTTGAGGTATAGAAAGAAAAAGGTCAAGAAAAGTTTAGATAAGCACGCATATCTCTAGCTTTATTTTATTCCAGAGTGCTAAGCTTCCCCCTTGCACTAATTCTTAAATTAATGTTCTGAAGTAGCACTTTTCCTCAACAGAACAAGAAACATCATTTCCGTGATTACGTGTCACTGTCTCCATGGAGTTTCTTTGTCTAGGATTAGCCAGCAACTTGGAAAGTGGGTTGCATTTACTATATTAGCAAAAACTTAGTTGCCGATGAGTTCTCACTCCCTGTGCAATTTCCATGGACAAAAATCAAAAGGAAAACTTACATTGCAGGTGATTGACCCACTTTCTCATCTAGACCCAATTTGCCATTATGGTCAGGCATACCATAATAGGAACGGCTTATTTTGTACACAGGAATGTCGCCTGAACCTTGCCTATCTTTGAAATTTGTCTGAAGTACAATATTGTTCCACACACATTTTTTTTCCAAGAGGATTGTTTTAAAATACTCAAGGTAAAAGTTTCAACAAGATGGGAGAATTATGAAGATGTCATACATCAAACTGATGCAGGTAGGCTACAATGGGGAGTTGCACCAAGGTACTTTGTACAATAAAAGACACCTCAAGAATTGACAGACAACTATTTAAGTTAGCATTAAGACCAACAATGCTGTACTATGTCAACTGTCAAGTACTCTGAAATCAAAAGATTAACATGTGCACAGGATACTTCTGATAGAAATAAAGATGTTAAGGCAGATACATGCCCACATAGGGAAAGATTGGTCCAATAGTGTAGTTATTGGAGAAAGAAATGGCACGGACTAATTGAAGATAAAATGAAAGACTTGTTAAGGTAATATTGTCACTTCGAAAGGTGGCCATGTGAAGCACAAGGTGCAAGAAATTGGAGAATTGAACACTTTACAAGAGGAGGAAAGGCCTCTAAAGTGTCCAAAAGGGAACAATAAAACATGATCTTGCTTTTCTAAAGTTAATTGCTAATATGACACAAGATCAAACCCAAAGACAACAAAGAATCTATGTAGACAGCCCACTTACTCCGGAACAAATTGGTTTTGGCTTGGTCTATGATATTGTCCCATACCATGGTAGCTACAATCCAAAGCAAAGATCCATCAAAAGGATATGGAGTACATACACCAAAATTCCAAGCACAAGGCAGAGTTTGTTCCTCTTTGAGTATATCTTTCTGGGTCGGACAAGGACCTCCCAACCTAAAGGCCCAGTACCCAAAGATCCTTCCAGAGATGGTGAATTGAGAAATCCCAATTTGGAAATTCTTTTTAAGAACAAGTCTGTCTTTGGGAAGACTTTCAAAAACACAGCCACACACATTATGAACAACGCAAATTCTTTTAACAGAAAGAAAGGAAGTTATCGACATGGAAAAGGGATTGACTGCTAGACCTTCAAGTTGAAGGAGGTTGGGAGTTGGGACTCGTAAATCCAATACCCAGGTTGGGCAATCCTTGACATCACGAAAAAGAGGAAGGCTCCTTTGGAGAAAGGAAAGGGTGCAGTGGGTTTTGAACTGCTAGGAGAGAGGCAGAGTCCCCATTTCCCCATGTCATAAAAACAAGAGCATTTTTGGAGAAAATTAAGAGAAGTGATACAAGCATGCGAACACAAATAGTTCCATGCAGTAACTAAGATAAAAATTTAAACAAGAATTGTACAGAAGTCATTGTCTAATGTGCCCAAAAATCAATAGCAGCACAAATTACAGAGAACCAACTTCTCATGACCTTGATTGCCCAAAAGAGGGTGGCAATTCTTCTAGGTACAAAAAGTATGGTCATAACAATACTCTTCAGAATAAGCAAGAAACATACAGGTAACAAATTTGATGGCTGGGATACTACTGCACTGAAAAACAGGACATACCATTTTGAGATACTTGCTCAATTGCTGAATTATTCTTAATTAAAGCCTGAGATCATAAAAGAAAATTGCTAAATAAGAACCATTTACATAATATATGTGACCTAAACCTTTTGATAGGAAGTCATAAAATAAGTAGAAAAGGTTTCAGGTTAAGAAAATGTACCTCCTGAAGTTCCAAGCAACTTTCTAGTGTCAGTTTTGTTGAGGCCAACAGTTCTGCATAAGATTGGCTAATCGCTTCATCTGCACCACAGAAAGAGGACCTTAAAGGTTCCTGCCACCAACCAAAAAAGTCATTAAAACAACATTCAATCTGATCATGACTAGTTACTACATGGACCTGCTGTTACAAAAAGAAAGGGAAGCGCATCAACTAAAAAGCCTCCAATCGGCAGAAAGACTTAACCTGTGGTAATTTATTTGTAGTTGCGAATACCTTTTGCAGCAAAATCCTGATCTCCAACATCCTATCCCACAGGGCCTTAAAGAACAAGAATATCAGCATGAAAGGCAGCATTAATAGCAAAACAGAAAAACATAATCAAATAAACCCCGTGCGATGCCAGGAAAGGACGAGCAAAACTCATGCCAAGAGCGTTTTCAGTAGCTTTCAGCAATCACAAAACTATCAATGAAAGCACCTTCTGATTTTTTACAGCTTGGCCTTTTAGCGCACCATCCTCTTTATTTTGCTTCAAGTTCCTCAAAAGATCCCTGCATTTAAAGAACTCAATTACATACAACAACACAAGTAAATTGTATGTCAAACTTTCTGCTAACCACATCTTTGTAAGAGGTAGAATAGTCTTATCACCTAATATAACAAATCATTGACTTGATAAGATCAGATACTAGGCTATGTCACATGGGTGCGGGTGTGGGTGCGGGTGCGGGATACGGCAATTTCAAAAATTTTGGGTGCGGCGACACGGCTAGGGTATATAATATTATATATTATATATAATATTCAAGCTACATAAATCAATCATAATACAACTAGTATTTGCTAATTTTGGGTGCATGTAGGTATCAATTAGCAAGTTCCCTCATAATGATCTGAAACTTACAATGATTTTACGAGCAGCAAAATATCCAAGTTATGGATTCAAAGAGTTTCAAGATCTTTTGTAGGATATAACATATACTAGTATTTGTGCTAGGATCCACTAGTGATGTCATACTCTTCTGTTCTATTGATCTGGCAATGTTCGGTCTTTAATTGTGTTTGGTGACCGAGATTATTGTGTGCAAAGGCATACAGTATGGAGTCCAATTGTTCGCACCCAAAATCATTCAAACAGCTTTATATTGTATAAAGCTATAATAGTAAGTACACAACTTTATATTAAAGCAAAACATATAAATAATAAAAAACTACTAATTTCATCATAATACACAAATCAATCTTCATTATCCAGACCCATTTATCCGTCAGTTACAAAAAAAAAATTGCAAATTTTTTTTTTGGACATGCTGCACCGACACGGTGTCGATGTCGGTGTCGGTGTCGCACCAGTGTCGGGGTCGACACTCCACCCCTTAGAAGTGTTTGTGTGACTTAGATACTAGGGTACAAAAAGGCCAACAATATAATCTGAAAAAGAATCATACAGACATGCAATAAAATGTACACCATAGAGGTTACTGTGACTATGATCAAAACATTGCAAATCCTCAACTCGTAAATATGGAAGCAGCAGAAAGAGTATGACACGAATATGCTTGACTATACAGAGATTAAATTAAGCTCAGAAGGAAACAAGTCAAAAAACATAATTTCTAAGGGAGGCACTTAGATGCAGGTTTTATATTCCAGCCTAACATGAAGAAATGGGTTATCGTGGAATATGGGTGAGAACTGACATTTCCAGTGAGGTCTAAAGGATAAGACATGTGATGAACAAACATCTTACCAAGTAATTGGATGAACTTTTACATATAAGGAACCACAATAACCATATAAGTACCCGAAATAATGAAGTGATTTAGGTTCAAAGCGACAAGGACTTCTCAGTGAGCTGTAACATTATTATTTGAGGCTGACAAAATGTAACATGCCTAATTGGTCACGGAGAGCAACAAACAGGTGAATCTGCTAACAGGGAGTTGACCCAGCATGTCATCCAAAATAGGCATGCATGAACACATGCCATGTGATCCTGTACAATAATAAGTCTACCTTGTAACTACATCTTTCATCACATTAAAGTTGTTCATACTTATATAAACGAAAGGGAAACCCTCATCTAAAAAATCTTAATCAAGTACGAAAAGGGGTTTGGTCCTCAAACCAGCATTGTTTTTTTTATGAAAGTAAGCACTTGTATATTGTACATTATGTTAGACTATGATCATCACTCTACAACTTCATGTTCTTCCGCTCAATGATGGTAACATGTAATGACTGTTTTGGTGCCTTACATTGACAGACACATCAACCAGATGCTTCAAGTATAACAATGACTAACATATTATTCGTACATTTTAAATCCTTTATCAACAAAACTGCATTACGAAGTTCAAGGACTCACTGTACAAAGGTAAATTTGCAACTATATCATTATCAAAACTAAAGTTTTGAAGATAATAAAACATACTCCTCCTGATTACGAAGATTTGAGTACTCTCTCTCCAATTCTTCCATCTCATCTTCTTTGTGCACTCCATTATGTGGATCACCATCTCCTAGTTCCTATATCAAGGGAATCTCATTTATAATAAGTTCAAAGAGTGATGAATGGCATGCACACACACAGTATCAGTGTTAAAAGGCAAGATTGAAACATACAACCTCCTCATCTGAGTTCACCTCATCTTCATATCCATTGATATCATCTTCACTTGCACTGAGTTCCTCTGTACATTCTTCATTATCTCGCTTCAAACCCATTTCTTGCTTCAAGGTCTAACCATTAGGAAAACAAACTTTTTATAGAAAAAGATGGCAACTCAACTGTATCACAAGCTTTCACATGTCAACCTCCTAATGACGATTTTTGTAATGGAAATGAATTCTCTCGTTCAGCAATTATGGGTGTCCCATGGAATTCCTTAAAAGTATAATCTGCAACAAGTTGGGAATGAAAAATAAGGCATCAAGTGATAGACACCCTATGAAGACCCGGTTTTCCACAGATCTCGTTGGTCATGGTTCTGTTGTCTGATGACAACTGTTGACTTGTAGATAACCTTGCCATCCAGGACATGCTGCTCCAATTACGGAAATTTTGGCTTGTCTAACTGTGTCAGTTTTACACAAAATGTCATATGGCAAGTGACATGTTCCAAAAGAAAAGAGACAGTTATGCAGACTGATTTGCACAATCTTAAAGATGTTATTGATAATATCAGAGAAAAAACACCATTCAAGTACATAGCAGTGTTCCGGTGGCGACACTACCTCAACCTCTAGATTCTCAGACACTCGATAGTTTGGTGAAGGAGGTTGATTTCATGAGCTTCCAAAGTCGAGCCCCTCTTTAACAGGGTTCCGGAGGCGGCATGCTACTATTCTCCGACGGAACTAACTCGGGAACCTTAGTTGAGCTAACCCCCTACACTTCGAGGTACGGCTGGGGATGGAAATCGGGAGAAACAGGAGAAGAAGAGGAAACCCTTTTTGGGTTGCCGAATATCTCCGATTTTCTGGTGATTGAGAGATCCGCGACGTTCAGGAAAGGACTCAATGGGTCCGTATCTCACCCCTCTACCCTCTTTCGTTCGGGACCGTGTTCGGTCGCCGGCGTTTTTCCTCAAAAATGAAACGGAAATTAACAAATTCCATACCTGACGAGAATCTGGCGAAAACTCGGGGTTCTTTTAGCTTCCTGGCCTCCACACACTCGACAAGAGAAGGCTTCCGCGCGTTCGAATTCGCCCTCTTCCTCTCTCCTTTAAGCCTTCTCCCTCTCTCACAATCCAAACCGACCGCTCAGGAATTTGGATCGGATGTGGGTCTATATCCATACCCGGAACCTTCCAACCACGTTCGGACCCGCCTTTGTTTCGTCAAAATGGAAAAAAAGACGCGGGGAATGGCACCAAAACAGCCAAAGTACCCGTTACGGCAGAAGGGCAGAGAGAGAGAGAGAGAGTGGGGATGGCAGGAGAGCCAGAGTTCATGGAATCAGAAAAGACGGAAGCAATTATCACCGGAATCGGAAACAAGTCCCGTCGGGTTGAACGCTTGCTCAAATTGTGAGTACCCATTCTGTCGTCTCCTCCCTGCGCTTTCTTGCCATTGTTTCGAAGAAGAAATTTCCTGATGCATATCTGTCAATCTCCTCTGCAACCAATTCTGATTTCGAATAGAAGATTAGATCGAAGCCCGTGGCTGCACTCAAGACGGCTGTGGAAGGATCCCTGCCGAAGACCATGGACTAACGATGCATGGTTAGTTGATTAGTTATGTTTCTTTTCTTTCTGGAGTAAATTGCTGCGGGTAACTTGTGGTTGTTGACAATTTCAAGTGGTTTAGGGTTTTATGGACAAGGAAAGGCATTTCCTTGATCTGTCTCTTTGTAGTGAATGGCGGATTGGGTCGTTCGAGTGTGTTAAGTTCAGTTCTCGTCCTCCTGTCTTCAAAATCGCGTTTCTTCTGCCTTAGGAGGGTTTCTCGATGATGCGTTTCGTTCTATTTGATGGTTTTGAAAAGAAATTTGAGCATCTATATTAGATTATTGATGGCGGGATACTCCATCAAAAGCATGATGCTGCTCTCAGTGGCCATGCTTGGCGATCTATAGTGGCATGAGAGTCATGCTCTGTTTGGGATCACTGAACAAGTCAGATAATTCTGAATTTATTGTTGCATTTTTAATTGCTCTTAATGAGTTGATGCTTTGAATTTCATTTGTTTGTTACTTGGTCTTCTAATTCGTTGTATTCTTAGATTATATTGCTGCGCTCTATGTGGCAGTCTGCCAATTGGGTTGTGGTGCATCGTGCAGTGGTGGCCAACAAAGAAGTTGATGCATTCTTCTTCTCTTTAGATCCAGAGTACTATGACATCCTAATGAGGTAAATTTTTGCTGTTTTTCCTCTAGATGATGTTTGTGACCTTATTACGATTACCCATTTGGGATCATGATGCCCAATTTATAGTTTCTTATCTTGAAAATTTCCTATAAGAGTTAAGAGAATGTTATGTAGATGCTTTAGTAAATAGATAGACACTTCATTAGAAATTGAAAATGGTTAAAGATGGGCTTAGTAATTAGTATTTGATTATGAGATTGGTTGTTATCTTCAGAAGTATTCTAGTGTCGTTTGTTGCAATCGTAACTTGTCAAAAAGTCAAGGGCATTTTGGGATGCTGCTTGGAATCTTAATATGTTTGTCATACCCCGAAAAAGACATGGTTTTCCAAATCCGAGTAGTGAAGTGGATCTAGACTCCTATTCAAACATCTGACATTAACATTTTCTTTTTAATGATAACCCTAACATTAACAACCTTATTAATTCATAATGTTTGTTATAAGCAAGATGTCTTCTGCAAATTCAGAGACTTCAAACAACAACTCTAACTCTAGGATCCCACCCCTGTTCACCCTAAAAAAAACTTTATGAAAGCTTCCTTCTGAGCCTCGTGTTTGCATTGGTAACCCAATGTTCTGGGGATCGGTAAAATTTACACAGGGTTGAGCAACGTGGCTTAAGGCAAGTTACTGAGAATCATTTAAGATTTCTAAATCCTTTTTAGTGATAGGGGACTCTGAACAGTTTGTTGTAGTCAATGGAAATCAGTAACTCAAATGTCAAATAGCTACAAGCATCTATAATAAACAAAGTAGGTTCTCTTCTGCTTGCTTACTGCGCGAGTCTTTACGCTAGATGCTGTGTGCATTTGAAATCTGGATTCTGTGCAACTTTGTTTTTGCAGATAAAAGTAGAGTGATCCTCTTTATGAAGATGCTGATCACTCTTGGCATGCCACCTCTTTAGGACACCATCCATATGGAGAGAGTGCATCGCTTCAAATTTATCTGGATGTTGTTTACATCTTTCAAACATGTCTGGCCAGAGGCTTGGTTTAATGAGCATGCCCATGTAGAGATAATCCTTCGTAGTTATTATAAATTGAAGGCCTATGTTTGATTTTTGAAAGACCAAATTAACCTGAACTACTGGTTGGCAAATCCCAAGTCTCATAGTTTCTATAGATGCCATATGTTTCCTGTTATTGTTGCTGTCAGCTGTTGCTATGGTTTATCACTATCATTATTTTACTGTTTCAAATCCATCTTGGTGTCATTCAACATCACCTTCATTTGCTTGAACTAGATCTTTATTTTGATTGAATACGACTATAGGATCTGGTTCATAAGGTAAACTAATACTTTGCAGCAGCTACTGCTGTGAGAATCAACATGGTGTTGCTTTGAACTCGATTGAACTTGTTCATTCATAGTAAATTGGGTTAGTAATCTTCGCATCCTTCAGTACTAATTGGTATCAATTTATCCAAAAGAAGTAGTGAAAGGTCTTTCTTGTTTTCCTTTCCGTTAAGTTAGTTTGCCTTTTTTTGTGTTCCGGATACTTGATCAACTTATTAGAATTGATCTGGAGACCGACCAACCTGTCATCAATGCCTACGGATACATGAGAAGTTGACTGAGAAAGCGGGTTGCAGGATGCATCCTACGAGACCTTGCAGACACCACAAATACTGTTTGAATGAGAGAGAGAGAGAGAGAGAGAGAGAGAGAGAGAGAGAGAGAGAGAGAGAGAGAGAGAGAGAGAGAGAGATCATAATGTGTTGCCGAATTCTTGTAATACCGCTTAGATGGCTACCCCTTTCTCTCTTTTGTCAGCCTCATGAATGGGCGAAAGGAAGTTACACACCTGGGTAGTCAAGTTATTCTCTTTGCTCTTCTTTTCTTTTTTTCTTTGACTAATGTGAAGTGCTTGTGTGAAATAGATTCTAGGATCTGCAAAGCACTACAAGCACATTATTGGCTTCTTAAGGTAGATACCAAACTCCACCGCGCTTTATATAATTACATAAAACAGGTGTATATAGATATAGGATCCATGGAGCAATCACTTGGAGTTACATTTTGTTCCAAAACATTTCTTGTATGATTGTAAAGGAACTCATGGTCCTGAACATATCTAACATGGGATTGCAAATTCCTGGTTTCTTGTGATCAAATTGTATTAGTCCTTGTAATTGATTCCTGCTATTTCTGGTTTCTTTTAAGCATGGAAGATCTATGCTCCTCACTCGATAATCTGAACTGTTAATAAGAGCTGTCAAACGAGCCCAACAAACTTAACAGTGCTCTTCACGGCCTTGTTCGCCAACTAAAGAATGAGTTTTTTTTTTTATTGAAGTTTGTTATTAGTATACACTTCCATTGTAAAAGTGATATTTTTACCATTTGGCTGCTTGGAAATCCATCTAATGAATTAACATGGTTTTCTAATATGTGTGCGTTCACATACACATGCAGACGTGTGCAGACACCGACTGCAGACACACGTACGTACACCATAAACTTCTAAACGAGCTATGAGCTGAATCAAACTGGAAAACATGTTCTTGTTTTCAGCCTGGATGGCTTAACGCCCCACCTCACCTTCAGTTATCATGAGTGAGACCACGAACAGCTTGGTCCAGTTCCCGGTTCCCAGCCCTATCTTGCATCTGATAAACTTAAATTATTTTAAAATGCCTACTGTTCTCTGTGCGATGTTTCTGAAAGAAACCTTTGCTGTAGAATTCATATGAGATCCCTTCATATTTGGGCTCACGTTAGAGATATCACAGCTATTTTGAACATACACATTCTATTTATATTGCAACTTCTGGAAGTCGACTTAATTCTATCATAAATGGAACTGGGAACACAATTTTTTTGACATTGCTAGCAAAATAAAATCAACTGAGTTGTTATTTTCACATATTATCTGCTTATAAATTCTTTGGTGATACATTATCTATATCTTTGTGAGGTTGCAGATCTGTCCCCATAGTCTTCTCCTTTGGCCTTTGACAAGAGACGATGAAGTCCCTCAACTTAGAAAGGCTTTATAATAAATGAACATATGTACATTCATGTAAAGAAAAACATCAAAGCACAATTAGTTAGCAATCAGGCAAGCTTATACAGCCTCTATTTGGTTTGTTTGGCTCCATTATGTGCCCGGATGCAGTCTCACGGGTTTGATGATGATGAACTGCACCAAAAAGGGTATTTCCTTTCCTAAGAGGCTTGTGTATTGCTTCTTGTATCTACTTATTCTGATAACTGTCATTCCGTTTCTGGTTTTCACTTCATGAAGGCTTGGGGGGGGGCGGGGGGCCAAAACGGTTCCCTTAACCAGCTAAGTTTCAAAATTTCCCAACTCGCTGTCTAGTTCCCATCATCGACATTCCGCTTAATCTGAACCTCTACTGCCCTTTGTGTCTTGGCTAATTTGGCTTCCTGATATTCGGCTAGCTTATAGTTGCTTGTAAAAGGAAAGTTGAATACGCATCCGAATGGCACTCGAACTAATAGCTCACCTGGCTAGGGGGCTCGGCTTACAAGTTGAAGGTCATGAGCTGGATACCAGGGGCGTTTGTAGCTGGCTTTGGCCTCGCCCGAAAAAAATGGCATTTGACTTAAACTTTGGTTTTTTTGAGATCGAATGCCAACATTCTACTGGTTTCTTCACGGGTATAAGTATCCCCAACTTGACATTAATGAAATCAGCATTGTAGTGAACATATGCCTAAGTAAGCGCCCTCTTGATTAGTTCTGAGAATTCAGTAGAATTAGATTTTTAGAGTTCAAGCTCCTTCTTTGTTTACAATTATAACGAAAGAACCCGGCTACATTGTCCATTTAAGAAAATTAAAAGGCCAAGATTTAGCCGGACGTATTCTAAGATGCATATGGTTACAAGCTTATGGTAACCAAACAGCCGGAGAAAACCAAGGCAGGCTCCACCGGTGAAAACACTCTCCCCCACCTTTCCTGTCATGTCCGGGCCGGCATGTCGAATCTGCGGATCTGGAATGGACCAATGGCAGGAGCTGGGATACGGCAGTGGTTCCTGGCGCCGGCCATGCCTGTGAATTTTTCACAAGAGGGGCACATGGTGAGCGTGGTGGCTGGGACAGGCATGTAGAATTGTGGGGAGAGCTTCAGTGCCCGGAGCTCCTGCAATTCCCTTTGCAGCCTCCTGTTCTCTTCTGTTAGATTCTCGCAGCATCGCTTTAGAAACTCGCAGTCGACTTCTGTTTGCTTCAATTTGGTCCTGCATTCATCAAACGTAGAGGTTAGTCTCGGTTAGTTGTTGAATAAAAGGGTTAGATGAACGCGAGGTGTCTTGTTCACAATGATACCATCAACGATAGCCTAGCAACTCCTGTTCTTCTTTCGATTTCTCTCTCGTATATATATATATATATATATATATATATATATATATATATATATATATATATATGCCAACACTCTTGAGATTTGAATATATTAAGTAAAAAATATGTATACTTTTTGTAAGTGCATTTTACGCAATTTAACACTTTTGTACGTTTAATGTACTTTGTAACTTTATATCTTTTACTTTTTAAAAAATACTTTCACTTTTTCTGCATCATCCATATTTTTCAATCCAACCGTTCAAATGTCTAGTAAGATGAGGGTTCAAAACAACTTTCATCATCTCTCTTTAGACGCAACCCACTTCCTGATATATAATATATTAATTTTTATATTTTATTATTGAAGGGCAAAGAGTGTATTAAAGATGTTTTTATATTTTTTAAATACTATATTAACTTTTTAAATAATATTGATGTTTAGTGTCCTAACCTACAAAATATACACGGTAAGAGAATACAGTCGACACACCCACAAATCTCTATGATGTTATGATCTTAGACAAGTTGAATTGCGCTAAGGTTATCCTGAAAAGGGGGATAATCTCGTAGAGAATGCCAACTGATCCCACTTTTGGGATAAACCATAAAAGGCCCATCCAATATCTCATATAAACTGAATGATGGATGAGACTGATAGAAGTGAGAAGAATGCATAAATCACGAGTCAAAAGGGGTTTAGCAATATCTACATACCTTGCCCGGCGATTTTGGAACCAGACTTCCACCTGCCTCGGCCGGAGATTCAATTGCTTGGCCAACGCCATTTTCTGCTTCTGAACAAATAAGAACGACACCCACGCAAATAAGAACCGCGATATGACGAAGAAAGATTGCGAGGGGGTGGGGGGAGGACGAAGATGATAAACTTACAGGATTGAGGGTTGGGTGCCCTTTGAAGCTTTCCTCCAATACGGCAGATTGCTCCTTCGTGAGCCTCAGCTTCTTCCTGGAGGCGTCCTCTTCATCGCTTCCCACGTTTCCTCCACGAGAAGAAGGCCTATCTTCCTCTAGGAGCAGATCGTTCTCCACTCCACGCTTGGTACCGCTCAGGCTCTGGTTTGACATCGTGCATGAGGGCGACGATGCTGCCGGAGATGTCGCCGCGCCTTCTTCCTCTTCCTCCTCATCGATGAAACCATCTCTTTCCGGCATTCGATTCACATCGATCCTCTTGAGGAAAGGCCTCGCCTCTACTCTGTACGTTCCGGAGTTCCTCTCTGCAGGAGGCACGCCTCGTTCAGTTCACCATGCAACAAAAGCTCCCGATTTTTTCATAAATATCTCCATTTTGTATGATTATGATTTGTTTACCCAAAACATCAGGAGAAAAGCAGAAGATCCAAAGTTTCCGGAATTTCGAGAAGAAAAAAGAAAAGTTTTCCGATTTACACGAGCATTTAACCCGATAAGTCCCAATATGAGATTTCGCGACTAGGCAAGGAGTCGTAAGCGATCGGTAAGCCTTGTTGAGAGTTCATACAGACAAATCGGATTCCAGATCCGGTTCTCCGGAGAGTCTCACTGGGCCCCGTCTCTAAGGAAACGAGGAAAATCATTCTGAGAATCCTCGAAATCCATCGATGGGAACCCTTGATCAGATTTCTAAGAAAATTTTCTCCAGAAAAGAATCCACGGATTGACGCAGCAACTAAGACCGAACAAAATGGAGGAAAAGAAGGAATTTCCGATCTCTTTACCAGATGAGAAATCCACCGAGAGAAGACGAACGTCCGCCGGAAACGGAGCTTCAGCAGACAGCTTCGATTGCAATCCATAGTGATTCCCGTATGACAAACTCAGATCTAGCCCTAATTTCTCCTCTTCTCGTCTTCCCGCCATATTCCTCCTCCTTTAGGGTCGCCGAATCCGCCGAAAAGGAGCGTAATAGTAGTAAAAACTCCAATTCTTATGCAACTGGCTTGCTCCTTCCTACTCTCTCGTTCTCTCTACACTAAATTCTCTTCTTGTTGTTGACAAAAGGGAAGATGACGAAGATGAATTTTGCTTCAAAGAGGGTATTTATAGGCGTTCGATCATGTGCGCTCGTGGAGAGTGTTGCACTTGTCATAGGCGAAAACGTCAGCTTAGCCACAACATCTGGCCCCTAATCATCCCCTAATCGGCTCTCGGCTAGCTTCGGCTCCGCTCCCGACTTTACATGCAGCTCGGCTGAATTGCTTAAATAACTGCCAGCGATTTGGGGGAACAAAGACTCGGCGCGAATAGGGGTACGATTGAGCTGACTCATTCTCGAAGACAACCGGGCTCGACTCAACGTGGTAAAAAAGTGCTAAGGTTGAGCTTGAACGAACTTCGATCTTTAGAGTTGGAGCTCAAGCTCGAGTTGGGTTCAAGCAACTTGGGCTCCGCTTGGTAGGCTCATTTGGGTTCTCATGGAACAATTAATTAAGCTTGGCTTGAGCTTGAGCTTAGTGAACTTGATCGAGCTCCAGTAAGCTCGTAAACTGACTCAATATAAATGTTGGTTGACTCAATACATAAAACTTTAAAATATAATAGGATTTATATGTACACCTGAGTTGCGAGCTTCTCGAGCCGAGTACGGACAAGGTCGAACTCTAGTTGAACTTGAAAAGATCAAGTCGGATTCGAGTTTTTTTTTAACGAGCTGGTGTGAGCAGCTTGGATCGGACATGAATGAGTTGGGCTCGTTGAGTCGGCTAGAGGGGTCGACTGGGTGGGACCCGCAAGTGAACGTGGGGCTGTGGGACCCGGATCAGACAGGTAGCGGTGGCGGTCACGTGGGGCATCGGCTATAAGCGGAGGAAGACCAGCTTGAGGTCACGTGGGTCATCAACGGCTGATCTTGACCGTCCCTACTGTCAACATCGAACGGTTCTCTTGTCGCCTTGTAGCCCTATCCGCCGACACGTGCTCTCCCTAATCATTTGAGTGGTTCCCCACTGGCGATTTTTGCACGACTCTGTAAGTTACCAAATTACTCCTATAAGTACAGCTTTCTCAATCCCCGACACGCGATTTGAAGATTCGATACGGACACGATTCGACACATATATGTGTTTCAAGTTGTCTTCGTGTCTACTCGAACTAAAGCGAGAAAAGAATCACGTCAAATGATGTCAACACGAACAAAAAATAAGAAAATATGACCATCCGTGCTCGACTTTTTTGTTAAATGCATATACTTCAAATGACTAAATGTAAGGTGTGCCCCTTTGGAGTACAAAATACCTTCTTGGGAGCCTATATCTCACATATTTTTTATTTCCCTAATGTCAAACAGTGGAGAATTTTTGTATGTGAGTCGTGTAGGTTTTGTGTTGACACAGAAGCAACCGAGTCGTGCTCATGGTGAGGTGATTGACATGAAGACTATTTGGTTTCATCATTGGATACAGAGGACACAAGCACAACCCAAAACAAGAAATCGTCGTCCCTAACATGCAAATGCTAGGGTTCGGTCTGCATAGGATACATGGACACGATTGGATGACTCGACATGGATCCATATGGTAATCGTCGGTTCAAGAACCGCTAGTTCCTTTTCTGGTTTGGTTTGGTTTGGTTCTATAATATTTGGAAGTGGAATCAAACAGTGGGAGTCATTAGATTCTAGCTTCTGGTTCCTAAGAAAGTTTGGGTCCCATTCAACCGGTCGAGCAGAGGCCACCTCTAGTTACGATGATCTCCACGACCCGAGTTCGAGTTGTTAAGAGTAGAAAGGTCCTGGCAAATCAATTCATTTTTTCCCCTGTCACGATGGGAGACTGAAGTCTAACACAAACACACCTACATGCTCTGGAATTGAACTCACTTGTGTCTATGTGAGTCAAACAACCGTGACAAATGAGCTAATTCTCTGAGCGCACAAAAAAAAAATTCTATTCAAAGATCTTTTGTATATTTTTCACGACATATACTCCGAATGTGAGGCACGTTAGAGCCATGAGATTTCATGGAATGGTAGATTCAATCATAAGATCCAGGTTGAGTTCGAGTTTGAGCCCATCGATTAAGCTCAAGTTGCAACTGAGCATGTCGAGTAGGTAGAAACAAAAAGAACAATCTCAGGCTGGCCAAGTGGGCTTTCTTTAAACGGTGTTTGTCGACATCAACTAGAGGAGGTAATTGTTTTTCAAATATATACAAGTACATTTTTACACCATGAAACCACGTGATCCTCTCATAATGTGTTCCAGTAACCAACGCGCGCAAACGCTCACACACGCACACTTATATATATATATATATATAAAGAGAGAGTATGGTTATAATAAGAAAAGAGGCCAACTATTTTATCTTTGGACGGGACAGTGAAGATCACCAACATCTCTCGACGGAAGTTATGCTTCTCTCTCTTTATATATATATAATGAGAATCGATATGCCCACATCCATGCTAGAGTATCCATACTATTATGGATTTCCACATGAAAGAAATGGATAGCAAAGCAAAAGTTGAAAGTTCTTTTTAAAAACACAAAAAAAATTACAAAGTACATTATGTATTTTCTGTTTTTTACTTTTTATTTAAACCATCTATATTCTTAATATGAATTAACATTATCTAACATAAATGAGAGCCTACCAATTCTTACTCTGTCTCTCTTTATGTATATATAAAAGAACGCAACAATACTCTTAAGAGTACTTACTCCCAAATTTCTAACCGTTCAATTGAGCCCATCAATAGTTAGAATATATGCAAAAAAAAAGCAACATACTTTTGTACTTTGAAAGTACTAAAATATATTTTAATTTTTTATTGATTTGGCTCAATACTTTGAGAGTGCCGAAACGTTGCTAACTCGGTTTTTGTGCTTACACAAACTTATATGTGTCTGTATATATGCAGGTATATATGTATATCAAGTGAAATGGCAATGTGCAGGTATATTGGATTAAAATGCGGTATCTTAATCTATATGATATTTTAAAATGTGGTATTTTATATAATTAGGAGGTTGGATTAACATTAAGTTCTAAAATCTATGGTAAAAGATTGGATTACAGTTTTCGGTTGCAGTCCGATGCCTAACCCAATCTTCTTTCATTTGTGTAAGCTCCAAAACCAAGTACGAGAAATGGAGACTTCTTCTCTCTTAAGGAAAGAAAAAAAAAGGTGGATTTTGTCCAATAACTTTTTCAATTTACGTGAAATAATTCAGATGAACACGTCGATCATTTTTAGAGTGGCACTTCTGTAATATATGTTATTTACTAGGTGCGTTTCCGTCAAACGCCAGAGCCCTTTTCATGAGCGTTTTGCCGGCACGTTACCGGTGGAAAGATTTGCGTGGGTCCCGCATTTGATTGGCTCGTTACCTTCTCGTGTCCACGTCATCGACGCCGTAGACCCGCTTAGTCACCTGAATCCGGGCCCCACTTCAAGTGGATCTTTTATGCCTATATTGCCCTCAAGAATGAAGGGGACAATCCTGGTATTAAGGGCAAATTTGGGGAGCCTTGAGGGGCTCATTACGTCATGACGAAGTCTAGGCTCCATGTGATGCACACAGCTCAGGACAGCTCGTCGCCCGTGTGGTTGCCCTCGACACGTGCGGTTCGCAAATCGAATCCGTAGGGACACGGTCAAAGGCCAAAAGCGAAAATCATTGTCCATCATAAATTATTATTATTGCTATTATTTATTTATTTCTCTAAAAGATTTGTGTGGCTTCCATGAATTTCATGGGAGCCAATCATGTGCCTCTTTTCTCCATGCCCTAAATGCCGCGAAAATGGATCCATGGAGGATAAACTGTTAATGCTAGCCGGATTCGGATTCAGGTTTTACTTGTTTTCGTATATCTTTTGGATTTATAATATCTATACAATGAATGCTTTAGATTTTACGTATTCGGATATGTATCTCTTTGCTTAGATGATATCTATATTGATTAACACTTTAAAAGATCGAGGAACAATGGCGGGTCAAGAATGTTACCATAGGATGGGACGAATAGCTTATCATATTAGTTAACAATTGGGGATCTACATGGAGGGATGGGAGGCGGCCACCCCCTGAAATTTTGAAAATTTACAGTAACACCTACGTTTTACAGTGAATATATGGTTGAGATTTGTGTTTCACCCCCTAACACGATGAAATATGTACATCGCCCCCTCCAAAACTATTTTCTAGATCCGGCACTGTTAGTTAAGGTAGGATGATCCCTACCTCAACTCAATGTAGATCCATCAGCCCTAAGTGTTTTGATTGTAAGGCTTAAGACTACGGAGTTGGAACTACAATTCCAGTTTCCATAATGTAAAATAAAAAGTTGTATGATCCCACTTTTTACTTAATTATGAAGCCTATGAACGGCCATGGGTATGGGCCGCTGAATCAAACACCCACCTGAAAATACTGGAAATGATACATTATTACTTCGAAGACAACCTTACTCGGTGTTAAGGTAAGGCTTAGTGTGTTTGTTTAGAAATCCAGTTACAGCGTAATTTGTTCCTGGATGTGGTTTGGCCTTTCATATCCACCTTCAAATTGGATTTCCTTGAAGTCTGAATCGGTAGAGCCATATCTGATCCATTCATACCCGTCATGAAGTTGTGGGTGTCGGCAGCTGAGATGTGGCTATGTTAAATGCGATACTGGTTGTTGATCAAGATTTGGGACCAAACCCACACTATAAAAGAACCCGATCCAACAAACTGTCCAACCCAAGACCCATATCCAACCAGCATTTTGGTTTTGACCGTGGACCCAAAAGCCGAAAAGACATATAATTGAACTCATCCTTCAAATTATTGATGTTCCCCAAGTGAATTTGGGTTGCATACGAGTGGGACCCGGAGGATGGAGGAGACCAAAAGGGAATGAGGTGGTGCACGTGTGGGGGCTGTCTTCCATGTGAACAACCCCACTGCCCATGTGAAGTGCTTGCAAGTTGCACAATGAATTCAAACCTGGCATATGCCAAGGGAATGGCCAGAGAACAAAATGATGCATTTGGCATATTGATTGCACTATATTGAATTGATTGATTGGTTCGGTAGTTGGTAAAACCTTTAGTCACATCCCACATGAATATGTATATATATACATAAACCAATTCTTGTTTACCATTAATGATGTTTACTTATACTCGACTATTGCCATTTAGTGACAATGTTTTAAGGATTTTTGAAAAGTATAAAAAATATTATTATTACACTTACATTCTCTAAGAGCAATGATCAAACATAAATAAGCAAAAATTGTGGTTAAGAAGTAATCACTATATATATATATATATATAAAGAAGCATATTTGGTTTGTGATGATTGTTTTTACACGTCATATTATGCATGTAGATAATGATATTTATTTTTCTAAACTTTATGCACCAATTATTTAGGTTGACATCGATGCTCATATTAATCAATATGCCATACTAAAGAACTGGGAACGCTCATAATGTTCATACCAGCCAAAAGCCGTGGTGCATAGTGGAAGGAGTCTTGGCTGTTGTGCCTGTAACAATGACCCCAAGGTGGAAGTATTATGAGTCTATTTAATGGCCCTCCAACCTATGTCACATGGGCGTGAAAAAGTGCGCGAGTCACGATCATTTTTGTTAATCATGAGTGCAAGAACATGACTACGCATGAGTTAATAAATTAATACTCAATAAGTGTTTTGGGAGTGTTAGAAAAAGTATTAAAATCCAACACAACATGACACGAGATCAAACCTTACGAAAACAAAGAATCAATGTAGTTGCTTCCATTTAGTACGAAAAAAAGGCTTAGTAGTCATGGAAGAATAGACATGGGAGAAGTATGGGTGTAGAGGATAAAGTGTCTAAGAAAAGGGTGGCGCCATGATAGAAGTGTTCATGTAAGACTCGGGCGAAAGGCTCAATCGTTGAAATCTTGAGTCAGATTGTTCCAACTCCTTGAACTGCGAATTCGAGTTTTGAGTGGAGCAACCACTTAAAGATGGTTGCACCAAAGCTTGGTGAGGTTTGTGACTCGTAGGGAAGAACCTCACCACTCAATGTTCTTGTAGTTTTACAAATAAAATGTGTGTGTGAGAGAGAGAGAGGCTATCAAATGTTATGGGAATCATGATGATTGGTACATTTATTGTCTAGGTTATATGAAGACCAACAAAATAATTTCTCTCTTAGAGAGAAGAGGACCACAAGCATAGTTCCCCCAAAGTATCTCGATGCGTACATTATTAATGCATTCATGGACCATACTAATTCTGTCCGCTTCAATAGCTTTCCACACTTTTTAAATACAATGCACCATGGTACTAATCAATATCTAGGTTCTCTTGTTTTTAATTTGCTTTTTGGTGCTGAAGCCATATGCACGCCCCCGGTATTGAACTCATGGCCTTCAACTTGTAAGCCCATCCCCTGGCCAGGTGAGCTATTGCTCGTTCTGCTCCCTCGACGATACTAACAATGTTTCAATGGCCATGGACCAAAGGCATCCAAACTATGTCACCACGACACATCAAAATGACACAAGATACATAACTTATGTGCATTTTCCTACATAATTAACAGACAAAGGGGCACGACGTCATGAGGGCGACTCAAACTGTCCAGAAGAGCAGTGGCAGATCTACATACAGGTGAGGTGGGATGGCCGCCCCACTTGAAATTTGAAGCGTCAATTGGAAAAACTATAGCTAGCAGTCGAACCCATGGTTATGACACACAGTCCGCCAACACCTTAAACAGTTTCATGTGCTATTCGCCCCACACAACACCAATGTCTAGATCCACCACTGCAGGAGAGGTAGGCCCCAAGGCCTGAACTCGACTGCAACGAAGTTTTCTTGACAGTCATTAACCACCGGCGACAGTCGTAACCGTCAAGAAATAAGTTTTTTCGATATTATCCACTGATCAGGAGAAAACTTGGCGAGATTAATAACCATGCTCAAAGTTATCTCAATGATTGAAACTACATCATCTCCTTACACTAGCCCGTTCTAGGCGAGTGAAGCAGCCTCTGCATGCACCTGTGTGTGTTAGGCTTCGGCCTCTCTCTCTCTTTATATATATATATATATATATATATACATATATATATATATATATAAATATAAAACTCCTCCAACGTAAGGATCACTCTTGTATGAACAGTCCCAAACCCGGATAAAAGAGGAGGGTTGCGTTAGACTTCCGACAGTCAATATAAAACTTTATCAGACTTAACATGGATTCTACAAAAAATAAAGAATCCATGTAGCCGACCCCATCTAGTATGGAAAAAGGCTTAGTTGTAGTTGTAGTATATATATATAAAATGTAGGTGAGTGAATCGGGTCTTATTTGGGTCCATGTCGAGAATGTACTAATTAATAAAGGTAGAGATCATCGTCGAAAGTCACGCAGTCTTAATAAGTCTTTTTATAAGTCGAAAATTACTGAAGTCATTTCCTTCAAACTTCAAAGGCCCTAGAACATATACGACTGGGTCTAATCTACTTTGGGTCCAGGTTCACATGCTCAAGAGTCATAAGTCTTCTTCTCTCTCAAATTATTACAGAAGTCCTTCTAAGAAAGACATTGAAGTCTGTTGAAGATATAAAAGAAATAGAACAGCAAAAAGGCGAGGACCAACGAATACCCCTCATGTGGCCGATCTAATAATAGCTTTTTACATAGCCCACGGGTAATACAGTGGGCTTTGTACAATCGGGTTCATCCATCGGCAAACACATGGCAAACTGTGGGTGCAAGACATGGTGCAGGTGCAGATAGGGGATACAACGACTTTGAAAATCATTGATGTTCATAGAGACTGTAAAAGTATACTTAGGAAAATTAATTATGTAATGGACACAAAACATAAGAAAAATTCAGTTTTCATAAGTTACTATTATTCATTAGTAAAGTATTAATCAGTCAATATTCCGGGATCATCCTTGACATGGAACTAAGCTATTTTTAAGTAAGGATACCCAAGTAAAGGTACTTAAAATAATTGGTGGGTATGACAATCTCAGAAAAATGTCTCAAAAGAAATTGAAGTGACTAACATTAAGTATTGGACAATTGAAGCGACTTGAGAGGTCACCGATAAACATTGAGCACTGAAGCACCTGAAAGGTATGTAAATAATTGTTGATAATTGAATGTTGAATCAGCAAAGTTGCATAGTGTCAAAGTGTTGGTCAAGTCACCAAGATATCAAAGCATCTAAGTATGGATGTCACAAGCCGATAATGCAACAATAGTCAAGAACAACAGAGTCAAAATAAAAATCAAAGGATGTTCAAGACAACTTCTTATTGAAGTATGTTACAACTCTATTTATAGAGCAATAGGAGCAGTAAAAATACAAGAAACTGAATAAGAGAAGAAGAGGAGTCAACTAGCCATTGGAGGCAGCTGACCTCCAACGGCTAGTTACTGCCTTACTAGCTTGAATAGCCGTTGGGAGCTTAGTGGCCTGGGTCAGTCCAAATCCAAGAGACATGGGCCCAAATGACCCGTGTACCTATTACATTTAACACCCTCCCTTAAACTTACGATGTATATACCGAAAGTTTGTCTAACAGAAAATGAAATTGAGTAGCAGAAAGAGATTTGGTAAAGAAGTCAGCGAGCTGCATTTCTGATGTGACATAACACAGATTGATCTTTTTTTATAGACACTCTTCACAAACACAATGGCAATCCCTCTCAATATGCTTTGTGCGTTCATGAAAGGTGTTGTTGGAGGCAATGTACATTGTCGTCATAGTACATAGTGGTTGGTTGCTGAGGAGTAATGCCCATATCTCATAGAACCGCTATAATCCAAGAAATCTCGGTAACAGTAGTATCCATGACTATGTATTCTGCTTCGATAGAGGAGAGTAACAACTTTTGTTGCTTCTTACATTTCCAAGAAATTAGTGATTAACCTAGAAAAACACAAAGATCAGTCGTAGAATGTTTATTGTTTATATCTCTACCCCAATCAGCATCAGTATAAATAGATAAATCAAAAGACGAGAAAGAAGTTAAGAGTACCCCTTTATTTGTAGTATTTTTCACATATATATAATTCTCATAATACTCATATGAACAGTGGTGGGTTCTCGATGAAAATGACTAGTTGTATGTACTGCATGAGAAATATCAGAATGAGTAATAGTAAGATAGGTAAGAGCACCTATGAGTTGTCTATAGGGAGTGGGGTCTTCTAATTTTTCGTTATCAGTGGATCTTAACTTAATACCAAGGACTTAAGGAGTATCAACTATCTTGTTGTCTGTAATACCAGATCTTTCAATTATATCATTTGCAAATTTAGTTTAAGACACAAAATATCCGCAAGTATTTCTAACAATCTCAATACCCAAAAAATAACTAAGCAAACATGAATCATTCATATCAAATTCTTGATGAAGGTTATATTTAACCTATGCAATCCCTGCTTCATCATTCTTAGTAATGATCATATCATCCACATATAAGAGTAAAATAACAATACTTGCATTTGTCTTTCATACAAACAAGACAGTGTCAGTATAACAAGATATAAAGTGATGTAAATGCATGGATTTTTCAAATCGATCAAACCAAGCCTTAGGGACTTGTTTCAAACTATACAATGCCTTTTGTAGTTTGAGAACATGATCTTGGGGAAGATCAAATCCAAGAAGAGGAGTCATATAAACATCTTCAGTTAAATATTCATTCAAAAAGTATTTTTAACATCAAGTTGATATATATACCAGTTTTGAATAGCACTAAAGGTTGTGAGAATTCTAATAGTAGTCATTCTAGCAACATAAGCAAAAGTTTCATCATAGTCAATTTCATGCTCTTGAGTAACCTTGGCTATCAGTCTAACCCTATATATTTCAATATTATCATTGCTATGAGTTTTAATTTAACCTATCGACATCCAATAACATTCTTATCTTTAAGCTTAGGTATAATGGTCTATGTTTGAGCTTTATCTAAGGCTCTAAGTTAATCACTCATAGCAGCTTCCCATTCAAAAATACCCTTAGCTTGGTGATAGAACTTAGGTTCTTTTACTTAATGAAGAGTTATAATCAAATTTTTTCATTGAGGTTTAAAAGATTCATAGGAGACAAAACATTGAGGAGGTTTTGAAATTTTAAGTTCTAAACGTGTGTTGTTAGATTCTTTATGTCATCTAATATAATGTAATAGAAACGGTTCTATGATGGATTGTGTGTCAGAAGTTTCATCTTGGTCATCGACAGTCTCACAAGGAATATCATGATGAACTTCTGAATCACAATCATCATCTTCTTGTAAAACAAAGAAATCTTGTGAAAGACATGTTTCATTAGTTTCTAAAGATCTAGACTTATAGTAATAATCATTTTCAAAAAAATTCACATCCTTCGAAACATACAATTTATCATTAATAGAATCAAAACTCTATGTTTTTCATAATAAAGAAAAAATTTATATAATTTTTTAAAAAGAGAAATACCATCAAGGTTAGTTATAGGCATTATATTTATAAGGTATGCAGCCGTAAGAGTAGCTTCTTCCCATAGGAATTTAGGAACATTATTAGCAATTAACGTAGTTCTACATGTTTCGATAATGTGCCTACATTTTCTTTCAGCTAAGCCATTTTGTTGATTAGTTTTTGTACAAGATTTTTTATACAAAATTTCATTAGTTTTAATAAATTTTTAAAAATCATTTGACAAGTATTCTCCTCCCAAAATTAGATCTAAAAATCTTAATAGTGGAAGCAAATTGATTTTTAACTATATTACAAAAGATTACAAAATTTTCAAATACTTTCGATTTGTGTTTCAAAAGATATATCCAAGTGAAGTGAATAAAGTTATCTACAAATATTAAATAATATTAGACTCCTCCCTTTGAAGCAAGAGGACCAGGACCCCAAACATCAGAATGTATTAACTCAAAAGATTTTCTTAGTACAAAATTTCTTTCTCCAAAAGAAAGATGATGTATCTTTCAAAGAACGCATTCTTTACAATCAAATTTTTGTTTTCCAAATTTTTTCAACAAAAAAAATTTACATAGTTTGTAAATATCCAAATATCCAAGTCGTTTATGCCAAAGTGTAACATCATGAGCTATATTATAAAATTCAAAATTTGGCATAAGTAAACAATCTATTTTTGTATAGTCCACTTTCTCTATGACCTTGATCAATCACCTTCTTCGATAGGTGATCCTATACCATATAATTCTTGGATGAGAAAGCAATTGTACAATCATTATTACAAATTTGAGCAACTGAAAGTAAGTTTAAGTTGAGTTTAGATATAAAGCTTACATTTTGAATTTTAAAATTATCATTTCCAAGATTTCTAATTTTTTCAATTTGAAGTTTTGTGTCATTGACTGTAAACACATGTTTTCCAAAGATATCATGAGAGTTGTTTAAAGATTTATCACAATTAGTCATATGAAAATAAGTACCCGAATCTAAAAACCAAGACATAACTTGAGAAGTAGAGAGATCATTTTTAAAAATGTTTGGCATTTTTTTGAGCATTTCTTCTATGTATGCTTTGATGTTGGTCGGCAAGGCTCTTCCGTCTTTATCATCCACGGCTCCCACGTTTTTATATTTTTTCTGAAGAAAATGACAAGTGGTTTTGATATGACCACTTTTCTTGCAATAGTGGCATATTGTATCCTTGTTTGGCCATGATCCCGTGGGTTTTTTATTTGTTCCTTTTCTTGGTTCTTCGAAGTTTTTCACATACAAAAGCTTTTACGTCTTCATATTTGCTCTTGGTTTAGAGGCGAGAAGAACGACTTCTTTTGCAATATTGGTATTTTTTAATCTTGTTTCTTCTATAACAAGAAGAGCCAAAAAAAGAGTTTTCCTTGGTTCTAGGTTTTTTATATATTAAGTTGTAAGGATCAGATTCAAGAAAATGTTGGGTGACTAAGAAAGAAGATTTTAGCTTAAGAGTTATAACCCCAGCCAAAGAGAACGTGAGAGAGTTGATTCCTAGCCCAAAGAAGAGTTCATTCAAGAAAGAGAGAAAGCCTCAAGTCATTTTTTTTTACCTTTTTCTTGTTTCTTCTTATTGTAAGCTTGGAGTTATTGTCTCTAATCCTTTGTAAGCTTAAAAATAATATTCATTTCATGAAATATCATTACAAATGAGGGACATCCTAGTCCGAAAGCACAAAAAGAGGGTCAGTAAGAGTAATCATATACTTTCACAAGATTTCATTTTTTCTATCCCAATATACTTTATATATTATACGTTCTTATATATTATATGCTTATGTATTATATCATCCATTCTCTCTTTTTTTGATGTATTGATTGCTTCCAATTCAACTGAAGAAACCATAAGAGGGACATAACTTCCACATTTATATATGATGACGAGTATATAATCACTCTTATAATGGATTAATCACCCATAAATTTGTGTTAAAGGAGGGCATTAGGCTATGATCCCATATATTTTTGAAGAGAGTAATCCTCCTCGAGAGATATCCGAGAATCTATATATAGATGAGTTCCTCCCCGAATGAGGATAAGTCATCAATAAAATTCTTTAAATGATCACCAAATTATTAAGATTCTAACCGGATATATCATTATTTTCTATAAGTAAATTTTTAAAGATTTCAGTATACTACACAGATCTTTTGTGATCTCTGAATTTTCAAGCAACAAGCTCTCAGCAAAATACTATCAAAATTTGTCCGTGAGTGGTAGACAATGTCGATAAAATTATTGTAAATTTTGGACAAGAGTGAGGTTGATAAAAAAATCAGTAAGGACCATAGTCACTCCAAAACTTAACTTGTTTGTGACAAAAATCCTGTAACATATATATTTAGTAAAATCATAATAACTCGGTCCAAATGCCTCAAGAATGATATCATCAGAAAGCTAATATCCATATATTTCTAAATTGATAAGTTTTATAGAAACCGAAAGCCTATATGTGGAGATAAAAAGTGTTTTAATAAGACTCGTAATCTCAATCATAGATACTATCTAAAATTTCATAATAACATTCGGTTAAAATATTTTCTCAGGTTTTTATTTGATGCAAAAACACAAATAAATTTTTTAATAAAATTTCATACCTGGATCTCCCTCATGTAAAATTTTCGATATTTTTAAACCCAAATAAGGGACTCTATAAAATAGTGTTTATGCTCTACAATTGAACCAATTCTGTTCACATAACTGAACCTATTTTGGCCAAGTGAAATCAATGTTATTTTAAAAAAAACTTTTTTAAATCGAAATTATTTTGATAAAATTCCGGATTCCAAAATACCCTTGAGCACGAATTCAAGAAGGCCTACGTCGACAAGAACCTACATTCCCCCACCATCACCGAATAGTGAGATAATTCTCTTTACAAGTTTGAGTAAACTTACTACCACGCTCGTGCACGTTCTAGGCGAGTGAAGCAGCCTCTGCATGCACCTGTGTGTGTTAGGCTTCGGCCTCTCTCTCTCTTTATATATATATATACACACACACACACACACACACACATATATATATATATATATATACATATATGTATAACTCCTTTAATATAAGGATCACTCTTGTATGAACAGTCCCAAACCCAGATAAAAGAGGAGGGTTGCGTTAAACTTCCGACAGTCAACGTAAAACTTTGTCGGACTTAATCCATGTAGCCGACCCCATCTAGTATAGAAAAAGGTTTAGTTGTAGTTGTAGTATATATATAACGTAGGTGAGTGAATCGGGTCTTATTTGGGTCCATGTCGAGAATGTACTAATTAATAAAGGTAGAGATCATCGTCGAAAGTCACGCAGTCTTAATAAGTCTTTTTATAAGTAGAAAATTAATGAAGTCATTTCCTTCAAACTTCAAAGGCCCTAGAACATATACAACTGGGTCTAATCTACTTTGGGTCCAGGTTCACATGCTCAAGAGTCATAAGTCTTCTTCTTCTCTCTCAAATTATTACAGAAGTCCTAAGAAAAACATTGAAGTTTGTTGAAGATATAAAAGAAATAGAACAGCAAAAAGGCGAGGACCAACGAATACCCCTCATGTGGCCGATCTAATAATAGCTTTTTACATAGCCCACGGGTAATACAGTGGGTTTTGTACAATCTGGTTCATCCATCGACAAACACATGGCAAACTGTGGGTGCAAGACATGGTGATAGGGGATACGACGACTTTGAAAATCATTGATGTTCATAGAGACTGTAAAAGTATACTTAGGAAAATTAATTATATAATGGACACAAAACATAAGAAAATTTCAGTTTTCATAAGTTACTATTATTCATTAGTAAAGTATTAATCAGTCAATATTCCGGGATCATCCCTGACATGGAACTAAACTATTTTTAAGTAAGGATACCCAAGTAAAGGTACTTAAAATAATTGGTGGGTACGACAATCTCATAGAAAAATGTCTCAAAAGAAATTGAAGTGACTAACATTAAGTATTGGACAATTGAAGCGACTTGAGAGGTCACCCATAAACATTGAGCACTGAAGCACCTGAAAGGTAAGTAAATAATTGTTGATAATTGAATGTTGAATCGGCAAAGTTGCAAAGTGTCAAAGTATTGGTCAAGTCACCAAGATATCAAAGCATTTAAGTATGGATGTCACAAGCCGAGAATGCAACAATAGTCAAGAACAACAGAGTCAAAATAAAAATCAAAGGATGTTCAAGACAACTTCTTATTGAAGTATGTTACAACTCTATTTATAGAGCAATAGGAATAGTAAAAATACAACAAGCTGAATAAGAGAAGAAGAGGAGTCAACTAGACATTGGAGGCAGCTGTCCTCCAATGGCTAGTTACTGCCTTACTGGCTTGAATAGTTGTTGGGAGCTTAGTGGCCTAGGTCAGTCCAAATCCAAGAGACATGGGCCCTAATGGCCCGTGTACCTATTACATTTAACAGCCCTCCTCAAACTTATGATGTATATACCGAAAGTTTGTTTAACAGGAAATGAAATTGAGTAGCAGAAAGAGATTTGGTAAAGAAGTCAGCGAGCTGCATTTCTGATGTGACATAACACAAATTGATCTTTTTTTATAGACACTTTTCACGAACACAATGGCAGTCCATCTCAATATACTTTGTGTGTTCATGAAAGGTGTTGTTCGAGGCAATGTACATGACACTTTTGTTGTCATAATACATAGTGGTTGGTTGTTGAGGAGTAATGCCCATATCTCGTAGAACCGCCATAATCCAAGAAATCTCGGTAGCAGTAGTATCCATGGCTCTGTATTCTGCTTCGGTAGAGGAGAGTAACAACTTTTGTTGCTTCTTACATTTCCAAGAAATTAGTGATTAACCTAGAAAAACACAAAGATCAGTCGTAGAATGTTTATTGTTTATATCTCTACCCCAATCAGCATCAATATAAATAGATAAATCAAAAGACGAGAAAGAAGTTATGAGTACCCCTTTATTTGTAATATTTTTCACATATATATAATTCTCATAACACTCATATGAACAGTGGTGGGTTCTTGATGAAAATGACTAGTTGTATGTACTGCATGAGAAATATCAGGATGAGTAATAGTAAGATAGGTAAGAGCACCTATGAGTTGTTTGTAGGGAGTGGGGTCTTCTAATTTTTTGTTATCAGTGGATTTTAACTTAATACCAAGGACTTAAGGAGTATCAACTATCTTGTTGTCTGTGATACCAAATCTTTCAATTATATCATTTGCAAATTTAGTTTGAGACACAAAATATCCGCGAGTATTTCTAACAATCTCAATACCCAAAAAATAACTAAGCAAACATGAATCATTCATATCAAATTCTTGATGAAGGTTATATTTAACCTATGCAATCCTTGCTTCATCATTCTCAGTAATAATCATATCATCCACATATAAGAGTAAAATAACAATACCTGTATTTGTCTTTCATACAAATAAGACAGTGTTAGTATAACAAGATATAAAGTGATATAAATGCATGGATTTTTCAAATCGATCAAACCAAGCCTTAGGGACTTGTTTCAAACTATACAATGCCTTTTGTTGTTTGAGAACATGATCTTGGGGAAGATCAAACCCAGGAAGAGGAGTCATATAAACATCTTCAGTTAAATATTCATTCAAAAAAGTATTTTTAACATCAAGTTGATATATATACCAGTTTTGAATAGCACTAAAGGTTGTGAGAATTCTAATAGTAGTCATTCTAGCAACATAAGCAAAAGTTTCATCATAATCAATTTCATGCTCTTGAGTAACCTTGACTACCAGTCTAGCCTTATATATTTCAATATTATCATTGCTATGAGTTTTAATTTAACCTATCGACATCCAACAATATTCTTATCTTTAGGCTTAGGTACAATGATCTATGTTTGAGCTTTATCTAAGACTCTAAGTTAATCACTCATAGCAGCTTCTCATTCAAAAATACCCTTAGCTTGGTGATAGAACTTAAGTTCTTTTACTTAATGAAGAGTTGCAATCAAATTTTTTCATTGAGGTTCAAAAGATTCATAGGAGACAAAACATTGAGGAGGTTTTGAAATTTTAAGTTCTAAACGTATGTTGTTAGATTCTCTATATCATCTAGTATAATATAATAGAAACAGTTCTATGATGGGTTGTGTGTCAGAAGTTTCATCTTGGTCATCGACAGTCTCATAAGGAATATCATGATGAACTTCTGAATCACAATCATCATCTTCTTGTAAAACAAAGAAATCTTGTGAAAGAGATATTTCATTAGTTTCTAAAGATCTAAACTTATAGTAATAATCATTTTCAAAAAATTTCACATCCTTCGAAACATACAATTTATCATTAATAGAATCAAAACTCTATGTTTTTCATAATAAGAAAAAAATTTACATAATTTTTCAAAAAGAGAAATACCATCAAGGTTAGTTGTAGGCATTATATTTATAAGGTATGCAGTCGTAAGAGTAGCTTCTTCCCATAGGAATTTAGGAACATTATTAGCAATTAACATAGTTCTACATGTTTCGATAATGTGCCTACATTTTCTTTCAGCCAAGCCATTTTGTTGATTATTTTTTGTGAAAGATTTTTTATACAATATTTCATTAGTTTTAATAAATTTTTAAAAATCATTTGACAAGTATTCTCCTCCCAAAATTAGATCTAAAAATCTTAATAGTGGAAGCAAATTGATTTTTAACTATATTACAAAAGATTACAAATTTTTCAAATACTTTCGATTTGTGTTTCAAAAGATATATCCAAGTGAAGTGAATAAAGTTATCTATAAATATTAAATAATATTAGACTCCTCCCTTGGAAGCAAGAGGAGCAGAACCCCAAACATCAGAATGTATTAACTCAAAAGATTTTCTTGGTACAAAATTTCTTTCTCCAAAAGAAAGATGATGTATCTTTCAAAGAACGCATTCTTTACAATCAAATTTTTGTTTTCCAAATTTTTTCAACAAAAAAAATTACATAGTTTGTGAATATCCAAATATCCAAGTCGTTTATACCAAAGTGTAACATCATGAGCTATATTATAAAATTCAAAATTTGACATAAGTAAACAATCCATTTTTGTATAGTCCACTTTCTCTATGGCCTTGATCAATCACCTTCTTCGATAGGTGATCCTACACCACATAATGCTTAGATGAGAAAGTAATTATACAATCATTATTACAAATTTGAGCAACTGAAAGTAAGTTTAAGTTGAGTTTAGATATAAAGCTTACATTTTAAATTTTAAAATTATCATTTCCAAGATTTCTAATTTTTTCAATTTGAAGTTTCTTGTCATCGACCGTAAACACATGTTTTCCAAAGATATAATGAGAGTTGTTTAAAAATTTATCACAATGAGTCATATGAAAATAAGTACCCGAATCTAAAAACCAAGACATACCTTGAGAAGTGGAGAGAGTATTTTTGGAAATGTTTGGCATTTTTTTAGCATTTCTTCTATGTATGCTTTTATGTTGGTCGGCAAGGCTCTTCCATCTTTATTATCCACAGCTCCTACGTTCCCATATTTTTTCTGAAGAACAGGACAAGTGGTTTTGATATGACCACTTTCCTTGCAATAGTGGCATATTGTATCCTTGTTTGGCCATGATTCCGTGGGTTTTTTATTTGCTCATTTTCTTGGTCCTTCGAAGTTTTTCACATACAAAAGCTTTTATGTCTTCATATTTGCTCCCGGTTTAGAGGCGAGAAGAATGACTTTTTTTGCAATATTGGTGTTTTTTAATCTTGTTTCTTCTATAACAAGATCAGCCAAAAAAGAGTTTTCCTTTGTTCTAAGTTTTTTATATATTAAATTGTAAGGATCCGATTCAAGAAAATGCCTATAAAAAGAGGATGTGGGTGACTAAGAAAGAAGATTTCAGCTTAAGAGTTATAACCCCAGCCAAAGAGAACGTGAGAGAGTTGATTCCTTGCCCAAAGAGGAGTTCATTCAAGGAAGAGAGAAAGCCTCAAGTCATTTTTTGTACCTTTTTCTTGTTTCTTCTTGTTGTAAGCTTGGAGTTATTGTCTCTAATCCTTTGTAAGCTTAAAAATAACAGTCATTTCGTGGAATATCATTGTAAATGAGGGTCATCCTAGTCCGAAAGCGCAAAAAGAGGGTAAGTAAGAGTAATCATATACTTTCACAAGATTTCATTTTTTCTATCCCAATATACTTTATATATTATACATTCTTATATATTATATGCTTATGTATTATATTATCCCTTCTCTCTTTTTTCGATGTATTGATTGCTTCCAATTCAACTGAAGAAATCATAAGAGGGACATAACTTCCACGTTTATATATGATGACGAGTATATAATCACTCTTATGATAGATTAATCACCCATAAGTTTGTGTTAAAGGAGGGCATTAGGCTATGATCCCATATATTTTTGAAGAGAGTAATCCTCCTCGAGAGAGATGTCTGAATGAGGATCTATATATAGATGAGTTTCTCCCCGAACGAGGATAAATCATCAATAAAATTCTTTAAATGATCACCAAATTATTAAGATTCTAACCGGATACATCATTATTTTCTATAAGTAAATTTTTAAAGATTTTAGCATACTACACAGATCTTTCGTGATCTCTGAATTTTCAAGCAACAAGCTCTCAGCAAAATACTATCAAATTTTGTCCGTGAGTGGTAGACAATATCGGTAAAATTATTGTAAACTTTGGACAAGAGTGAGGTTGATAAAAAAATCAGTAAGGACCAGAGTCACCCCAAAACTTAACTTGTTTGTGACAAAAATCCTGTAACATATATGTTTAGTAAAATCATAATAACTCGGTCCAAATGCCTCAAGAATGATGTCATCAGAAAGCTAATATCCATATATTTCTAAATTCGTAAGTTTTATAGAAACAGAAAGCCTATATGTGGAGATAAAAAGTGTTTTAATAAGACTCGTAATCTCAATCACAGATACTGTCTAAAATTTTATAATAACATTCGGTTAAAAGATTTTCTCAGGTTTTTATTTGATGCAAAAACACAAATAAATTTTTTTAATAAAATTTCATACCTAGATCTCACTCATGTAAATTTTTTGATATTTTTAAACCCAAATAAGGGACTCCATAAAATAGTGTTTATGCTCTAAAATTGAACCAATTCTGTTTTCACATATGAACCTATTTTGGCCAAGTGAAATCAATGTTGTTTTAGAAAAAGCTTTTTTAAATCGAAATTATTTTGATAAAATTTCGGATTCCAAAATCACCTTGAGCACGAGTTCAAGAAGGCCTACGTCGAGAAGAACCTACATTCCCCCACCTGTAATTTACAGCGAGCCCTGGACAGAGAAGTGAAATTTAGTTACGGGTTCTTGCATTGTGGAGGAGGTCATTTTCACAGCGTCCTTTCAAATGAAAGCTGCCTCTGGTTCTTTGCGGGACACCAGAGGCAACTGCAACAGAATCACTTGTGAATGTTTTGTAGCAAACAACTATGTCTATCACGATACACTATCAGAAAGGGCTTGCATTGAATGATAATTATAAGTTAGAACAAATGATAGCATGGCCATTTCTTATATAGTGTTGAGTCTTATTATAACTGGTCATCTTAATAACATGCAACCCCCCATATCGCATGATACATACCAATACAACCGAAAACTCGGAGAAACTACGATACCGGCTTCTGTGCTGGAACTATCATTTCTAATATCTATAGAGCTCTTGTTCTTCAGTGTACTTGTTGGATGAACAGATGATAGCTTGCCTTTCGAAATTCGATACACAGTACAGAAGTTTGGGACACAGCAGCAGATTCTTTGGGACCGGCAACAGCGTCTGAATTTCCAAATTATGCGACTTTCATTTAACTAAAATCTAGGAAAAATATATAAACAGGAATCCATATTGTAAATCACTAACCAAAGAAGAAATGATTGGTTCTATGAATTGACATGATATGAATATGATGAAAAACTCAATGACTCTAAGATTAAGATCGTTAATCAAAGAAAACACTTCCTCCCATATGGTGGCCCTGTTATCCACTGTTATGAGTCTTATGACCAATATTGGCATTTGCATTAAACCATTCCACATATGTTATTCTCGAGGTTCAAGAAAAGGGATGACATCATACATGAATATTGTAGACCAACTCAAAGACTACTTATCAGGGAACTATTCTCCTTCTCTTTTGTTTAATGTTTACAGAGTCTATTGTATCAAATATTTCCACCAAATTAGTTAAACATATTATTTCATGCATTAATACAACCATGTCCTAGTGATCTACTACACATATTAAATATTTGAAGCAGTTCATATACAGGGGTACAAATCTTGTCCTAGCAACTCAGATTTCCTTTCATTTTGCATGCACAATCAACACTAAACGTTGCTCATTATAATTGCTGCAAATCACAAACTGATATCATTTACAATGTTTGTTTGGTGGGAACTGGCTGCTAGATTTCTGAAAATTGACAAGGAGCTGGTTCACTGGAAATGCAAGAACCCAATGGCTATCAATGCTTCAATGTTCTTGAAATCCAAAAAGGAGTGGTTGAAATTCAGACTCACAGACCTCTTGCAAGAAAAATGGTGGCTGTGAGTACATCTACCATGTCAGATTAACTGAGAACAGTTTATAGCTATGAGATTCCATGTTTATAAACTGTTATGGTTGATACTTTCAACCAGAACAGCTGGTCAGAGCACCGCCCCATCAAAGCGGAAGCTGTGGATCCGAACAGTGATGACTAACATAATTCTGAAGCTGCTAAACTGCAATGGTAGATAATTTCAACAGTTCATGAGTTTTACATAAACATCACGTGTCACACTGAGCTTAACATAGATCTTCTTTGTGCACTTGTGGTTTAGTAGTTGTCAGTGCCACACAAACGAATCATACAGAAATATCAGGTCACCAATTAGGACATGACAGTGGCTGCCATATTCTTTAAGATGCTAAACTGAATGGCTAATAATTTCAAGAGTTTTACATAAACATCATAATTACCACGTCAAAGTTAACAATAGCATATTCTTCACTGGTTTGTGGTCCTGTAGTTGGAAGTGCATCTTGAACAAATTATATAGCATTTTCGCCTTGGAACTAGATGTATAACTGCTTGAACACATTGTATGGTGAATGCTTTAGATGATAAACATATGGATATTCATCAAGAAAGTGATACCTTGAAATTATGCTTCCAGATGATCCAACAACCAGTATCTTGATTTGAGATTTAGCAACCTCTTGTGATATTGCATCTGTTACATCATCTCCCTCAATCACAGAGACCACTAGTTTCACCTGCAAACAGAACAACAGTTATTTCTTATGTACAGGTAAAGATTCATGACAACGAAACAAAGGTCTCTAGGGAAACAAGCTTTGGATGTTAGAACCAAATGGCTAAATATTTCCTGGTATTACAGAAGCCAATTTTGGAAAAATAAACCCTTAGAATAGTTTGAATGTGATTAAAAGTTACTAATGTAAAAAATAAAAAAGATCCTAATCCATCTACAGATTCATATCCAAATGAGAGTCAAACAAGTTGATCAGCAGGAACTATCAGAGAAACAGCACATTTCTATCTGCACAGTCAAATGTTAGTGCCTCTTAACACAAAAGTCAGAGGTATCATATCCCAATGAGTCAAGTCGATTAGGAAGAACTATTTCTTCGAGTCAAAGGTAATTGGTTTAGGAGGCACAGTTCGTTACATTTACCCTTCTTTGAGGACAGAGGTAATCCTCTTCAGATGCACAGTTAGTAGCATTTACCTTTCTTTGAGCACACATTTTCTTCAAAGGGAGGAGTTTTGTGTTCGTTTCCCATTCTACTTCTTTTCTATATGCAGCAACCACATCTTCCCGAACTTTTGAAATAGGAAGTAGATTTCCCACTGCATTACAAAAGCTGTTGTTCAGCAAACCATATAGCAATGAGGCACTAGCCAGTCAGGATGTCAAAGAAGCTACGTAGTGATAAAAAGTATATTTGTTTGAGGATCATTAGTCAGATCAAATTAGGTTCCGCCCTACAAACTGATAGGACAGTGTTGTCTGAAGCGTATCGTATCGGGTATCGCTGGGCTCCACGATACGGGCGATACGCCCATTTTTCTTTTTGAAAAAAAAAATTCAAAAAAAAAATTCAATTTTTTTTTTTAAAGTTTCTGCTTTCTTGCCACTCTTCTCTTCTCTCTTCTCCCCTCTTCACAAACACCGAATGTGTGAATCTGCTCGAATAACATGATCTTGCTTTCTATGGTATTGAGTCTATTGGCTTTGACTATGAAGCACTATCATATATGCTCGATATTGGTTCTAATTTGGAATCCAACATCTTGAACCTGGTTCGTGGCAAACCTTGTTTAGTATTTACTAAGTAGGGTTGCACCAATCTGAGAACGGGAAGTGACTCGAGCAGATTCACGGATTCGGGTCGCGGCATGCCCATAAGGTGTTGCGTTGACCAACTTTGGTTTCTTCAATGAGAAATCAAGCTTTAGAGTAGGACTGATAATTAAAAAAAACAATCTTGTTAAATATCACTATGTTCATTATATAGTTATGAGAAAGAAAATATCATCTCGTATATGTTAACTCATGATATATTGGTAGATACAAATATGGATTTAAAATATATTTAAAAGATAATTGTTGTGTAGGTAAAAAACTCGATAAAAAACATAACGTTTTTTTATATCTTTAGCAAACAGCCAAGGTGTCGGAGTTCCCCTCTTTTGCCGCTTCCCGATTAACCAAAAAACAATTGGAAATTTTTTTTTTTGAATTTTTTTTTGGGGCATATCGTACGATACGGGTCCGTATCGCATGATACGGTGCGATACGCCCGCACCTGCGATACGATGCGATACGGACAACACTTCATAGGCATGATAAAAGGCCAAGTAGGTAGATTTCGAAGACGATCATGTATGTATTCGTAGCTTATGTAAACTGATGTCAATAGGGTTAATAACAATGGCCCAGCTTATGTGAAGAAGTTGATCATTCTCACACTTACTTTTGGAATCACACACATGGTTGTTCAAACATACGAGATTGCTTCATTAATAAGATAGCTGCTTTAACACAGACACAAAAAGGTAAAAGACGTGCATAAATACGGAGACATACAAAAATAGAGAAAACTGGCTCCTGCACACTTCATGTTGCCTCCCCTTTACTTTTGGGCATTACTATGAGCACACCCTTTTTACTATCTACACACCCTATCTTTCACTAAATACTAAAATTATCCTTCATATAAATACTGTTTTCTCTCACATTTCATCTCAACATTTCTCTCTCCTCTCTCACCCAATGTCTCCTCTCCGATCCAATTCCAGCAAATCTCCTCTCTCACCAAATCCCTCATCTCCCACCCCATTCAAGCAAAGTATATTTGGCTGTATCTTTTTGCTTGGCAATAGAGGTTTCAATTAGCATTGTTGTTTTCTTTGCAGCTTAATGCATATTTTTACAAATCTCATTGAAAAAAGCTAAAACAAAGAAGAACAAAGAAAAATAGAAAACAACAAAAATTAAAACTAAATAATAATAAGAGATGTGACTCAATAATATGAAAACAACAACTATAAGAATCAACAATAAAAAAGAAGAAAAATCAAGAAACAAATAGAAAAAATTGAAAAAAAAATTGACGAAAGAGATGTACCTAAGGCACATCTCTCCCATTGGAGGAGACATGTTTCCATCGGGATGACCTAGTTTTTTATTTTCAATTTCGGTCTGAAAATCAATCAAAACAACTAAAAAATAGAAAAACCAAAAGAAAATCAACATCATAAACCATGAATTCCCTTTGAATCGGTCTTTTTTATTCTCTTTTTCTTTTTTCTCTTTCTTTTGATTCTTCGTTTTTTCATTTTTCAATGGACTTCAATTCATTCTTTTATTGAAAATAATTGTAGGTTGAGTAATAGGTGGTTGAAATGAGCCATGAAATGAAGAATAAAAGAAAGAATGGCCAGAAATGAGGGCTGAAAGCATATTCACACATAGGGAGGTCATGCTTTTTGGTTGATGGGTATTTTCGTAATTATTAAAAATGACCTAGGTATTTTAAAAAAAGCAAGAAAAGGGTGTGTATAGTAAAAGGAGTGTAGTATCAATCCTCTTACTTTTTAGCTACCATCAGTTATTTTCCAACAAACTTTTAAATTTCTAAATTATACTTATACAAGGCAATGTAATGGGAAGGCATGAGCAAGCATTGTCAGAGGTGTGCACAAACAAGACTGTGCAAAATAGTATTTCAATTAGTTAAGAAATCATCGGCAGAATCTCAAGGAAAAGGAGAATAAGGTGCTAACTCAAATGAAATGGAAAGAGGTATGATAATCATAAAGTATAACTACTTTATGTAGGAACCAACGGATAAAATCAAATAAATTTCGTATTGAATCAAATGCAAAGCCCCTAAAGTGTCCCTTCCTTGAACAAGGACACAATAAATCAATCTTGATTTCTAAAGAGCTACCCACTAAATGATATCCATCCATCCATATGTTTGTGCGTGTGTATAATAAAACTTTGAAGAGAAAGACAACAATGAAGTTCAAAGTCAAAACTAGAGTTAGTATGTCAAAGTGAACAGCTCACTTGGTGTAGGGATCATCTTGATCTTTGGACGCACATGTAAGAGTTTGAAAGACGTTGTTCCTTTGGGGATCAAATATTCCAATGCCCATCTGACAGCGTACTCGCTGCTCTTCCTTCCACTTGCAGAAATGGTAACAGTTGCAGATGAAGCGATTGCAGGAAATGATTCATCCCCCTCATGAATTTCCATTTTCGTACTTGGAAACCAAAGATCTCTTGGGCTGATAATTTGCACTTATCTGCTGCAGACTTGCGTTGTGAGTTATAAAGCACGGTTGTAATGCGAAACGAACTGGCGGGTATATCTCACTTGTCTTTACCACCAAATGTAACGATATACGAGAATCCCTCACAATTAGGGGATGATAAAAACGTAAAGGAAGTTCAGCCCTAGAGGCTACATGCATTTTGCCTTTTCCTTTTGACATTCAACCATCCATCTGTTCTGATGTTTCAGATTATATTAATATGCTAAGACATAAGGTTGCTAGCATATACTAGTCACTCTGTATCATGAATCCTTCTCTTTCTTTCTTTTAAGGTGAGCGTGCGATCTTGCATTACATCCCTGTGAAGATAAAACACGATTTGTGGCAGCGTAAGAGAGACATGGCAAGTTTGGAACTGAACCATCTGCAGAACCGGCGAGAACTGGAACCGGAACAAGAGATCTTTCGGTTTGATTACAGTTCGTGGACAACGAAAACTAATCCAAAACAGGAATTGAAAATGACGGTTCCAAACCGCTCCTAAAGTATATTTTAAATACGTTCTTTTAAAATGCTTTATCCAACAAACAAGCCGTTAGCTGGGAGTGCCCCTAGGTTGGACTTTGTGGGGAGTTCGACTCCCAGAGAGCAGAGATTCCGGCCGGTTCTCCGGACATGTCTAACAAAAAATAGTTGACCATTTGAATTTTCTACTTATATAATGACGAAACCACTTTTTTAAGAGGTTGGAGCATATAAAACTTCAAAGTTAGGGCCATTAGTGGTGGTGAATGTGGCCGTGCACCACTGACTATTGTTGGTGGTGGTGAGTGATGGTCAATGATGGTGGTGGTGTAGATGGGAGCGAGCACAGTGATTGTGATGGTGAAGATGGCTTATTTACCAGCCCTAACAATTGGCAACACGATGAAGAAACTTTCCTGTACATAAATGCATATGAGTAGTTCCATCGAGTTCCCTGTTTCACCGGGTCTCTTGATTTGACCCCCTTTGTGTTATGAAAATAACACTGCAGGTGCACGCAGAGCGTTAGCTGAACTGGCACGTCCTCTGACTCTCACGACTCAGGTGGTGAGTTCGATTCTTGGAGTGTGCATGCGCGTGTGTGTGTTTCGCCAAGTCAAGGCTTTGCCTTTGCGGGCCGTTGTAGGGGAAAAAAAAGATCCCATGCTTATTTGCCACGCACTCTTTCCATTTTGTAGAAAACGATGCCGCATGCCATGCTCTTCCGGCTTCCATCGTCAAAGAGGATGATATATATATATATATATATATATATATGAAGTCATTCATTCTACATCGAATCACGAGCGTTCATATCTGATGGTTAGAATTTCGATCACTCTTATCCGTCAGATTAATGCATTTATACGGCTGCGATTAAATATCGGATGCCTGCCCTCCTAAGCGCATATATCACCAGGTCCGACCCGCACCAACTTGATTAATTGCATGGATTTAGGTAACAACTATATTATTATATTCTATATAGTTATTGATATTGTTTAAAATGTCAACCAGAAGTGGCCATTAACGAATGAGAAGAAGCATGTTTTGACCGTTTCAGCTTATCCGCTCTCCCAATAAATTGAAATGGAAAGGAGCCTATCTTCATAACCCAACCGGGTTTGGTTTAGAAATCTTCCCCTCTATACTAAACCCAGCACTTCAGAAGATGAAGACCTCTCTTCTCCTCTTCCTCTTCTTCACCACCATCCTCTTCACCTCCTCCAGTGGAGGAAACATCGCTGTGTACTGGGGCCAGAACGGAAACGAGGGTGCCCTCGTCGATACATGTGCCACCGGCAACTTCGCATTCATTAACTTAGCCTTCCTCAATGTCTTCGGCAGTGGCCAGACCCCACAACTAAACCTTGCTGGACACTGTGATCCTTCTTCCGGTGGGTGCACCGGCCTAAGCGATGATATCACAGCCTGCCAGCAACAGTGATCGAGTATGAATGAAAAGGATCAATAGTGAGCAAGATCCAATCTCTCTCTCATATATATATATATATATATATATATATATATATATATATATATATATATATATAGAGAGAGAGAGAGAGAGAGAGAGAGAGAGAGAGAGAGAGAGAGAGAGAGATCGGTACCACGGGTGATGTATTTGTGTAGAATGGCTTCGGTTTGGAGCTTCCAATTCAATCGCAAATAAAACCATCTCAAAGTTTTCTTTTTCAAACCGAACCAAACCAAATCAGGCTGCTGGTTTGGATCAGTTTTATCGATTCTGCGAACACCCCCATACCAACCTCACATTCATGCCTCCACTGCTACTTAGCACCTGATGTTCATAACGTTATTAAAATATTGTGTAACTAAGATATCGTAAAATTTAGATGTATTTTTGTTAGCCTTACCCTTCTTTTGCTGTCCACTGCCCGTAAACCGTGGTACGATTGCCAATTCAATGGCCTTGTGAATTTTTCAAAAACAACGAGAGCCATTTTTGCAGCCTGCTTATTATATAAAACTCAGCAATTACAGTTAATTGCTGTCTATGTTGAGTTGCTCTCTCAGTATTCAATGGCTTCTCTTCGCCACCTCTCCTGCTCTCCTCTTCTTCCTTGTTCTTCCCGTCACAACCGGTGTATGTGTGAGTAACAAAATCTCAATCATCATCATCATCATCATAAATCATGTTATGTATGCATCATTATTCATTGTCACGCATCATATTGGCAAGTCAAACATCATACATGTAATACCAATCTCCAAATTACTATAATAGCAAACTTTCAAACATTTCCGCTTTTCCCTTCATGGCTATGGTCACCATCATCATTCATCGTTATCATCATCATACATCACAAATCCACCATCATATACTCACAAAGAATTGAAGCATTCGTAAGGAGTAATACTATGGTCAACATCAACTGTTCTAATTATATTTATCATAGTCATGATATTGTATGTTGCATGTTTTTCTGTAATATATGTGACAGGAAGAGAACTGTGTCTACACGGTCTACGTGTGGACCGGGTCCATGATCAAGAGCGGAACGGACTCGAAGATCTCACTGACTCTGACCGACTCATGGCATAGGCAGAACGTCCATGTCGAGGATCTAGAGGACTGGGGAATCATGGGCTACGACCATGATTACTTGGAGAGAGGCAATCTTGATATCTTCAGTGGGAGGGGTAGGTGCTGGATGGTCCGATCTGCTTCCTAAACCTCACATGGGATGGTTCCGGTTCGCACCCTGGCTGGTATTGTGAGTATGTGCAGGAGACGGCCACCGGGCCTCATATGGGCTGCACCCAAACCGTTTTCTATGTCCAGCGTTGGCTCGCCTCGGATGCACCCCCCTTCTCTCTCTCACTTACATCACTGATTTCTGTGATAGCAGTAGCACCACCAAGAAGCAGAAGAGATCAGTCTTCTATGGAGGTGATGCTCACCATGATACTTGATTATTATTATCATCATCATAATTATCAAATGGATATGATGCAACACACCACCATCATCATGGTGGCCATCGCCTTCATTGTGTTGATGCAGTTTATCTTATCCTTCTGTAAACTTTTTTTTTCTCGTTTATTTGCAGCTTGTTTTGGCTATAGCATCTGAACTTGTTCAGATTTTTCTTCCCAATATCCCGAATTTCAGACTCGTGAATGATTGTGAATTTTAGATCAATAAATTGCACCACAAAGCATAACAAAATTATTCTTTTCTTGCACTCAGAGGGATAGCTCACCCGGAGAAGGGACTCAACTAACAAGTTAAAGCTAGTGAGTTGGATTCCTGAGCGCTCATACTTGGCTTCTGAGAATGGCAATAGGACTGGTAAGGATGGTTGTTTCTATATTTGACGCTTGCCCAAACCTTAAGGGATGTTTGATTCATGGTACCACGCAGATCGGAACCTCAATTTTAGGAACTACGATACCATATCCATGTCTTGAATCAAACAAGGAACGTAAGAGACTATGGAACTACAGTTTCATGACTCATATTTCACTTAAAAAAGTTGGCTCATGTCAAGGAGTGAATCTATAGAGTTGGAACTTGGAACTGCTTGTCTTTGGATGCCCTAAGCCTATAAAGTTAGAACTTAAAAATGCTTTTGTCATAAATTTTGATTCTATTTTTTAATTACGAACAAAAGTTATAGTTCTTGATATGCTTATTGTTATAAATGCTTAACACTCAAAATTACTTTTCAACAAGGAGTGACTCTGCTGAGATTTCAAAGGAATGCAAAAGTACAAATTGTTCACCTATTGAACACAGATATAATGTTTGTAATTGTGATTGTTGTTTATAGTTTTAATTGAAATGGTTGATCAATCAATATATATGTACAAAATTATTTATCAAACATAAAACTAGTTATACAAAGTTGGAACTCAAATACTAAGTTCAAGAGCAAATAAAACGTGAAACCATGATTCCAAGTGTCAACTTCAAGTACAAATAAAAAAAGAAACTACAGATAATTCTTACCATAGATTTTAATCCCATGTAGGTTTGAGACTATAGTTGTAGTACCAAAGGAATCAAATACTCATAGGATAGATACAAGTTTAGGATTCTCTTTCTCCCAACAGGTAACAGGGGATATATATATATATATATATATATATATATATATATATATATATATAATATATATATATATATATATATATATATGTGTGTGTGTGTGTGTGTGTGTGTGTGTGTGTGTGTGTGTGTGACGCGTGCATGCACATGCATGCTGAGTATCATGGCGGTGAGTCGGGACACCATATCCCCATACCTGAACCTAAACCTGATCGGGTTGGGTAGGGTCTTCAGTCTCTCCATTGTAAACAAAAAAGACTCTTGGAAATTTATCAATGAGGGATTACAGGTGCTATAATATTTCCGTTGAATTTGTGTGCTGTCTTACAATATTTCCTAACACCCGGCGGAGTCACTGTGCATAACCGCATGCACTCGCCCCACCCTAAAAGATTTTCTAGATCCGCCGTTGATAGAATCCATGTCACTTCAAAAAGCATCTGGGTTCATGAATTTTTATATTGAATTCAGTTTCATATATTTCGCTTGAAACATGATCGAATAATAGCATCTTAAGATTCAATTGAAGTAACAATGGGTACCATTCAAGAATTTGATCCCACATTTCTTACAGTCGCAGTTATCAACACTGCATCATCAAGTTCAGAAGCACATATACAAGATCCATGTAAGAATTGCACCTTTTTTATACATTTCAAGGAAAAAATGACAGGTTTCAAACACAGCCAAACCAAGTCTCTATGAATGTTATGTACACGAAGAGGCTCAAACTCCCTTCAGGAACAAGGTCAGCTATCATGTGAAGTGAAGGACCATTCTCGTGTCTTGCATCATGAGCTCCTTTGAACCTAAACGAGTAGCAGATACATTACTTCCATGAAAATCAATTCTAAATGCAAATTCATCAGCCACATATCACCATCCATAGAAAAGAACCATGAAGTTGCACATCAACATTCAATGATGGTACAATCAATGTTACTTGGCCCCAATAAAGCACACAGACTCAAACGGGTCCAAATGGCCTAAAACGTCATCTGTCATTAAGAAATAGCATTTGGAGCAATTAAAAGAATGTGAGAATTAATGAATGCATGATTCTCATTCTTAAGATGAGATTTGGATGCAAAATGTTTCATAGACATACAAATTTATAATACACCAACCTGACCTGACTAGGAATCCAGGTCCTAAAATAGCGGATAACGTCAGACCGCCAATAAAGGAGGTCTAGTTCTGGAAGTGGTAAGCCACGCTTAAGCGGATGCGTTAGCATATATTGAAAGCTAAGGTAATGGTACCAACACCACCTTCAAAATAGAAAGAGAGGTCTCTATATGGTCTTCTGGGCGAGATCACATTTTAATTGTTTCTTAAGAACTACAAGAGAAAAGCTTACTGTGGCCATGGAACAGCAGCTCACACAAAGCGCTCTTGAATGAATCTGATGCAATCAAAGTCAGATTTATATAATTGCAGCTCTTGTGCAGAACGGTCTGGGCCAGTAACTGTCATATGACACAAAAGGCTGCGGATGTGTCACATGGGCACCGGATATGAGAATGATTATTCCTGGAATAATTCCTTGAGATTATTGGCAATCAATAGCATGAATAGAACTTCTGTTTTTGGTAGGAGCCATTTCCATCTTACAGTTCATTCTTAAATAAGGAGTTGTACTCTATAAGTCTAAACCCCTTGATTTAGAGCAGAACACTTGTCATGAGAAAGTTGGTTACATGTTGCAATCAACCAGTCACCTTGTGGTACCAGTCCAACCAACAAACAGTTACATTTTCTAGGAAAAAGTCATACAGTAAGGCACAACAACTAAACAGTCAAACAACTCTACTAATAAACTCATAAAGAAAGTAACATATGCATTTTTTGGATACTTAGAATGTCCTGGATGACAGAAATTAGTTGCCACCTTAAACTTTGAAAAAATAGCCACAAAGATCACCTCTTAAGCATCAGTTGACTTTCCCATATCAAAATCGATTGTGTAGTCATACTCAATTGTTGGGATTACAGAAGCCACAAACTTCAGAAATAAGAAAAGGTATCTGAAAAGGTGGAGCCACAGCATGCACCAGTTAGTGTCCACATATAAATATCAATTGTTTAGCATGCTCGATTGGTGTGATTAAGAAAGCCACACATTTTAGAAATGAGAAAAGTACAGTTCAAGATGACGAGGAAATTGGAATCAGCATTAAGCATAAACAGAACAGATTATATGTGGAAACGATAGAAACATCAAACTTCTGCATGTTTGAGTGTGTTGTGTGCATGTGTGCACAGAAATGCTCACACCAAAAAAGAAATATAATCTTCAACTTCATAAGTAATTTGATTAATCGGGAGTATCCAGAAAATATTACTTGTCAACTTCTGGTTCAACTCCTTGTGACATTAGAACATCGATGATCTTTTTCATCACGGCACCATGTCGACATGGATGCAGAGAAGCGTGTTTCTCAGGCAAATGAGGATGGTCCTCAATGGTCACCTGTTTATAGCCATAAGAAAATAGAGAAAAAGGCTGACAGTACTGAAAGCACAACAATAGGTACCATACAGAGCACTCAAATGAAACATAAAGCACTTAGAACCAAAATTTCAAGCATCCACAAAATGATTTACTTGAAAATATATCAATTCTAGGTTTTATTTACAAAAAGTAGTACATTATTGACTATGCAAAAGAAATAAGCATCTTTAAATAGGTAAACATTCAAATATCTGGTGAAGATACACATAAACCCTAGTTGAGGATGGTCCACGTACTTCACAAGCTTCCAGCCTTGCAAGACCGGAAATCAGTAGGCTAAACCTGCATCAAGCCTTGGGAATGGCAAGTACCTTGATACAGGTAGGTGACATTTACCAACAACAACAGTATGCTGCCTGGGCCTAAACCCGTGTGGATGGGTCACGCTTAAGACTTTCAGTTGTCCAAAATAGGTGCCCCTCGGTAGGTAAGAGATCAGGACTAAGTGGGTCACGTTCAAACTGCTGGAATATCCCAAGACCTGATCCCCATTGTATCAATACTTAAAAAGCTCGGCAGGATCTCTTTTGGAGTGTTGTCAGTCACACGAAAAGGATTGTGCTGTCATATAAGTTTTTCATAGGACCAGTTCCTAGAGAACCAATTTTCACGGTTTTGGGCTCTTAAAACCACAAATCAAACACCCCTTAATGATGCTTCTTTTTTTTTTTCAAAGGAAGGTTTGCACTCCCAAAGAGTCGAACTCCCCACCAGCTGAAAGGATGTCAAAGTTGCTTTTGGATAACCAATTTCGTCCTCCTTAACGGTTTGGGTCGTTTCACAGGGACTCGACGAAATCCAGTTGAATTGGGGGACACGGAGGTGATCCAAAAAGCCAGGGTTTTGATTTAGGCCTGACTCGACTGGTTCGGGTACGGGTCTTGACCAAACAGGGAACCGAACTGAACCTAACTTGTTTCTGACCCGCGCCCAAAATGACACTACTCGCGGACCCGGTACCTCAGCTGGCACGCCTCCCAACTCACAAAGTGCAAGTGGGTGACTAGAGTTCGAACCGTGGGCGTGCGTATCGGTTAAAGCCTTCGCCGTTTTTTCTCTCTTTTATCGAGACCAACCAACGGTTTTGAAGGCAGGACCTAGAAGAAGAGGAGAAGCTCCGACCCCTAATCGAGAGGTAAGGATCCGTCTTATTCTTACGCCCATTTTGATCTATTTGTTCGTGATTTTTGATCTCCCCGTGTTTGATTCGCATGACAAGCGTCTTTCTCCGTGGATCGGTTCGAAATAGGATTCTAATCGGATGATTTCACTCGTTGTGGACGTTTTTAGGTCTTGTGCTGATTACGTGTTCATTAGGGGTTTTAGTTTTGTACTTTTCGATCTTCATGGGTTGCGTGTTCGGTGGTTGAATGGTTTTACTGACGTTTATCTCTCTAATTGTTTTTGTTACACTCGGGTTGGTTTTCCAGTTAGATCAGAATGTTGTCAAGCTTTCGGCTTGCCGATGGGGTTTGCAACTTCTAGTTGGGTTTCTTACTGTTCAGATACAATGAGTTTACATGGTGTCCGTCATCGGAAAGAAACCGTTAATCTGAATGGTATCTTTGCGGTAAAGGTCTCCTTGCTTTCTTTTTCATTACCGTGAGCTCCTAACTCGTAATTCATAGTTTTGTACATATCTAGTGGACGAACTTTCCAAATGTTCATCTTGTTGGTTGCGGGAGCTTATATCGAAGATCTGGTTGATTCTGGGATTAGGGATTCCCAATTGTAGCAGCATATTAAGGTTATGTGATGCGCCCTGGTTGTGAAAGAATTTCTTTTTTTCTATACGTTTTCATTATTCACAATCTTATGGCGTCGATTCTCTGCGATACTACCGTACTTGTCTCTCTTGGTGTTTTGTCACGAACCAAGCAGCGCGGCGCAACATAGGGACTAGTGGGGGCCATGGTCTCCCCCTCCCTCGGGGTTCTAAGAAAAAACATCGTCTCCTTGCGATTTTAGGGAAAACCATGGCCCCTTGTAATTTTATGAAAAAGAAAAACCTTTACAATAGAGCGAGAAAGAGGGCTATAATCGGGGTTGCGAGAGAGATGGCTTCTGAAACGCGCAGAGGGCGAGGAAGCTTGCAAGGGCTGCTGTGCTGCAAACGCCCAGAGAGAGAGAGAGAGAGAGGGGTATGCCTCTGTTTGCTCTTGCCCTCCTTCAAGTCATCTACGGACTTCATTTCTGATTATATTTCTCTCCCCCTCTTTCTCACAGCTTCTCCCCCTCTTTCTTTCATGTATCGGGTGCCAATGCCATGATGATTGTGTGGACTATATTCCGGTTTAGATGATGTGATGTTCCTCTCTTCTGACCTTGTGTGGTACCATAATGTTATTCTGTGTGTTTCTCCTTATTTTTCTCCTTGAAATTCAATAGCTACAACAATTGCTATGAGTTGGATGATCTGGGTTTGATACACAAATGGTGGTTTCTTCAATGATATTAAGAGGATGCTGCAACCAATTCCATTTTCATTTCGGCATGTTTGGTGGATTCAGAGATTGGGAAGCATGTTTTTCTTTCCCGAAACTCACTCAAGTGCAGTCTGATGTGAAGTGAGTGGATCACAGAGATTGTCTCTCGCCGAATGAGGTACTAAAGATCTTCAGTGGGTTAAGAGATATCCCGATATTATTGTTAATACATTAGAAAATGTTTCTCTACCCAATGAATCCCTTTTCAGCATGACAATTGAGAGGCCTGCTCATGCACAAAAATTTGATTCAATAGAAGAGATATTGGCAAAGATTAAAATCGAGAGGGGCAGGCTATTATGGTTCTTTCGCAATTTGATCAAGATATATGCTTATGTCAGGAGCAGTCTTGAAAGGGTTGTTGAAGCCATCTATGAAATGCCGGAGTTTCATGTTTGGCCAACAGTTGCAACTTTCAGTTGCGTTCTTATTATGCTTATCTCACAAATAGATAGGTTATCGTTCATGAGGTGCACTTGAAAGCTCATCTCACATTTATTCTCACGTACGTGGTACTTGGACTCAGAAATGCACCCACAATGTCAATGGACCATGACTAAAACTGTGAATAAAACCGGCACAGTTTTCTGTCTTGCGAGTTTTATGATGAAGCTTTAGTGTCCCTAGATCATCCAATTCTGACGTTAACTCTATGAGGTTTCAAATCAACCCTTTAGAGGAGGTTAACTTGTAAACCCCACAAAATCATCATTGCATTGCACATCTCATTCTGCTTCAGATATGGCTAAGAATAGTCAGTTCATACAATCTCTCTATCAATCTATTAATGTATGGTTTTATGTATGTATAATTGTCAACTTGTCTATTTACTTGCTGGTTTATGTGTTATAGCTTTTACTGTAGGGTGTCAGCTTTCAGCTTTGATTCATGATTTCATGAACTTGTGGAATGCTTTGTGTGAGAAATCATATCATGTTACGTGACACCTATTTGTTTTAATTGAATTATTATTACCGGAATGATGAAGCAGACATAAACCTGCCACTTGGTTCCAAACCTGCTCCGGAGGATCCTCTCTTCAGAAAGGAGAGGTATATCCAAGCCAAAGTACACGTTGCAACCCAGTAAGCATGTTGTATGATCTATTCAAGCTTCTACCAAGCATATTTTGTTTAGTATTTTAATATTTTATTACTTAGTAAAGTTGCCCCCCCACTAAGAATCCTAGCTCTTCCCCTGGAACTAAGGAATGTTATTGTGGTATCTGGGTTATGGCACATGCAATCATTTCATGGGAATAAACACGTCTGGTTAGGAACAAAAGTCTCAAGAAAAGAATAACAAGTTTGTCATTGAAATCATTTGTCCAGTTGAATGCTTATTCAATACTGGAAGGTGTTCGTTTCTCTGGCTAATAATGTCTCAACAACTTTTTGTTGTTTCATTTCTCCATAAACTTCGAATTGATCACATGCCTTTGGCCAATAAGTTGTTTAGCAGCCTCGGTGGTTATAGATTTTGGGATTAAGGAGGAATCACATGTGATATATGATTTATTTGCCCCTTCTCTTAGGTGGTCTATGGCGGTGGTTGATAAGGTGTGTTGCATGCTTCTTTCCTTGGACCAGAGGCCATATTTTGGCAAATAACAAGCAGGGGAAGGATCTTCTGATGCCAATGTTAGACGTTCATGATGGTGGTGTTCATTCCAAAATGATTGCATAAAGGGAAGGGATGAAGAGATGGCAGAAAATGAAGAAATCTTTGCTAGTTACAGTTTCTCTGGATATTTTGATTGGCAAATTATCTCGAGACAGTGAGGTTGACAGCAAATAGTTATGTATTGCCAAGTTTTCTGACTGCAATTGGTGTTTTAGATGCTTTAGACAGGCCTTTTTTTGTATATTTAAGTTTGACATTGTTATTTTACTTGCATTATTGACACACATTGTGACCCTTTATTGATTTCTTTCCTTTCCCTCTTTTGGGCCTATTTGATGGCAGGGAAAATTTTACATTTGTGAAAAGTACTCTGCCGACTATGTTGTATGAACTTTTTCAGTGAAGAGAAACTTTCTTGCTTTTGATTGCGATAGAGAAACTTTCTGTCAGTCTCATGTGTTTGGCTGATAATGAAAAAAAAATCTGGAATTTCAGTAATGGGTTTCAGATACAGTTATTTTCAGTTCAGCTCATCAAATTCTCGATCAGGTTCATATTTGTGAATCATAAGTTTCACCTTCTGCAATAATTTCAGAGTTATTTACTAGCTTAAATTTTCTTGTGGAATTTCTGCTCATGTAAAGGTCGGTAGCATAAATTTGCAGTCTTTACGTGGTAGCATATGCCAACCTCACGGTCTCTCATTTTCAGACAAGTTAATTTCTTTCCATCTTTATCACATCAATAATCAATCATGCAAATCACATAAAACTCAAGTGATTTTTTATACTCCACATAATAATTGATCCATTTTACCAAGAAGAGGAGGATGAATAAGAAAGAGAAAGGAGAGAAGAGGCACGCCAAGAGGGAGACAGGGAGGGAGGCCTTTTTGGTGATGATGAGTCGCCTGTCTATGACATGATGGGAGAGGACAGGACCATAGATGGAGAGAGGAGCGCAGGGCAAGCCACGGGCATGTATAGAGAAGTTTTTGTTGAAAAAATAGTTGGATCGCCTAGGACTGATTCTTAAGCCAATAGAAGGGAATTTTCCTTTTCTATCTCGTTTCCACACATTATTTGAGACAACCTGTGAGGCCCATGTGCATACCCAAAAGAAAAGACAAATAAAAACTTTCTGCATTAAAAGAAATGGTCCCTTCTAAAATACCCTATATGAATTAGTTGAATTAATTGAAGTTGGTCTTTCATTCAATTACTCTTAAATATCTTTTAATATTTTCAAATTTATCTCTACATTATATGAACTTTAAATCATTTGATCGCTCTTCTCACAGCAGGTTAAGAAATAAAGAATTTCGATGGCAAACAGACCCCAGATTCCTACCAGCAATTCAGCTCTTATTGCCATGATTGCTGATGAGGTATGGATGTAAACTTGTTGGAAATACTATATCCATGCAGAGATATGCTCTTGATGCATGTTCTTTTGTGACTGCATGCAGTCTCCTGAAATGAAGATATGACTGTTTTAATTGTGCTGTGGTTTTGATCGGCTTATTTTGGTCTTACTTCCAAAACATGCAGTTTGCTTTGTTTCTCAAGAAGTTTCTTTCTTTTTTGATGTATAATGTGCTTCTTTATATTACTTGTATTGGAGTCTGCGTACTGTTTGCCTACATCATGAGTATTGTGGAACATTAGAGACATTCTATATGTTTAAGCTGGTGCTTGGGAGACTTGGTTCTTAACCAGTATATTGCTGGTCCAAGTAATGTTGGAGGCAAATTGAGTGAGTATGAACTAGATGGCTAACAAGGTTTCTGTTTAACTCGGAAAACATTGTGGTTTGTCGGTGATGTGGGTGTCTCCATCTGCCCATATGGTAGGAGGATAATTTATTGCTAAGGATACTAAGCAATTTTGCTCTGAGAGGGTTCACTTTGTAGGAGTATAGGTCTTCAGTGTCGACCTCGACATGGGTGCGATACCGACACCGTGTCGGTGCAGCATGGCAAAAAAAAATGCATTTTTTTTTAACTCACGGTTCTGCTATGGTGTATTTATCCTGGAGAACTCGATCAAAGAGGGAGTAATCCGTGAAGACGATGAAACCGAAGCCTCTTAGTCGACTCGTGACCTTATCTCCCATGATGACCACCTGAGTTACCTCACCATAGTTTCCAAAATGCTCCTTCAGCTTGTCTTCTATCATCTCGCATGAAACTCCGCCGATGAACGTAGAAAATATCTCAACGTGGACCTTCTTCACTTCCTTTTGTGTGGGATATTCCACGCTTCAAAATGTGGTATCGATTTTGAAGTTCGGGTCTTTTTGGATAAATGGGTGCGGATAGTGAAGATTGATTTGTGTATTATGATGAAATTAGTAGTTGTTTACAGAGTTTATGTGTTTTGCTTTAATATAAAGTTGTGTACTTGTAATTGTCATATACTTATGTTAATTGATGTCTCACTTATTGTAGCTTGAATATTATATATAATATATAATATTATATACCCTAGCCATGTCACCGCACCCAAAATTTTTGAAATTTGCCGTATTCCGCACCCGCACCCGTGTGACATAGGTCTTCACTTTCGTGTGCGTGGATCATGTCCTCTGTCCTCACTCGATCCCTTGTCTTCCTTTCTTAGTCAAAGGCAGCAATAAGTCAGTCTGTGTACCATATGTCTTTTCTGGCTATCTCTTGCATCTCTGTCGAGTGGAAAAGCTTGTCAATTGCCGCCACTGCTAAAACGCTGGGCCTGCTGTTTCTTATTGGGCTCACAAGCAAAGTCAGAAACTGTTTCTTATTGAAATATGTATATTTTACCAATGCAAATGTGTATACATAATCATCATTTGGCACTAAGATTTAGGCTTTCTATCTGATATGTTTCATCTTAATTATAGCCTGATTTCATGTTGCTGTGGTAGGACACTGTAACTGGATTCTTGCTGGCTGGAGTGGGAAATGTTGATCTGAGGCGGAAGACCAACTACCTCATTGTGGATTCAAGTATGGTTTTTCAACAAGTGAAAATCATGCATTCTTGGCCTGTGGTGTTTCTGATCTATATCCTTACATTTCATGTTGCTTTGGACATACCTAATGCTTGTTCTTCATCGCCATTAAACTGCCTATCCAAGCACAACAAATGGGATGAAAAACCCAAGCAGACGCTCGACTGTTGTTGACAAGAAAAGCATATCCTGCACTGTGCAGGTGTCTGATTTGATGAGTGCATCGTCCTTATTCGTTGATTGTTTATTGGTTGCTATTTGTGTCAGAAACAACGGTAAAAGAAATTGAAGATGCATTCAAAGAGTTCACCACAAAGGAGGATATAGCAATTGTGTTGATTAGTCAATATGTAAGTTTCTGGCTTTTGACTGATATTTCTGCGTCTCTTTCCCATTCTTCCAATTTGTTGATGCTTTGATAAAACCAGCAGGTGAATAAATTCATTGTTTTGCCTTTCCGAACATCCAGCTGGCTTGTTTCCATGTTCATACACTCAACCTTGATTTATGATTGAAGAATTTTTTGTTTTGTAGGTTGCAAATATGATAAGGTTTCTGGTTGACAGCTACAACAAACCGGTTCCAGCAATCTTAGAGATTCCTTCAAAGAACCATCCATACGATCCCAATCACGACTCCATCCTTTCGCGAGTCAGATATCTATTCTCTGCGGAATCAGTGGCATCAAGCAGGCGTTGACATATTCTGAACTTTTTTTTGCAAAATATTTAAAACTTTTAATTTTTGCCTATTGTTGTATATTTTCCTTTTATATTAGCACTGTAGGGCTGGGCGGACCTCTAATTAAATGTCACAGCCTACTCCTTGTTCTTTGAAATCACATGTAGTCCTCTCTCTCTCAATTGCATTACAGTTTTCCTTTAGGACCGTATGGAACTTTGCAAAACTCTCATAATTCTGGTTTTTTTAGAACTAGAAGCAAGACCGAGAGCGTTCGCTCAACGGCAGAGCGCTCTAACGCCGTTTTTGCGGGTGGGGATTTGGACTCTTGGAAGGTGCATGTTACATTCATTTCTTTTTCTTGAATTTTTTATGGCGTTTGCCGTATACAATACTAAAACGCACAATTACATTCATTTCGATCCACAATTTCGTTCAATATGTCAAAATATCCCGGAAAAAGTATAACGATAATTGATTGAAGGTATTCGAGATGTATGATGCCTTCCGTTGTTAGGAGAAAGTGTGCTTCTCGGTTTGGTAGTAGCATTGAGCATGATATTACATCCCATTATAGACACTTTTAGTTTCATGGTATTGGCCATCTAAACGCTCCACAGCAATGTACCTCTTTTATTTCTGATTCAATACCATTTTATTAAATTTTTCTTTGTGCTATGCCACAATGACATCTAACGATTTTTTACTAATCATATTTTATTAAAGTTAATCAAAATGGTGGGCAGTATTGACTCATATTGTAATTTTCCGTTTGTTTGATGGTCATTGAAGATTGTATGGAGATATCATTAATAAAATATACAAGTTGTATTCAGCTTTATCCTACAACCCTTGATTTAAAAAAAATATCATGTCCTGCACTAGAACGTCAATCGTGTCCAAACTAGACCTGGTTAATTTGAAATCGCTCCGGCTGTTCCAACCGGAACAGGACCACGTCAGAAATCGGAACTGGTCAAACTGGACATGAACTGAAGACCACTGACAGAAACCACAACATATTTCTGCGACTTTTCCTTCTTCTCAGGTTTCGATCGAATACGGGCTCTGTGTGGTAATGAACACGGAAGCAATTGAAATTCCACCCGAAGACGGCAAGTGGTTCCTTGAGAATTCTGAGGTTGAAACCATCGTACCGTCTGGAACACTGGATCACTCAGTAGAGCCTGTTTACGGCCAGGTCATTTCCCTTCATTTTCTTTCCTAGGATATATATATATATATATATATATATATATATATATATATATATATATATATATATATAGAACATAATGGGGCATGACAGAACGGCTTTACCTTAAACCCCACCCACCCTGCTTTGCTTGTGTGTCTTCCCCACCTTGCCCTACCCCACACAATTTGAAAGCATACGCCTACTAGCTAGCCCATGCCAAGTTACTTGACCTGTTGTTAACCCTTTGTTTGCAGCAAGTAGAGCAAACAGATGCCTACAATTTCTGTTTTCGTTGATCACAGGTGACTCTTGTATTAGAAGAGGAGAGAATTAGCATAGATAGCTCACCTGGCTAGGCTGTTAGGAGGACGACTCACAGGTTGGAGGTCATGAGTTCGATATGCTCAGCATTAGGCATCTCCATTGTACTAAAGATGGCTGTCCAACTGGGAAAAAAATATCTGGACGGTTATTGTTTAGGTCCTTCATTGATCGATCAACGAAATACACCACATTGAAGATGACATCTCGGCGATGGAACTCGCTAGAAAGTTAGGAAGAACATACAAAAATACATAGTTCGCTCGCGAGACGATTCACCGCACCATAGTTAATGCAAACAGTAATGGCTCTTTTGATCGGCAATCTAGGGTTAGGCAGACTCCGATGAGACATTTACACCCCAACATCAGGCTCGTGACCTTCTCACGCATTTGACATCGAGAATGCATGTCTGGAAGGAATGAGTAACCCAGCTTGTCAATGAAAAGGATCAGAGAAGTTTCAGATCTCATGATTTTTCTTTTCCAGGAAAGGGTCGGGCTGATGTAGACAAGTCTCCTTTAGTTGCCTCAGGGTATCTTTTGCCGCCATTGTTGCCATCTCCAATTTGAAAAGTTTATGGTAGTTGGCGACTACAATGAAAGCTTCAGTGCAATGTGAATATGCTGGTGGTGCTTTTGGTGCGTTTGCATTGCTGTTTTACATGAACCACACTAAGCAGGTCCCAGCAGCAACCCTTGAATCATCTGGCATTTGAATGCTTTTTGTACGTTCTAACTTCCCTGCAGTTCGGTCTTCTAGGCGTCCTTTCAAAGACAATGGAACTTTCAGATTTGCACATGCTTGAATCACAGTGTCATTGTAAACTCCAAATACACGGCTCAAGCGCGAAAGAAATTTTCAATCTTGTTTTCTCGTGGCAGTTTCCTCTAGTGTACGTAAGATGGTATTAACAGTAGCACAGCCAATCTCCTCAGGAGCTGCAGATGGTCTAGGGCAGCTGATAAAGTTCTTCTTCACGAACTTTGCAGATGCTGAGGACATCTGTGGCAGGTTTTGCACTTCGTGGACGTACAAAACCAGAAAGCAAAGGTAATAAGTAGTATGCTTGTTATCTGCTTGCTTTATAAAACTGAATTTTCTGTACAATAAGGATTATCTATTTCATTATTTTTCATCCATATGTCGGACACATGCAGATCCACATCGAATTTCTTCATTTCACTTGTTGCTTGCTCGCACTATCATTGATGATATTGCTTGAAATAGTCAAACTAAATAGTTCTTAATCAGCAGCACACACAGCGTTACGTTGGAAAAGGTTTCTTAAATTAGATTGCCGAAGTAAGAATAGCAGCAGATGATATACTATCATTGATGTTATTGCTTGAAATAGTCAAACTTAATAGTTCTTAATCAGCAGCACACACAGCGTTACGTTGGAAAAGGTTTCTTAAATTAGATTGCCGAAGTAAGAATAGCAGCAGATGATATGGTTTGTAATTAAGATTTATGACAAGAATGATGTTAAAGGGGCTTAGCTCATCTGACAGCAGTCTGTCGGGCAGGACTTCGGTACGAGAATTTAGCACTCTGGTATGGCAGCTTTCCTACATCTTCAATTTGGGTGTTTTCTTTCCTAGAGCACGGAAATACTTAAATTTGGGCTACGGCCCCTCTACGTACCAAAATGAACCTGTATTACGTGGGCTACCAAAAAGAACTGAGAATTATATTCACTAAAAACTGAGGAAGCAATAGAAACTTGAGATGAATCGTGATCAGCAATTCAGGGAATATGATTCCCTTGGAAAATACAACTTGCAGGTCTCGTCTCTGTTGCTCACAGTCCTGCTGACCGAATAGAAAATGACTACAGTTACATGGCCGAAAACGAGTGAGGTTATATGGTTGACAACAAGAGGGTGCAATAGAAAACACACTTTGAAGGAGTTGAACGAGTTACTCCGGTCTCAGAAAATGGATGCAAGTATCTGTCTCCAGCAAGAAGCTGGATTTCTCCGGCTGAGAATTGCTGTTGAGAAGTACATGTTACCTTCATCTGCAAACGTGCATAGGAACAGTAATCCAATTTTTGTACAACCGTGTCCCTGAAAGCAGTAACAGCAACTTCAACTCCTTCACCTGCACATGGATACCATGTGACACCAGGACGTAGATTTATATATATTATTAAAATATATGATGAGTGGAGGGCATGACTACATATAAGCAGATTTATATATATTATCATATATAACTAACAAGATCTCATAAAACCTCTGGCGGCCATCAAATAAATCAGAAAATTCTAATATATGAATCAACTCATATTACCATCTTCATAAGTTAATTACTAATAAGTCAGGATATGTTTCTTTATGATCTCAGTGACGTAACGCTAAAAATAAATAGAATAAGTAATACTGAATAGGATAGGGGAAAATACTTGTGGGTCAACACCCTAACCAGGAGAGTTGGGGCACTTTGTGTAAATTTTCTTTAATCCTTGCTGCTTGAACAAAGATTGTTTTTCCTCATAAGCTCTATATTCTCAGCAATTGTTGAACCTGCAGTCCCAACAAAACCCAGTGAAGCACAGCTGCAAATCATCTCCTCAATGTACAAAAGAATGTCAGGTATGGCAACAGAAGGGCAATGTTTGTCTCTACTCGTTTCACGATATATCTGTGGGAAAAAAAAACCAGAAGTAATGCCATGTTCTGCAGCAAGGACCTTTTTCGCTGTTCGTATCACCAACTCATCTCCTTCATGCAGGTTATAGAGCTTATAGGATTTCTGATCATCTGATAAATCCCCTAAATAAGTTCCACCCCAATTAGCCGAAGGCAGATCGGTCATAATAAATATGTTGATGGCATGACTTGCATTACCATTCTGGTTCTCTATTATCTGAATCTTATCCTTCAATGCAGCAAATGTAGGCTTCCAGTGGTTCTTAAACTGCCCGTCTAACAGCCTAAGCTGGGCGCACAGAAAAGGAGACTTTATTATGTTTGTTGCGTAACTCTTTCCAGCACTCACAATTTCTGGAACAAATGGAAGAAATTCGATCTGCTGCATTACCGACTGTATCCGGCTATCCCTGGGAGCCGCATGAATGTCAATGTACAGCTCAGAATCTTTATAAGGAGCAGTGAAAAGGCTACCAAAAGAGAGAACAGTGGCTTTATCTGCTTCAGAACCAGGCCCCAAGTCCTTGCATACATCCCTTCTTTTTCGAACATAAGAAACTTTCTTCCTCGCTTGTAGTTCCTTGCTTGGCTGGAAGGAATCCAACGACTCCTGTTCGCTCTGTTGATAGGTCCAAACTGTTGTTCTACAATCTTCTTCTACACCATAAACACAAAAACTAAACTCCTTGTCTAAAGCTGATAATAAAGTTCCACACTGCTCAAAGCTGCCCATTGATGATGGGCCCGCAGTTATGCCACAACAAAGGTCCCCGGTGCAAGCTAGGCTCATATCCGTATGACACCACAACCGACCAAAAATTCGCAAGTCGATTGTTTTAACCAAAGATGATGATTTCAAGGATGAGAGGTCAATAATATCAGCAATTGAGATGTACCTGCATAAAACATTGAACAAAATCCTCAAAGTGGTTTCCGAAAACCTGACTAGAAAAGATGGGAGCATTGGAAAAAGAGAACTGCAAATATGCAGCCAGTGAAACATGGGTGAAGACGCTTCAGATGTAAGGGGTTGGATTAACGAATGAACAATAAGCTAGGATAATAAATAGTACTTAAGGCCTTGGCGGACATAAAACAATACATAAAATCCGCAAATTTTCGCAGAGCGATTAATTGCAATTTTGCTCAATTCACGAAGAACGCCATAATGAACGATTAATTTAGGCAAACCAAATATCCCAAACTCTTATCGCATCTCTCCGGGAACAAACTAGCAAAATTCACCATGATTCTGAGAAATCGCTCGCAAATTGGGGTCTTCGTCGGCGAACAGAACAAAACCCACAAATTTCTGAGACAATCGAATACAAGGAAATGGAAGTATAGCTTGAATCGATCACCAAATCAGAGAATGCTAACTCAAACCAAAATAACATTGCATCCAGAAATCCAATACAAAGTGCTCCACCTGCGACTCCGAATCATCTCAACGACGTTCGTCCAGACGGCAGCTCGTAGATCGCGCGGGTTCTCGACTCGGAACTTAGGGCAACTACCGAGTGCGACGGCATGGTGATCGAACACGGGGGGAACAATGACCGTCCGATTGAGAATGGCCCCTATCAAGATGGCGTTCTTGAGTTCGGCGACCTGGTTGCTGAACCCGCTGTGCGGGGCGAACCAGAGATACTTCTCCCCGGAAGGAATCAACGAATCTAGAGTTCCTCCGCATTGGAAATTAGGGTTTCTACGCAGATTCTTCGCTGAGAGGGACGAGAGAGACGAGGAATGGTAGAAGACAACGATAAAGAAAAGGAGGAAGAGCGGAGGGAAGAATTTGCAGAGCCTGGATTTGGCGAAGGATGCTAGGGTTAGAATTTTCTTCTTCGGCTGGATTTTGGGAGTTCCGATTCCGGAAGAAGGTGGCATCTTCCGTTCTCTTTTGAGATTTTTCTCAGTGAAAGGAGGGGAAATGGCGGTCAGATTCTCCCCGTAACGAGTGGGAAATCGGATCGGCGGGTCGGTTTCTGGTCGGATCACTTGGTGTCCCGATCAAAGGGCAGGCTGAACAGGACCTACCGGAATAAGACTCAGACTCTACTCGGGTCGGATCACTTGTTAAGTCAACTATCTCTACGGACTTCTGTCCCTTTTAAACTCTTGCAACACTCTAACGTTCGATGTCAACTCAAATTGAAGTTTATGAAAGTTCAGTTAGGTTCCTGGTCTAGCCCATGATTAAGCATGTGGACTACTGTCAATCACTATGATATTAATGTTCATGATCATTTTGTTAAGACCATGAATCTTTTGATACGTGAGATGGGAACAATAAGCTCCCACCAGATGGAAAATTGGTGTTCGACTCCTGAGTTTTCATGGAATATCTGGCCTTGCCAGCATGTTTTGCCTCTTTAGAGCAATTAGTTCAATCCTATCAATTTCACTTGAAAATTTTCACTCATGAGCCTTGCTCTTTTCTGTAGTTATCTAGTGTTTGACAAGTCATATACCTGTTTATGGAAGTTAAAGCATCATATAAAATTGTTTATAAAAGGTTTCTCAAGTTACAAAATTTTCACTCACGAGTCTTGCTCTTTTCTGTAGTTATCTAGTGTTTGACAAGTCACATACCCGTTTATGGAAGTTAAAGCATCATATAGAATTGTTTGTAAAATGTTTCTCAAATTACAAAGTTTTCTTGGTTTCAGCTTGAGGTACTCAGCAGAATCCGTCATCCCCATTTGCTACTACTTATTGGCGCTTGTCCTGATCATGGTTGCTTGGTTTATGATTATATGGAAAATGGCAGTCTTGATGACAGGCTACACTGAAAGAATGGTACTCCACCAATTTCTTGGTTTGATCGTTTTCGAGTCTTGGGAGATTGCTGCTGCTCTGCTATTTTTACATAGCTCTAAGCCTCAGCCAATTGTCCATCGTGATCTAAAACCCGCAAACATCTTGCTTGATCACAATCTTGTAAGCAAGATTGGAGATGTGGGTCTCTGTACACTCATTCCATCGGATGATTCAACCATGGCAACGGTCTATTGTAGTTTTACAATTGTTGACCGGACAGCCGCCAATGGGATTAGCCCACCTTGTAGAAAGGGCAATAGAAGAAGGGCGTCTGGAAGAAATATTGGATGACACTGCAGGAAAGTGGCCTCTGAAAGAAGCAAAAGAACTAGCATATCTTGGATTGCGTTGTGCTGGATTCAGGCACAAGGATAGACCAGATCTAAAGAATGAGGCACTTCCATTGTTGGTGAGATTGAAGGAGATCGTTGATCATGAGAACGTGCCTTATCTACTGCCAATTGGCCTCCAAGTCATTTCTTGTGCCCAATAGAACTGCCATTTCTAGTATTGATCATGTTTTACCTTCGAAGATATCGACCGTTTGGAATATTGTATTCAGCCAGTTTAGTTGTTGCGTGCTCATGTGTGCATGTCCGTATGCATGCATGTATGTGTTGAAGCATTCAATGAGATAAAAGAAATATCAAGAGACGGCAACTTTACTTGTTTTATTTGTTATTTATCTTCTGTATTATGCTATGCTTTATTTTATTTTTAAAATTAGTTTTAAATAAGTCTCATTAATGACATTATCAGAGTATTGCACGCGCATTACAGGTACAAACTGTATTGAAGAAAACTATTGCTGAATTGCCGTCGTTGGATCGATAGGGCAGAATTTGGCATATAACAGGCCAAATATTTATTTCCACTAAAGTGAATCAGGAATCAAGCATATAATAGGCCAAGTATTTGGTTCCTCTTATTTAGCAAGACAAAATCTGGCACATAATATGTCAAATATTTGTTTCATCTTCACTAAGAAATCAGCCACGCAGAATTTATTGCGTATTAAGGTACAAACTGCATATGGTGTATGTTAAACTGATATGAACACAGACTGTCAAATCGACAAAACATATTGTATGAGGAACATATATTAAAGGACTGACAAGGCAAGGTATATATATTTCTTTGTTTTGTCTAACCAGTAGTTGCATATCATATCGTGTGATATCAACTGCCGACTACATCTTATCTATATTGAAGTAAAGCAATAATCAATACAGTAGCAGTTGGGATTGCAGAATATTCCCTGTCAGAGACAAATACATTTATATTAGTTCACATACTCAAGTATACAAATAATGAAAAGAATGATGAAAGAAGAACAATAATCAACTATATGTGGTAACGAATAAAAACTAGAACCATTTCAAATCACAAATATTCGTTTGGAAAAAAGAAATTACAAAGAATGAGTGACATCAATTGAGTTAGTCTTATGTGCACGTGGGAAACTATTAGTGATTAAACTAAGTCAACCATAACCAGATGAAGACAATGCATATTTTGAGAGATGATCCAAAGATGATGCATTAGTAAGCTCATGACTCCTTCAATCAATGAATCAGTCTATTAGTAAAACGTTTATGTGTTTAGAATCAACTACAGAGATTTGAACAACAGTTGAAGAAGAATTTTCAAGACAAAGCAATATTGCTAAAGAATATGAGATTATTAAGAAAATAAGGAGATGTCGTCAAGGTACTAGATCAGTTAGTGAGTATTATGGAGAATTACGGGAATTATAGAATGAACAGAGATACTTTGTAGAAAACAAATGTATCTACTATATAAAAGAAAGAACAACAGAAAGTGACATTCAAAAAGTATTTGATTTACTCTGGGGAATATTACCAGAATGTGACTCAATCAAGTTAAATATTCTTAGCAAAAAAGATTTGTCGTCACTAAGAACAGTATATTCACTCTTATTGAGAGAGGAAGATCAGAAAAACCTAGAGAAAGGAGAATATAATCAAACCAAAAAATATGCATTTGCAGGTAGAAATAATATGAATTACCAAAGAGGTAGAGATTCAGGTAGAGGCCGTGAAAGAGGAAGATTTCAGAATTATGAAGATAAAAATAAGTTTCAATGTACTCATTATGGGAAAAGAAGACACACAAGAGAACATTGGTGGAAAATTATTGAGAAACCTGTATAGAACAAAAACTATGGCAGTAATGTAGCTGTTACATCTGAAAAAGAAAAAGTAGAACCAAATCCTATAAATGAAATGGCTGAATTGAAAAGACAACTTGCAGAAATAGAAAATCAACTTCGTAATCAACCTTCGACTACATCACCAAAGATTGAAATGAAATGGCCTACTTCCTATAGTATCAATGATAACTTCTTTGAAAAAAATTCTATATATTCAAATTATTTGGTGATTGACTCAGGGGTTACACATCATATGGTAGGAGATAAATCTAACTTTAAAGAATATAAAGTTACTCTTACACCTCAATATGTAAAAATGGCAAATGGTTCCTTAATTCCAATGGAAGGAACATGAGAAATTGAAGGGAAGAATTTTAAACTTAATTCAGTGATATACATTCCCAAATTTCCAGTAAATTTACTTTCTCTAAGCTCTTTGGTTAGAGATATGAATTGCTCAATCACTTTTTCTCCAATTGACTATGTGTTTCAGGATCTGAGTATAGGAAGAACCTTTGAATGTGGTGAATTGAAGAATGGGTTGTATCTACTTTCTTGTCCACATCATACAATACAAAGAAGAGCATTTACAGTTACCTCAACAGAAGAAGAAATAAGACTTTGGCATAGTAAATTAGGACATTTACCTATGTATAAGATTCGTGAGTTTGTTCCTTTTATAATCCCAAAAGACCTAGTTATTCAATGTGATGTATGTTAGAGAGCTAAACATCATAGAGCCTCATTTCTTAGTAGTAATTCTAAGTCATCAGTTCTATTTGAGTTAATACATTCTCATGTATGGGGTTCATGTTTGATACCTTCCTTGAGAAATTTTAAATACTTTGTTACTTTCATTGATGACTATTCCAAGCTCACATTTGTTTATCTTATGAAATCGATGTCAGAAATATCATCTATTTTCCCTATGGTTCATAGTTTAATTAAAACTCAGTTTGGGTACATAATTAAAATCTTTAGATCTGATAATGGTGGTGAATTTTATAATTCTACTTTGGAATCATATCTTCAAAGTCATAGGATTTTTCATCAAACTTCTTGTGTACACCTCACAACAAAATGGAGTTGCTAAAAGAAAAAACAGACACATTTTAGAAATTGCAGGAACTCTCTTTTTTGAACACAATGTTCCAAAATATTTTTGGCCAGAAGCGATACTTACAACTGTATATCTCATGAACAGACTTTCCTCTGTGATCCTTGGTTGGAAATCTCTATTTAACACGATCAAACATGATGTTAATCTATTTCACCTTATCTCTAGAGTTTTTGGATGTGTATGCTATGTTCACATTCACAGTCAATTTCGAGATAAACTTGATCCAAGAGCTATCAAATGTGTTTTTATTGGATATTCCTATGAAAAAAAGGGATATGTTTGTTATTACACCAATTCACATAGGAAATACATCTCCATGGATGTAACATTCTTTAAAACTTCTTTCTTCTTTAACAATTCTATTGACTTGTCAAACTCTACCATCGAAGAGACCATTCCCCCAAACCACATTACTAGTGATGAGGCTGATGAAGATCGCTTTATTGTAGAAGATGATTGACGACACGAAGAAAAAGAGACTGAAGTGTATAAAAAGGAAAAGAGGAATATAATTATGCCCAATACAGACACCATGAACCAAGAGGGAGTATCTACCTTAGAAAAAGGAAAAATATGGTAAGTATCCAATTTTAAAATTTATTTCTTATGATCAACTATCTCAACTCCGCCCATGTAAGGGATCACCCTTGCATTGTCGGTCCCAAGCCTAGATAAAGGAGAAGGATTGTGTTAGGCTTTCGACAGTCATCATAAAACTTCGTCGGATTTTTAACATGGATTACAAAAATTATGAGCATTGCTTTGAGACGTCCCCGCCTAGCGGTATGCAGTAGAGCATGAATGCAATAATAAGTAAGCAAAGGTCACTACATTTTTGCTCAAATGTAGTGAATCAATTGCAGAGAAGGTTCCCACATCATGGACGAGTGTGGGTAAAGAAGTTAGTCCTGCTACATTGCCGCCCGAATGTAGTGAAAAATTTTCAGAGAGAGTACCGAGGAATAAGTAAGCAAGAGTCACTACATTTTGGCTCACAAGACTATTTAATGAAATATAAAAAACCAAAAGATGCTCGAGAAATGGAGAGCAAGTACACTTATACCCATATATAAGAACAAGGGAGACATTCAAAATTGTGCAAATTATCGATGTATCAAGTTAATGAGCCATACTATAAAATTATGGGAAAGAATTATCGAACATAGGTTAAGACAAGTATCAAGTACAATAGAGAACCAATTTGGATTCATGCCAAGCAAATCTACTATTGAAGCGATTCACCTTTTGAGACATCTTATGGAATATTTTAGAGCAAAAAAGAAAGACCTTCACATGATATTTGTTGATCTAGAAAAAACTTATGATAGGGTACCGAGGGAGGTTCTTTGGAGAACTTTAGAAAAAAGAGGTATCCCATTGACATATATTAACCTTATAAGAGATATGTATTATGGTGCAAAAACATGTGTGAGGACTCATGAAGGAACGACAGACTTCTTTGAAGTTAATATTGGGTTACATCAAGGATCAACTTTAAGTCCATACTTATTTATAATGGTGATTGATGAGTTAACAAAACATATTCAAGATGAAGTACCTTGGTGTATGTTATTTGCATATGACATTGTATTAGTGGAGGAGTCTAAGGAAAAAGTTAATAGAAAATTGGAACTATAGAGAGAAACATTAGAAAGCAAAGGCCTCCAACTTAGTATAACAAAGACAGAATATGTGGAATGTAAGTTTGATCATTTGGTTACCTCGGAGGACATAGAAATTAAAATTGGCACACATTGCATCCCCCAAAAGGAAAGTGTTAAATACCTAGGGTCAATTTTTTAGAGTGATGGAAGAATTGATGGAGATGTTATGCATAGAATTAATGTTGGTTGGTTAAAATGGAGAGGAACATAAGGTATTCTTTGTGATAAGAAGATACCATTAAAGTTAAAAGGTAAATATTATAGAGCAGCAATTAGGCCTGTCATGTTTTATGGTTATGAGTGTTGGGCAGCTAATCATCAACATGTATATAAGATGTGAGTGACAGAAATGAAGATGTTGAGATGGATGAGTGGTCATACAAGAAAAGATCGTATACATAATGAGGTTATTAGAAACAAATTAGGAGGGGCACCAATAGAGGATAAAATGAGAGAATATCGTTTAAGATGGTTTGGACATATAGAAAGAAGATCAAAAGAAGAACCTGTAATAAGGTTAGAAAAACAAAATTTGGAAAGTATTAAAAGAAGTAGAGAACGACCACAAAAGTGTTGGAAAGAAACAATAAAAAATGATCTAACTTATTGTGAGTTAACTGCTAACATGACACACGATAGGGATTTGTGGAAACAAAGAATCCATGTAGTTGACCCCGTCTAGTATAGGAAAAGGCTTAGTTGTTGTTGTTGTTGTATGATCAACTATCTCCTAATTATCAAAATTTTGTGTTAAAGGTTGAATTATATCAAATCCAAAGGAATTTTTATGAAGCATCTCAGCAAAAACACTTGGTAGAAGCTATAAAATCTGAGCTTCAGGCACTAAGAATCAGACATGAGAAGTCAGTGATCTACCACCAGGAAGAAAAGCAGTAAGTTGTAAATGGGTGTATACTGTGAAATTCAAAGTTAATGGGACATTAGAGAGATATAAAGCACGATTAGTGGCTCGTGGTTACAGTCAGTCATATTAGATTAACTATGAAGAAACATTTGTACATGTAGCAAAACATACATCTATACAAGTCATTATCAGCATTGCTGCCCAAAAGAATTGAACTATGTGGCAGTTGTATGTGAAAAATGCATTTTTACAAGGAGAACTCAAAGAAGAAGTCTATATGGAATTACTGCCTGGCTATGCAAATTCAGAGAATAAAGTCTATAGGTTAAAGAAGACAATCTATGGACTAAAATAGTCTCCTAGAGCATGGTTTGAAAAGTTTAGTAAAAGTATCATCAATCTTAGATATTAGAAGAGTGTGAGTGATCACACATTTTTTTTAAAATGGGAGAGAGGCTGATAGTATTATTAGTATATGTTGATGATATTATTGTGACAGAAGATGACATTGAAGAAATTCAAAAATTAAAACAAGATCTACATAAATTGTTTGATATAAAGGATTTAGGAAGATTACATTATTTCTGTGTATTGAAGTAGCTTACTCATGCACCAATATCTTCTTAAATCAAAGAAAGTATACGTTGGACTTACTGCAAGAGGTTAAATTGGAAAATTAAAAACCAATATATACTCCCATGGATGTTAATTAGAAACTCTGAATGGATGATAGAACTGATAAGGTGGATATAACTAGATATCAACAACTTGTTAGAAAACTTACATATATGACCATCACACGTCCAAACATTGCACATGTAGTAAGCATCGTCAATAGATTCATGCAATCACCATCAAAGTCCCATATGGATGTTGTCTTTCATATACTAAGATATTTAAAGGCTACACCTAGACAATGGTCATACAAATATTGAAGTTTATACTGATGCTGATTGGGCAGGCTCTATAGATAATAGAAAATCAATTACAGGATATATAACCCTTATTAGAGGTAATATAGTATCATAGAAAAGCAAGAAACAATCAGTTGTGGCAAGGTCAATAGCAGAAGTTGAATATAGAGTAATTGCATCTGGCATATGTGAAAGAAATTGGTTGCGTTCTCTACTAATGGAGATAGGTCTACATTCATATGACTCTATTCCTATATTTTGCGACAGGAAATCAGTAATACAGATAGCCTCTAACCCAGTCTATCATGATAGGACAAAATATATTGAAATTGATTGCCACTTTATACGAGACAACATACATACTAATGTATTTCATCTAGAATATGTGAGGTCAAGAAGTCAGTGTGTTGATATCCTTACTAAGGCACTTAACAAAAACCTCTTGATGAGATTATGTAGCAAGTTGAGTGTAATATCCATCTTTTACCCAACTTGAGGGGAATTGTTGAAGCATTCAAACAGATAAAAGAAATATCAAGAGACGACAACTTCACCTGTTTTATTTGTTATTTATCTTCTACATTATAACAACAACAACAACAACTAAGCCTTTTCCCATACTAGACGGGGTCGGCTACATGGATTCTTTGTTTCCACAGATCCCTATCGTGTGCCATGTTAGCAATTAACACACAATAAGCTATATCATTCTTTATTGTTTCTTTCCAACACTTTTGTGGTCATCCTCTACCTCTTTTAATACTTTCCAAATTTAGTTTTTCATACCTTCTTAGAGGTTCTTCTTTCTATATGTCCAAACCATCTTAAATGATATTCTCTCATTTTATCCTCTATTGGTGCCACTCCTAATTTATTTCTAATAACCTCATTATGTATATGGTTATTTCTTGTATGACCACTCATCCATCTCAACATCTTCATTTCTATCACAAACATCTTTTGTACATGTTGATGATTAACTGCCAAACACTCAGAACCATAAAACATGACATGCCTAATTGCTGCTCTATAATATTTACCTTTTAACTTTAATGGTATCTTCTTATTACAAAGAATACATGATGCTCCTCTTCATTTTAACCAACCAGCATTAATTCTATGCATAACATCTCCATCAATTCTTCCATCACTCTGAAAAATTGACCCTAGGTATTTAAAACTTTCCTTTTGGGTAATACAATGTGTGCCAATTTTAATTTCTATGTCCTCTGAAGTAACCAAATGATCAAACTTACATTCCATATATTCTGTCTTTGTTCTACTAAGTTGGAGGCCTTTGCTTTCTAATGTTTCTCTCCATAGTTCCAATTTTCTATTAACTTTTTCCTTAGACTCCTCCACTAATACAATGTCATCTGCAAATAACATACACCAAGGTACTTCATCTTGAATATGTTTTTGGACCATCATACATGTCTCTTATAAGGTTAATATATGTCAATGGGATACCTCTTTTTTCCAAAGTTCTCCAAAGAATCTCCCTAGGTACTCTATCATAAGCTTTTTCTAAATCAATAAATATCATGTGAAGGTTTTTCTGTTTTGCTCTAAACTATTCCATAAAACGTCTCAAAAGGTGAATTGCTTCAATAGTAGATTTGCCTGACATAAATCCCAATTGGTTCTTTGTTGTACTTGATACTTGTCTTAACCTACGTTCGATAATTCTTTCCCACAATTTCATAGTATGACTCATTAACTTGATACCTCGATAATTCACATAATTTTGAATGTCTCCCTTGTTCTTATATATGGGTATAAGTGTACTTGCTCTTCATTCCTCGGGCATCTTTTGGTTTTTCCATATTTCATTAAATAGTCGTGTGAGCCAAGTGATTCCTTTTTCTCCTAGTATTTTCCAAATTTCTATAGGAATATTATCTAGTCCTACCGATTTACCACCCTTCATATGTTTAAGAGTCTCTTTGACTTCATTCTTTTGAATATGTCGGTAAAAATTATGGTTTATATACTTTTCTGATTTGGCTAACTCTCCTAAGCTAATACTATCTTTATTTTCATTAAAAAGCGTATAAAAATAGTTTTTCCATCTATTTCTTATATCATCATTTGCCACTAGAATTTTTTAATCATCATCCTTGATGCATCTAACATAATTAAGATCTTTAGTTTTCTTATCTCTAGCCCTAGCTATCCTAAAAATATCTCTTTCACCCTCTTTTGAGTTGAGTTTTTTATATAAATCCTCCCAAATTTTAGCTTTTGCTTTACTGACGGCCTTTTTTGCTTCCTTCTTTGCTTTCTTATAAGCTTCTAAAGTTTCACTAGTTTTCTTCGCATAATGTAATTTGTAACATGTCCTCTTTACCTTGATTTTATTTTGTACTACTTCACTCCACCACCAAGCTTCTTTTTATGCCGGTACACCTCCCTTAGATACCCCTAACACATCTTTCGCCACTTTCCTAATATGTATATCCATATTGTTCCACATATCACAGGGTGTGCCAACATAATTCCAAACATCTCCTTGAAGGAGTTTCTGTTTAAATATATCTTCTTTCTCGCTTTTGAGGTTCCACTATTTAGTCCAAATAACTTGATGCACTCTTTTCTTCTTTGTCCATTTTTTTATTTGTAAATCCATAACTAAAAGTCGATGTTGGGTGGTTAAGCTTTCTCCTAGAATTACCTTACAATCTTTACAACATGCTCTATCTTTTTTTCTACAAATAAAGTAATCAATTTGTGTTTGTGATAAGTCACTCTTATAAGTAATTAAATGTTCATCTCGTTTTTTGAAAATTGTATTGACTATAAAGAGGTCAAATGACATAGCAAAATTTAAAATCTCCCTACCTTCCTCGTTTATATCCCCAAAACCAAAGTTTCCATGAATCCCTTGATATCCTAATGCCTCTTTACCGACATGTCCATTTAAATCTCCTCATAAACAAATCATCTCCCTTTGTAGAATCTTTTGAAACACCTTATCTAACTCTTCCCAAAAAATTGTCTTTATACTATCTTTTAGTCCTACTTGGGGTGCGTAAGCACAAACTATATTCAAAACCTCTGCTCCTAACACTAATTTCAACGTCATGATTCGGTCACCATATCGTTGTATGTCTACTACACTCTCCTTTAAATCTTTATTTATGATAATACCAACTCCATTTCGAGTCTTTTCTTTACCTGAGTACCATAATTTAAAACCTGTATCTTCTATCTCCTTTGTTTTTTCTCCAACCCATTTTGTCTCTTGTAAACATAGAATATGAATCTTTCTCCGAATCATAGTATCTACCACCTCCATTAGCTTACCCAATAATATTCCGATATTCCAAGAACCAATACAAATCTTATTATCTAGGACTAGCTTCCTTACCCCCCACATCCATCAATAATCAAAATACGGAGACCCTCTGAAAATTTTTCACTACATTCGGGCAGCAATGTAGCGGGACTAACTTCTTTACCCACACCCGTCCATTATGTGGGAACCCTCTCTGCAATTGATTCACTATATTCGGGCGAAAATGTAGTGGCCCTTGCTTACTTCTTACTACATTCGGGCTCTGCAGCACGTCGCTAGGCGGGAACGCCCCAAAGCAATGCTCATAATTTTTGTAATCCATGTTGTAAAAATCCGACGAAGTTTTACGCTGGCTGTCGGAAGCCTAACATAACCCTCTTCCTTTATCCGGGCTTGGGACCGGCAATGCAAGGGTGATCCCTTACATGGGCGGAGTTTTATCCTCTGTATTATGTTCTACTTTATTTTGTTTTTAAAGTTAGTTTTAAATAAGCCTCATTAATGATATTTAGGTAAATTAGGCTATCATTATAGTGACATTTAGGTAAATTAGGCTATCATTGTAAAGTTGATATTTAAGGGCATGAAACCCTATCAACCGATTTTAACTTTCAGCGAGAAAGAAAGAGAACAGGAGCTACGACTGCACAAAGACAACCCGCTATTTTGTCATCTTCTCAGCTAAGTTGAGTCTCATGTTTATGTATATATGATTATTGTTGTGTTTGTACAGTATGTCTCCATTTGCTTCCACTTAATATTCACAACCAACTTTTTCATTGCTTTGTTCCCTCTTCTTGGTAGTATCATTACCAAGGGAAATAACATTGATGTGTAATACAGGATCTAATGGAAGATCCATGGGTTGCACCTGATGGTTATACGTATGAGAGGAGAGCCATAGAAAGGTGGCTCAACACATGATACGCCGCCAATCACAAATTTAAGAATGCCGACTAAGCACTTGATTCCTAACCGCTCTCTGGCTTCTGCAATTTCAGAGAGCAAGTCCAAGAACTACTGAAACCTTTTCCTGCATAATAACGAGGGCGTTCTTTTGCTGTAAATAACCTTTACACAGAATTGTCTCTCTAGTGGCAATGTAAACAACCCTTTAAATTGAGTTGTTTAGACTGAAGATGGATTTATCATGTTAGCCATTGTAGGTTGTCGTTTCTTTCAGCTTTTTGTTATTAGACTGTATTTTTTCGTTGTTTCTTGTGCAATGCCAAGAAATCTATGATTTTTCAGAGTCTTCTGAATCATATTATAGGTGTTTGCTTCTTCTCTTTCTACTACGCTTACTGTTGGGAATTTGGATGGAGAATCTGCTGCAGTTTAGCCTTCAACTGCGTCCATGATATTAGATTAAGATTAATATTAAGCTTGAAAGGTGCCATATAGATACTTTCTTAATATTTGCCATCTCATACGCGAGATTCCTATGAACTTCATGCAAATACCATTCGTAAATATGGTAAGCCGTTCTTAAACTAAGAACGTTGTGAAGAGAAGCCTCTAAAAATCTCTAAATTGTTTTATTTCTCTCTCTTGATTTACAAAAGACAACAACTATTCATGAAAAACATAAAATGCTTGATTTGGTACGAAAAGGCAGCTCTTCATTTTGAAATAAAAAAGTCTCAAATTTTCATTAATATTAAATTTCTAATTTATATTTAAAAGTAAGATTCCAACACTAACCACCTTGGGGCCAATAGAACCATGTGAATTCCGTAAAGTTGATGTTAATGGAGCATGCTTTGTGGGTAGGAGTGATGGCTGCTTATTGCAGCAAGGATGTACTACGACTTGTGCTGGCTATCTTTCCCAATTGATTAGAATGCTTAGTGGGCAGGAATACATAACTGCTACTGTTGATTTGCCCAATTAATAATTTTATTTCAAGAAGCTCTAAATGTTTGAAGACCCAAAAGGTAACAAGTCTTTTTTCTCTTAGTTCAGCATTACCAGTGTGATTCAGGCTGTAAACTGTGTTGGTTTATGACCTGCAACTAATATAGAGATCTTATAAGTCACATATGGATTTGGATATGGGTCATCTTGTTGGATCTGGCACTCCTTGTAGCCTTCTACTGATCTGACTGAAAATTTGGCACTATGGTTACATGTTTCAAGGTTGGCATCTGAATCAAACCGAGCACCGACTTCGGTAGGGCATAGTTCCCCATGCATTGCCCAGACATTGAACTCAAGGCCAGTTAATTGTAACATATGAAGGTTAACTTAGAAGTGGATATGACATGGCCTTGTTTATGACAATGAACCCTCTTCGAGGTAAATTCTAGGTCCGATGAAGGTACACCCATGCAAGGAGGGTCAGACCAGAGATGTCTGATGGGTGGGACTTTGCTTTTGCCACATATGGACTATCACTTTGATGGCAATTAAGCCATGGTTAGAGTTTGTGATAGCTTATCAGGCTATGTAGTTTGAGAGAAGAAGCTGAAAGAGCAACTTCTATTGCAGAAACTGAATGTCATGTGACGGTAATGACTTATCAGTCTAAACCAGCAATTTCCTTTTTAAAAAAAACTTATTTTTTTTGTGTTCAATGGGAAGGACGAAGCCGTCCCCAAGCCAGGTGACCTATCACTCCGAGTGCCAAAATACAAAAAGACCTTATGATATTAGTATGTTGATGCTTAAGGTTCCATGTATCTTTTGTACAAATAAACAGATACGATGAAAGCAGCCTTTATATTTAAAGTCATAAGATTCTTCCAATATGATATAGAAACTTACCCAATCTGACACGGGGCAGGTTCTCAACCCACCCGATCGGGTTGGTTAAATTTGGGTACCCACGGCTTGGGTGGTTATTGTCATCCCTAGGTACAGTTTTGGGTAGTATTTTGGAGTGATAGTGTGAGATACCGAGTAAACCTAAAGTACTTTTAATATCTTTATGTTCAATGTTTGCAGGACTTAGTCCACACTTGGGTTTGACCTGGTATAAGTTCTCCTTCACCATGCAGGTCCATATGTCAGCCAGATGTGAATCTGACCCGAATATTGTAAATCGATCTATTATGTTATTACCAAACCCAAACCTTGTACTAGTAGAGTTCAAGTGAAGCTTGATCCTTTATTTTTGGTACAGTGTGTAGGCCGAAGCCAGATGCATGAGCTGGGTATGGAACCAATGATAGACTTGGCTCATTCACGTTCAGTTAGTGACCCTATCTGAGATGAACATAACCAATGTGTTCAACTCTGCTTGCAAAAGCTCATCCAAAAAGGACCACTAATGAATTGTTCACCTCGGCCTAAACTCATACATTTGCCTCGTCGTCATGCACACTTCTGTACTGCTTCGTTCTTTAATGGCAACAGATCATTTACAAGCAAAATGTGCATGTTTGTCTAGGCACACCAGGATATTGTTTTGAATATGAGCTAAAACAAACAGAAACCCGAGTTCCAACAAGAACAAACAAGTTTACTCGTGGCTCATTATGTTCAAACTTGGCTAGTTATGAACTAATGAACATCTTATGAACAAATTGGAACATGAACTTGTTCTATCTAACTCGTTTAGGAAACTAGCTGCACAAGAGGAGCGTGTATTCAGTTCATTTTGGCTCGTTTACCAGCCCTACATATTAGTCAATACCGTATTATAGTGCAACAAGAAGTGGTGTCCCATCTTATAATAGGTCTCGGCAGATCTCAATGGCCGCTGGATAGAGATAACAGGAACTTTTATTACAGGAAAGAGGGCTAAGTTTCTCTCTTTGGCAATAATGAAGATGTTTTTCTTTTTTCCTTTTGTATCACCACTTAGAATTTCCCTTGTATAATGTCCCCTCGTATGTTGATTTATACAGAAAATGCATCTTGGCAATGCAGCTCATGCCATGATGATATCTTATAACGGCAGTCTTTTTGTTATCTTAGGGGGTGTTTGATTGCGAGGCCTACGGCTGAAACTTTAGTTCCACCAGCTTACCCTTGAAGGTGAGCAGTCACCAATGAGCCTTGTAATCGGGTTAAAATTTCTCCATTTTTTTACACTTATGACGAGGACTGAAACTACAACTTCAAGTAATCAAACACCCCCTTTAAAAGACAGATCAACCACATGTATACTAAGTATCGAACTCATGAACTTCAACTTAAAGGCTCTTTTGAGTTGGCCACTAGCCAGGAGAGCCATGACTCTTTGTGTAATGATATAGCTTTCTTATTTGGAATTACAATGGCCACATGACTTTATGTATGATCCTCTCATCAACTCAATTGTAGGAGACTAACAAAATGAACTGCGATAAACTTTACTGAAAACACCAGATAAATAAACTTTCTATTTCTTAATTTTATTATTCCAGGCAGAACCCCCATGTATTACATAATAGATCAGCACCAACTTAATTTATTGACAGAAACAACATGAAAGAGCAGCATCATATATTCACCAACAAATGAAAGACAATTGGTCACAAACACTAGACATAGGGTTTGATGATGTTGCTGTATCCACCAGATTGTTCATCATTGTGCCTATCCCACAGCATGACACCACCATAGAGGGACGAACCCTTTACTGAAGGAAGCACCGAATTAATGAGAGTATCGGTCGGGATGAACCCACTTCCGGCGGCAGCTTGAGACGCCGGCAGCCCCAAGTAAACTGCAGTTGTCTGTACGCTCGAAGTCCATGTATTCCATGAATTCAACAGATTGGTTGCATCCCCCTCATAGTCACAAGGATTGTTGTTGTAAAACTGAACCCAGACGTAATCGAACAGGCCTGTGCCCAACGCGGTTCCTAGGTGTGCATCAGGATAAGGGCACTGTGGCGCTGCACTCAGGTAGACCTTGGTGCCGAACCCAGTGAGGATCCTGGCGAGGTCATCATAATAGTTCGGCGAATTCCCCTCAATGTCGAAGTCGATGCCATCGAGCACGGCTGGGCCCAGTGGACGCGAATCCGAGCTACCACCAAGGAAGTTATTCCATAAATAGTTGGCTACTTTCTGGGCGTCATCAGCCGATGAGAGGACATAATTGCCATCGGCACCACCCATAGAGAGGAAAATCTTCACTTGGTACTGTTGCTGGCAGGTTGTGATGTCGTTGCTCAAGCCAGTGCACCCACCGGAAGAAGGATCACAGTGGCCGGCAAGGTTTAGTTGTGGTGTCTGGTCGTTGCCAAACACATTGAGGAAGGCTAAGTTAATGAATGCAAAGTTGCGGGTGGCGCATGTATCGACGAGGGTACTCTCGCTTCCGTTCTGGCCCCAGTATACAGCGATGTTTCCTCCATTGGAGGAGGTGAAGAGGATGGTGGTGAGGAAGAAGAAGAAGAGGAAAAGAGAGGTCTTCATCTTCTGAAGTGCTGAGTTTAGTATAGACGGGCAGATTTCTAAACCAAGCCTGGTTGGGTTGTGAAGATAGGCTCTTTTGCTTCTCAATTTATAGGAGAACGGTAAGTTGAAACGGTCAAAACATTCACTGTTTGATGGGCACTATCTGTTGATATTTTAAATAATATCGATAACCATATGTAAAGCTTAATGGCAATGGCAAGGCGCCGTAACGCTGTTGCTGTTGGTGGGGAGTTCGACTTCCAGAAAGTTAATGCATTGAGTGTGTTTGGCTTCGGCCTTCTCTTGTAACAATATATATATATATATATATATATATATATATATATATATATATATATATATATATATATATATATATATATACAATATACATATACTCAATTTATAGGAGAACGGTAAGTTGAAACGGTCAAAACATTCACTGTTTGATGGGCACTATCTGTTGATATTTTAAATAATATCGATAACCATATGTAAAGCTTAATGGCAATGGCAAGGCGCCGTAACGCTGTTGCTGTTGGTGGGGAGTTCGACTTCCAGAAAGTTAATGCATTGAGTGTGTTTGGCTTCGGCCTTCTCTTGTAACAATATATATATATATACATATACATATATATATACATATATATATATATATAATATAATATAATAATATAGCTGCTACTAAATCCACTCAATTAATTCAGTCTCCTACAACATTTTTCGTTATATATATATATTAATATTAATATTCAAGACCTCGTGAGGCAGACTGTAACAGGTTGCTACCTATAAACAGACGGATACAATGAGGAAAAAAAATCTTTACATTGAAAGGAACAACGTGGGCCATCCTTTTGCTAAAGAACTGGAAAACCATGCGAAGGGAAGACTCCAATGATATTTGCGGGTCAAGTCAACAGATTTTGTCTTTTCGTGTTACAAGTCAAGAGACTTACGTCAGTCAACAGACTGTCTTTTCGATACCAACTCGTTTGCATTCGCGTTAATTCAAGATGATGATCATGTTTGTCTCGTTAACTCGTTTGAGTGAATGAACTGGACGCTAGCCAATTAAGTCAAAGAGCTCAATGCCGATTAAACCTCTCCTGACTAAGGAATCGATTCGAAAAAAACTTTGAGTCGAAGGCAAAGAGTTTCATAATGGAGACATGAGAAGATTAATATTTTATATTTAATTGAGGACTCAATGGTTAAAACCATGTCAAGATCGAACTTCAAACGGTCTCGAAATAGCACAAAGTCAAGTAAGATAAGTTTAATATTCAGCAATTAAAGAAGATGCTAATGGAGAAGCTTCCTGGGAGTTATCTAACAGTTGAAAGCTAAGTCCAATACAAGAATAGTTCAAGTGATACCGAGGACTTTTTCAACAAATTTAATGATCACGACACGCCAAATTTTAATGCTAGGGAAAAGATAACTTTAGGGGGGGGGAAATGAGGCCACATTTCAAGGTGGTGACCTATGTTCAAGTGATATCAATAGCTCTTTTATGGTGCCCTAAGTTGGAAGCTACTCTCAGAAATCCAAAGTTAGTACACGGTTTCTAGGTGACTTGGAGATTTAACGTAACCCACTATAGTTGCATCCTATACTCCTGACCACTTTGTATGAACCTAATTTCAAGGCTTCATATATATATATATATATATATATATATATATATATATATATATATGTATATATATATATATATATGTATATATATATGTATATATGTATATGTATATGTATATATATATATATAGAGAGAGAGAGAGAGGTTTGCTAAACGCAGGCAGAAAACTTTTAACTCATGCACAATAGCTCACCTGGTTAGAGAGCTGAGTTACCAGTTGATGGTCATGAGTTCGATACCAGGGTGTGCATCCCATTGTACCGCAAAACAAAAGAAACTCGTGGAGTGATGGATGACCTTTCTAAATACTTTGGCACTTAAAAGAGTAAAGATAAATTATTCATGAAATTTAAGAGTTTATAATATAAATCTTTTGCTCTTATTGCACGTTTTTTTATACCTTTAGAATAAGAAAAAGTTTCCTTTTGTCGCAAGGATGTTATTGTCCATACCCCTTAGGAGGAGAATACATAATATCATGTTGAGGGAGTTAGGCAATCCATTTCTCACAAGTTGTTCAGACACTGTTTTGATAATACAACAACAACAACAAACTAAGCATTTTCCCATACTAGACGGGGTCAGCTACATGGTTTTTTGTTTCCACCGATTTGATCACTTCAGAGGACATAGAAATTAAAATTGGCACACATTGCATTCCCCAAAAGGAAAGTTTTAAATACCTAGGGTCAATTTTTCAAAGTGATGGAAGAATTGATGGAGATGTTACACATAGAATTAATGCTGGTTGGTTAAAATGGAGAGGAGCATCAGGTATTCTTTGTGACAAGAAGATACCATTAAAATTAAAAGGTAAATATTATAGAGCAGCAGTTAGGCCTGCCATGTTTTATGGTTCTGAGTGTTGGGCAGTTAATCATCAACATGTACAAAAGATGTCTGTGACAGAAATGAAGATGTTGAGATGGATGAGTGGTCATACAAGAAAAGACCGTATACATAATGAGGTTATTAGAAACAAATTAGGAGTGGCACCAATAGAGGATAAAATGAGAGAACATCGTTTAAGATGGTTTGGACATATAGAAAGAAGATCAAAAGAAGAACCTGTAAGAAGGTTAGAAAACCTAAATTTGGAAAGTATTAAAAGAGGTAGAGGACGACCACAAAAGTGTTGGAAAGAAACAATAAAGAATGATCTAGCTTATTGGGAGTTAACTGCTAACATGGCACACGATAGAGATCTGTGGAAACAAAGAATCCATGTAGCCGACCCCGTCTAGTATGGGAAAAGGCTTAGTTGTTGTTGTTGTTGTTGTTGTAGATTTCTATCGTGTGCCATGTTACAGTTAACTCACAATAAGCTAGATCATTCTTTATTGTTTCTTTCCAACACTTTTGTGGTCGTCCTCTACCTCTTTTAATACTTTCCAAATTTAGTTTTTCATACTTTCTTAGAGGTTCTTCTTTTGATCTTCTTTCTATATATCCAAACCATCTTAAATGATATTCTCTCATTTTATCCTCTATTGGTGCCACTCCTAATTTGTTTTTAATAACCTCATTATGTATATGGTCTTTTCTTGTATGACCACTCATCCATCTCAACATCTTCATTTCTATCACAAACATCTTTTGTACATGTTGATGATTAACTGCCAAACACTCAGAACCATAAAACATGACAGGCCTAATTGCTGCTCTATAATATTTACCTTTTAACTTTAATGGTATTTTATTATTACAAAGAATACATGATGCTCCTCTCCATTTTAACCAACCAGCATTAATTCTATGCGTAACATCTCCATCAATTATTCCATCACTCTGAAAAATTGACCCTAATGCCTCTTTACCAATATGTTCATTTAAGTCTCCTCTTAAACAAATCATCTCCCTTTGTGTTGAATCACTTTATCTAACTATTTCCAAAAAGATGTCTTTATACTATCTTCTAGTCCTACTTGGTGTGCGTAAGCACAAACTATATTCAAAACCTCTGCTCCTAACACTAATTTTAACGTCATGATTAGGTCATCATATCGTTGTATGTCTACTAAACTATCATTTAAATCTTTATTTATGATAATGCCAACTCTGTTTCGAGCCTTTTCTTTACTTGAGTACTATAATTTAAAACTTATATTCTCTATCTCCTTTACTTTTTCTCCAACCCATTTTGTCTCTTGTAAACATAGAATATGAATCTTTCTCCGAATCGTAGTATCTACCACCTCCATTAGCTTATCGGATAATGTTCTGATATTCCAAGAACCAATACGAATCTTATTATCTAGGACTAGCTTCCTTACCTCCCGCATCCGTCCATAATCAAAATGCGTAGACCCTCTCTGCAAATTATTCACTACATTCGGGCGGCAATGTAGCGGGACTAACTTCTTTAGCCACACCCGTCCATGATGTGATAACCCTATCTGTAATTTATTCACTACATTCGAGGGAAAATGTAGTGACCCTTACTTACTTATTATTGTATTTGGGCTCTGCAGTACGTCGCTAGGCGGGAACACCCCAAAGCAATGCTCATAATTTTTGTAATCCATGTTATAAAATCGGACGAAGTTTTACGCTGGTTGTCGGAAGCCTAACACAACCCTCCTTTATTCGGGCTTGGGACCGGCAATACAAGGGTGATCCCTTACATGAGCAGAGTTAGACATTGTTTTGATAATATATATGTATATATATAAAGAGAGAGAGAGTGTGAGGAGTTGTTGAAGAACCTCTCATCTCATGCTAGATATTACTTTATTATGTTCATCGTGCGATTAATCATATAATGGTAATCAAAACATTAATTCCGCGTTGAAATTAATGCTTAAATAAATTCAAATCATGTACGGATGTTAATGAGTAAGTCGATGTGTGTCATTCATGTATCGCGGCTTATATGGTTTAAGGTATCTAGGATATGTAGATATGTATAGTGCATTGAACTAACGCTCCAGGTGTGCCGTGATTATATATATTTATGTTCTATTCGGACATGGTCGTGCGCAGTTCAACTAACTATTGTTGCGTGCTTAGATGTTTTCGCTTTTATTATTTCTTTTTCGGTATATAACTTGCTATTATTTATCTTATATAGAACTATGATTAATTATTTATTTATATGTAAAAATTACAAGTAGGGAGAGACCAACTTATGTTTTCTCATGCTATTTAATTGTCTCAAAAAACACTAGGCACCCGCCACCGCCAACACGGTCCATTCTCGTCATTCTCTACGCACCACCATCACCTATTGCCGCTGTTCATGTCTGCCATCAGCTGCTCCATGTCGCCACCCACCACCACCGCCATTACCAACCTCTTGTCATGACCACTTCTGCTAATCTTCACCACCACCGTCCATCGGCATCCCACCATCCATTGTCTACCATCACCACCATCTTCTACCGTCCCCACCACTATGATCTACTGGTCCCACTGCCACTATCACGACCGCTACAGCAACACTTCGCTACCAAGAGTGGATAGTCGGTAAGGCTACTAAGCTAGCAACCACATTAGGCCCTCGAATTTTAAACTCATCACTATCAGTTTATAGGCTCCAAATTTGTTGGGCACTAATATAACCTTTTACGCCCAATTTTTTGAGTCAGATTTGGTTTACAATTTTGGCTTTAGAGGTAAACTTGTGCTCAACCACCACATTTACCATCATTAATTTCTGCTTCCTTGGTATTTATCTCCACCAGCCCCTGCACCCATAATCACCACTGCCACCGTCACATCTTCACTACCATCGTTAGCATATCCATAATTTATTCCAGTATCACAAAATCTTCCACCACCTTCACCACCAGGACCACCATATTTAACTCCCATCTACATTTCACCACCACCAGTGACCATCATTCACCGTATACACAACAGGTACTTCACCAATCACACTTTATATATACACAACAGATACTTATTAGCTTTTAATTGCATTAAACATCATCATCCCTTTTTCTCTCTCTCTCTCCAATTAACATTCGTTTTTAGAAAGAAAGAGAAAAGAAGAAAAAGAAATAAGAGACCCACTTGATGACCAATCCCGGTGCAACAAAAATAACTAAGAATTCATGTCTAGGGTCTAGTTTGCAGTTTCAGTTAACGGGTTTAGGGCTGCATATGTTTAGGAAGGGATCGGTCGATTTCCTCGCGCTCTTGATGGTGGAAACTGTCCCTCCACAACAGACCGAGATGTATGAGTGCTCCATCAATGCATCAAATTTGAATCATTTCATAAAAAAATTTGAATGATTTATATTTAAATTTAAAAGTAAAAAATACAAATATACAGTGACTTCTTAAAATTTTAAGAAAAGTAAGCCGGTGAACCGATATAACACTCATGTTTGGTGCAATAAATCCATATTTCTGATCCCAAACTTGTGGATATCTAATACAAAATATGATAATTTTCATTGTATCAAATTCTTTAGCTCGAATGTAACTCAAACCAGCTTGTATGACCGATCTTTCATATCAAATGTCGAAAACTGGCTACTTAGCCGGCATGAACAAGAACCCTAATGGACAAACTCGTAAATATCCCGTTATTATTCGTACGTTGATCACTATGAAGGCACACTTGCTATGGTATAAAGCTTAGTTTTGGTTTGAGGATTAAAAAAGAAAACAGCATCCATCTAAATTCAGCTGTTAAAAAAAATTGTCTGAACTCTTCAAACCCAGAAGGGATAAACCAAGCCCATCTTATCCAAATTTTATATGTTCATACTGTCTTAAGACCCAGAAATTCATCCAATTGAATCACGGATGATTTGAACTATGAAAGACATGAGAATTGGATTCTCACTATTGTTAGACGGACACAAAAAAATTGTTTTTAAGTACATGCGTGTGCACAAACACGCACACACACACACATATATATATATATATGAAACATGTATGCAAGTTTGATCATTTAATTACTTTAGAGGATGTATAAATTAAGATTGACACATATTGCATTCATTGTAATGAAAATTTTAAATATCTAAAGTCAGTTTTTCAAAGAGATGGAAAAATTGACAATGATGATACATATATAATTAATGGATTTTGATTAAAATGGAGATGTGCTTCAAGTATTATATGTGATAAGAAGATGCCATTAAAGTTGAAAGGTAAATAGTATAGAGGATCAATTAGAGTTGTTATATTTTATGGTTTTCAGTGTAAACCAATTAAACATCAACATATATAAAAGATGTCTATAACATAAATGAAGATGTTGAAATGAATGAGTGGTTACATAAGAAAAGACCACATATGTAATAAGATTATTAGAAATAAGTTGATAGTGACACTAATAGATGATAAAATGAGGGTAAATTATTTAAGATGGTTTAAAGACGTAGAAAGACGACCAACAGAAGCTTCAATAAGAAGATATAAGAAATTAAATTGTGAAAATGTTAAAATACAAAGAAGAAGATTACAATTTAATTTATGTTGAGTTAACTGCTAGGATGACACATAATCAACTTCATCTTGAAAAAGCTTAGATATTGTTGTTATATATATATATATATATATATATATGTGTGTGTGATATGACGAAGAGTTAAATAATGATGACAACTAACTAGTAGGTTTATATATATATATATATATATATATATGAAGGAACCAAAGAATGTCGTACTGATCAAGGTTGGCATGCATATATGCAAGTAGTGTGACATCCATGGATGTGTTGTTAGAAGAACTTCCCGTCAGTGTACGGTAAGATGCAGCTGGATGCAGGCCATGAGAACCAATACAATACTGCAAATTCAACAGCCAAGTTATCACCTCATCCTTGTACATATCAGGGCTTCTGACCTCTTTCTTCGCATTGAGACTGACAAGGGTCTTTGGTTGCAAGCTGTTTATTCTCTTTGGAAGATGTTTGATTATGAAGCTTGGGCATATGGAACTAGCACCGTCATAATCCCTTGTCTCATTATCAAAAGCGGGCCTTCTTTCTTCGCATTGAGACTGACAAGGGTCTTTGGTTGCAAGCTGTTTATTCTCTTTGGAAGGTGTTTGATTATGAAGCTTGGGCATATGAAACTAGCACCGTCATAATCCCTTGTCTCATTATCAAAAGCGGGCCTCCGTATTCAATAAAAGACAGAATAAAGATCGTATAATCTCACTTTTATTTAATGAAGTACCTGATTTGATTGAAAAACTATGAAATGTCTTGTATTGCAACGAAGCAGACTCTTAGGGTTGGTTGTTTGGGGTTCATGGCAAGAAACAGGTCATCTCAAATAGGGCCAGTTTTTTTTTCATTGCTTCTGGATGGACCAATTCTTGGGTCGTACTTGATTCTGTGAAAAAAATATCAACCGAGACACAAGCTGAAACCTTTTTTCCAGCATTTGTACGGGTAAGAACACGAGTTTTTGTTTTTGCGTCGTGTCGTGTCTGAGATCGGCACCCACTCACTAGGTCCTAATGGTAAGTCTTTGAAACAGTAAGCGGGTCGTTGAAATTGTGTTCGCAAATGAAGACGGGATAGTTTATATTTGCAAACTATTCCAATTGGTCTTTCTGAAGTTTCATTAAAAACTATGGCCTTTTCAATATCGTGTGCCATCGGCGGAAATGTAGACGGTCCAGATCCGCCACATTAAATCGGACGGACGTCTTTCCTCTAACCAAAACCCTCAAAAACCTAGAGCCATAAAACCGTCCTGCGTGGCGTTGGTCTCCCCTCTCCGATAAGAGTAACAGAAGAGGACGGCTGCGCGGGGAGGATTTTGCCGCCGGCGATGGGTAATCTCTCTCTCTCTCTCTCTCTCTCATAGCTCAGGAAGGTTTCCGATCTAGAGGGAATTTCTTCTTTTCTTAATGGAGACGAGGATTTCTCTTATGAAAGATCCGCCAATCAGTTGGGGTTCCTTATGGTCTTGCTGATCTATGTTTTTTGCAATTTCTTTTGCTGGTCTGCTGATTGGAAGATTTTATTTGCATGATGCACCCGGAGATGAATAAGGGTTTTATTTCGGTACATTTCTCTGTGTTTAGAGCTAATGGCTTTAGAAAGCCTTTGGTAATGGGCTGGATTAGTGTTTCTTTAGGAATCTGAAGTTATTCTGTGGGGGTATGCCCATTTTGGTTGTAGTTCGATACTACTCTGAGCAAGTTTCGTGCTCAGACCGAAACTATTGATTATTCTTTTTGTAAGTCGGGATCTGCAGGTTTTCCTTTGTGTCACTTTTGGTTTCAAACGTAGAAAACACACTTCTATTTTTCAGTTTTGGCTTATTATCTGTTTTAAGGATTGCGATTGGGAAGCTTGTTTTCGCTCTGCATGGTACCTGTTGTTAAAATGATCTCTCCATCATGCCTTCGTTTTATGAGATTGAAGTGTCTTCATTTCTGCTGCAAAAACTGATTGCTGATCTCCATTGGTTGTTTTAAATGCTAATGCACTGTATCGTGCATCGTTTTGGTCGACCACACGGAACGTATTGTATAGTATCGCAACGTATCTTTTTTTAGAGAAAATTCGGAAAAAAATCAGAAAAAAATCAGAAAAAAAACATCATAATTCTAAACATTATTAACTGCTTGTCATGGCTGGTCACTTAAGCTGAGCCAGACTTTGCACTAGATTAGGCACTTATTCCAGCAATAAGATTGAAATATGTTTGTCATCTCCTGTTGATCGTTGAAATCATGGTGATCGTTGAAATCATGGCTGGTCATGTTGGTAGCCTGTATGTTGGCCTAGCACCAAGCTTTTCAATCCCATTGTTTATGAGAACTTCAAAAATAGCAACTCGGTTCTTTGTTTGTACGAAATTATCTTTGAAATAACATTGTAGGAGTGCTTTGAAAGGCCTTTATGTTTTCCTTTGCTAAAGAATTTAATCTTATTATTTGTAATGGCATTCTCACTGTTCCCTGGTTATGAGCTATGCCATAGAACATCTTAATTTGTGAAAATACATTCTTCTATTTTGTTACATTGACATCAATAATGTCCTGCTGAACTGTGTCATGGACATGTCAAAACTTGTCATTGCTTTTGCTGTTCTTGATCATTCATTTAGTAGTTGCAGACTTGCAGTAAATATTTCTACTGATCATGTCAAATTGGATTTGTTATCTATTCTCTACTGATCATTTATCAAGCCTTTTATAAAGGTTTAGGGTGTATTGCTCGTATCCTACGATACGGCGATACATGTTGTATTGCATGATGCAAAATGTATCTTATACTAGTGTACCGTACACGATATGATCAGACCATATCTTACGATATAGATAACACTGATCCACTGTGAATGGGAAACCAATTTGGACCTTTTTTCTTGAACAGTTTCATCTTCTGATTAGTTAGTCATCTAATTAATTGTTTCTGTTTTGGACGATTTAAATCCTGAGATTTTGGGGTTAAGTTTTGCATATTGTGTTATTTGACATAATTAATTTGTAATTGCATGTATTTCCAAGTTCTGTGTTTGATTGTCAGCATCAATGACAAAAAGGAACGTGTTTCCTTGGATTAGAAATCAGTCTGTTACGAGTGACCTGTGATTCATTAGATGTTGCATTTGACTCTTTTCTGTTCAAACCTTCTTTAACGATGGAGGCCAATATTTTGCATTTTCTGGGAAATGATCCTTTAACATGCGCTTGCCATATTTGAATTTTCAATTTGTCCCGGCAACATGTTCTGGCTGTTATGGCCGTGATAGATGTTGGAGTTATGGTGGTATTGGTGTTCTAAATTACTATCGAAGTGCACATCTCATAATAACTTTCAATTAGTCAGAACCATGTAGGCTTGTACACTGTCTAGTCTATTGGAGAGAGCTTCCTTTTCTTCTGCAACAGTGCAAGAAACTAATTCATGCTTGAGGTCTCATTTCATATCCTCCACGTTACCTGCTTTACTCCATGTTTAGGGGCTTACAAGTATGTTTCTGAGTTGTGGAGAAAAAAGCAGTCTGATGTGATGAGATTTTTGCAAAGGGTGAGGTGCTGGGAGTACCGCCAGCAGCCATCTATTGTCCGCGTCACCCATCCTACTCGTCCAGACAAAGCTCGTCGGTTGGGCTACAAAGCCAAACAGGTGTGGTTTATTTGCTGCTTGTTACTGGTGTCTCTGCACTATCTTTTTCGAGATAATATTTCTTGTGATGGATTGATATACAACAGAGTTGTTACCGGTCATTCATTTGTTTTCATATTTATCTTTTAATTTGGACATAATTACTCCCTCTCAGATCCCACTTAATGCAGGTTAAGGCTACACCATAAATCATGTCCTGACTAGATCTTTGCAAATCTTTATCCTGTTTGTGTTATTTGTGATTTTGGAGTTTCTTGCTTGTCCCTAAAGTATTATTTTCTATAACTATATTATGGTTCTTATTCTTATTGTGAGTGTATATGTTCCACTAGTAATTGTGATGGTAGAAAACAATAGGAAAGCGTAAAAGTTAATAAAATGAAAATTAGAGTTTAAGCTATAAATACTGACAAGTACTCTCTGTAATAGATTGGTAACTTGAAGACCGACTGTAACTTATGTTGCTGGCCTTCAAGGTTTCAGTTTAATCCAATACACCATGGCCTTGATGCACCAGCTAACTTTGCCTTGTGCTGGATCCATTACTCTGCATCGCCATTTTGAGGTTTAGAACACTTGTTTCTCTTGGGTGGTTTGGTCTTCCTCGTTGAGACAAATATCTGGTTGAGCTACTCTTGTTGTGTTGTGGGTCTGGTACTTTGAAACTTGTGGGCTTCTTGTTTTCTTCTTTTCTGTGATTTTGTCTACCGGCAACATGTTTCTTTTGTATGTGCTGTTTACTGGAATATCTTGGTGAAGCTTCTAAGAGTAAAAGTCTCCTGCAAGTGGAATTTCCAAAATTATTGTTTTCACTCTCTTGCTTCTGGTAATCATTGATATATTTGTTCTTTTAAAACTTTAAAAGAAATCATATTTTGAATTTCCTTGGAACCTTTAGTTGACATTGTGAGCGGAATGCATGACAGCGGATCAAAGTCGACTTATGGGTAGGATCATATTGTCTTCCAAAAATCCATTCATATGAAATTAGGATGGTAAAACCTTAAAAGTAAGACTTGGTAGGTGATACTGAAAGTGGGTGCCGTATTTCTGTGATGGGGTTTCATGCTCGGATTGATCTCCCAATCGTAATAAAGTTGATTTGTTTAGCTAAGGGCCTAGAGAAAGCAACCTGCGTAGGTTCTTATAGGATTCCCCTTCCCAAAAATGTGACGTGAAGTTCACGTCTCATTCAGCTTAAGTAGTTATACCTTAGGAGCTCTCGATAAAGGCCAAACGTGGTTGTTAGTTGTTAATTTTGGAGTATTTGTGATTTGCGTGATCTTAGCGCTGCAATTTTTTTTCCTGCAACTGTATCAATTTCAAAAATTCTGGTTAGGAAAGATTGGTTTATCTGAAGCTGCTGCTAGATTGTTGCACTTTTTTTCAAATTTCTTTTTGTCTTTATCATTCAGGATTGCTGAATTTGATATAGTTTGTTTATGATATTAGTTATGATTACGATAGAAGGTGGTGATAATTATTTATCCGTTTGACAATTCAGGGGTATGTTGTCTACCGGGTTCGAGTTAGGCGTGGTGGGAGAAAGAGGCCAGTTCCAAAGGGTATTGTCTATGGCAAGCCTACCAACCAAGGTATCACCCAGCTGAAGTTCCAGCGCAATAAAAGGTCTGTTGCTGAAGAAAGAGCTGGTCGTAAGTTGGGTGGGCTGAAGGTGCTGAACTCCTATTGGGTAAACCAGGTGAGGATGATGCTATACAGATTTCAGGTTTAGAACTAGTCCATTTTAACTGCTTGTCCTTTACGATTATAGTTCTGGAAGATTTATCAACTGAGAACTAAAACCTCAATAAAGATTGATCGGAGTTTTCTCTCAGTTGATCTAGTAATGTTTGACGCAGTTGTTTGTTATGTGTATGTTTACTTATGCTGCTCTCTCCTCATTGTCTTGTGTCAGGACTCAACATACAAGTATTATGAGATAATCCTGGTTGATGCAGCCCATAGTGCCATCCGCAATGATCCAAGGATCAACTGGATCTGCAAACCAGTCCACAAGCGCAGAGAGCTTCGTGGATTGACATCTGCTGGAAAGAAATACAGGGGTCTTCGTGGAAAAGGTCACCTGCACCACAAGGCTCGGCCTTCGCGGAGGGCGACCTGGAAGAGGAACCAAACCTTGTCTCTCCGCCGCTACCGCTAGATTTGTTAATCTCCGGTTCTGTCTGTGTCTTTATTTTGACTGTGTTGGAATGTTGGTTTCCCAATTTTATGATTTGAGAGGTCATGGAATCCAGAATTTCATAATGCCACTAAGCCTTCGTTATAGTTGACGATTTTGATAGTTATGAAACTGCTCCTTTTGTTTCTCTGATTAGACTTGTTTGATTACAATTGGAGCTCAAGCTATTATTTTGGTTCAAGCTTGTCTAATTAGGCGGTTTAGCTAGAACTTGGTGCATGGAGTGCAGAAAAAGATACACGCTTAGAAAAGACTGCTATATTGCAGAACACTGAATGAGAAGGGGTGGTTACACCATCTCAGCTTGTGTTCTTGGTGTATTGACTTTCACTCTGTGTTCTAGGCATAAGCTTTGTGCATTAAACGGATTCTATATAAAAAAAGTTGGGTTGAAATTTATGTTAGATCCGGTTGATAATCCAGTTTCAAAAGCTTAATTTTTAAAAGATATTCAGAATCACATTCTTGTTTGTCAATAAATTTATACAGGCAACCTGTTCTAAATGAGAGAAGTCGAGTTCAAGGGGCGTGTTCGACACAAGGTTATGGTTTTTTTGCGAAACTTGTCCGTGGTGTAAAGCTATGGTCTTATGGCCTAATTTGAGTTAAATACCCTGGTTGCATCGTATCGAATGAAAGCCCAACCCTAGTGCCTCTTTTGTTCACTTGTTTTCTCGTCTTGCATAAGTGATCGTGAATCAAACATGGAATCAATGGTTATTTAAAATCATGGTTATGAACCGATAGTTCTAATATCAAGGGTTTTTCACGATGAATGAAACACAACTTAGGTGTGTTTGGTTCGTGGTTTTAAGAAAATTAGATCCCGATTTTCTTATTTTCACAGTTTCAAATTTAGTTGTACATCAAACAGAAATGTGAAACATGATTTTATAGGTTCAGTTTTAAGTTAAAATTGTCGGCACCAGGGGAGAGGTTGGTCACAGAATGAAAACCCGAACACCTCGTCTCTTGTGTGGCTATCCCAATGAATTGAAAATAAGTCATGATTGTACAAAACGATGGTTATAATACTCTAGTTTTGCAGCTCATGTATTGTAGGCTTTCAGTGCCAGGGGCCTGGCATCACGAATCAAACACACTGTATGTTTGCTTCAAATAACTCGTGGAATTCTTGGCATTTGCCTCGAGTAACTTAGTCGAACTCATGGAATTGTTTATAGCTTGGTACTTCGGGCTGGAGAATAAATTTCCGTGACACTAAGAGTTGTGTTTGCGTCAAAAACCGAATAAACGCACTTGGTTCCAGAACTTGTTTTTCTGCAAGCAATAGCTTACCAAGGCATTGATCAGTATCTGGTGGAGGATATCATCCATGCCTGGACTCGGACACAGCGCAGACTCCTAGAGGCAGCAGTGCTAAGTGCAAGTTCTCAACTTATACTACCTTTCAGTAACAATTTTATCATCTTCGAGTAATACATTTTGAGAACTCCAGATTTCTTTGCAGAAAGTCGCCCCAACGGCCGCTTAATGCATCAAATTTTGATAATGGATAAAATCATTGATTTACGAAATCACTCGATTCAAATCATGTTGTTTCGGATATCAGCACTTTAAATGCATATACAAGATTAGATTAGTCAAATAAAACTCCCATTTTATATCGGATTGAAAAATATAAGTCTGTATAAACCTTTTAGTTCCAGTATGCAGCACCCTTGTTTGATGGTTATGCTTTCTAACAACCATTCATCTTCATACCTTTTGGCCTTTACTTGGTGTGCTAGTGAGATACTGTACTAGTGACCTGCTATTGGAGAAGCAAAGACCAATATATTCGTATTATATGGTGTTGTACGTATTGGTAAATCAATATTTTGTCTGAAATCTATCAATGAAGTTACGGCCTAGAGCGTTAGCTAATCTAGCATAGCTCTCCGACTCCCACGATGGAGATGGTGAGTTTGATTTCCTGGACCAGCATGCTTCCATTGGAAAAAAAAAGTAGGATAATTCCACAAAGGATGTATATATGTTCACATTCCTCAATTCAATTGGATTAAGCTATGGCCCTTGTTGGCCTGATTCCGACTGTTACAATTAATATAATCCACCAAGCTCATACTTTCCACGCATGAAGGTCAGATTACATGCAGTTTTATTTTATTTTATTCTTTCATCTAGCATAGAAGCACTTGAATTCTTTCATTTATATCATATGCCACTACTGTTCTGTTGAGAATCATATGACATTTTTCACAGATATGCCACCAAAATGAAAAGATCTGCACTCTGATCCATGTTTTAAAATCTTAAATTAGAGAAAAATAACTCTCAGAACTCAAACTGGGAGTACTTGTCTGGATTGATAATGATACCCATAAAAGCCCTCTTCTCAGTTCACATTCCAAAGGAGCTGAACTTCTGATTTTCTTCACCTTTGCTATCTTTTTGTTGCATGGAGGAGGTGGTCTTTCATGTGAAACAGCTATATTGTGCTTCTTTGTTCATATGTTATTACAGATTAATTGGATCTCTCAGTTTCTTTTTGTTAAATATGACTAGGAATCAGTCATCTCTCTCTCTACTTTTATTAATTCTTTTTCTATGCAGGTGCTTGATATTATTGATAATGCATTTGTGATCATAGAGTTTGAGAATGGATCACGTGGCATGCTTGATCTCTGCATGTTTGCTGAGGTTAGTAAGAATGAGCAGGAAATATCAGTTGTAGGTAATGTGGGAAAGGTTAGTAAGAATGAGCAGGAAATATATTGAGATGTCATCTCTATCAAACCTTATAGAACAGAAATACTTGAAAGCTAATGTCTTAATGTTTTAATGACATCTTTATATTTACATTGATATAGTCAGGCACCCTTGTACGTTGAAATGAAGAAATCTTCACATCTACAGTTATGGCCTGTTATGCTTTTCTCTATTGTATTGCGATACCTTTCTTCTGTTATCAATTTTTTTGAAGACATTTCCAAATGCTTGATGAGTATGATGATTAGCCGGACATGGTTGGGATGTCCTTTGGTCCATCTACAGTATTTCTTATTTTAAATCTCATCCATGAAACTGTATGCCGCCATGTGTCTCAACACTGCATTTCTGCTGTGCTGTACTTAAGAATTTAATTGCTGTTCATTTGAGCTATTCAGAGTTGGAATTGCATAGAACAGGATTTTAGTTTTCACATTTTTGAGTTCAAGAAAATGGCAAAACATTATAGAACTTTCCCTTATGCATAGCTTCACACCTTGTCATCCCTTTCTTACTAGAGTGAGGCATTTGTTCCTGAGAGAATAGTGCGTGTTTGCACTAGAGCTGGAGGGAGAGATGGAATTCAAGCTATTGAAGCGAGGAATGAGCAGATAAAGTGAGTAATCACTACTTAGAAAATTGGCTTCCCATCCAAGTATCTTCGCCATGTTGAAAACCAGAAGCACAACCAATTGCCAAGTTGTGGGACATATTTGAGATGGAAACACTTGCCTTTTCCCCTGCCTATTGTTTGCTTTCAAGTAAACTGAAACTTGTTAGAGATTTTCCTGTGCAGAATTAGTTGTACATCAGCAAAAAGTCTTTTGGTCTTAGTGTTTGCTTTATCTGGGTGTCTTCCTTGTGAATTTCTCTTTGTCAACCCAAAAGCTGCCGTTCATTAACAAAGAAGTCTTTGTTGGTCGCAACCTTAGTGATTGTTCTGCATCATATGCTTTTTTGCACTATTTGATTACCTTGGTCATAGGATGTATCGACTATGGTCTCCATCATCTTTGTCACACCTGCACAAGTCACAACCATGACATGTCCCATGTTGATGCCACATGGATGCAGCTCGTATGGGTATGACCATAAACAATATTCATAACCAAGCATAGCCAAACAAACTGATAGACCACATCCCAAACTCTCATCAGAATCCTTTACCATAAACTTACCCTTCTACCCGAAAGGTGTCACTCTATGAGTTGGGAATACTTTCAAAAATAATTCCCAATTTCAAACTCCATATCATGACATCTCTTATGTGTGTAGCTCTTCTAGTGATCTTGAGTTGTCTTAATGCATTAGGGAACTAAATTCATCTTTTGGTGATTGATGAAGTATCTTTGGACCTATCGCTAGTCGCATCCTGGCTACATGTCAACACAATGGAGTTTTGTACTTTCCCCCCTACTGGCTGGTTGGGTTTGGATCCAATCAGGTTTAGATCTAACCGAACCTATGGTATTACATTCTATCCCTTAAAGAAATTATGTCAAAATGTAAATATACTTGAAAAGATGCATATACTTCTTTCTCATTTTGTCCTTGAGCTCTCAAGTAGTTTCACTTAGCGAGTGATGATTCCATTGTATCTTGAGGGTCCTGACAACTCTTCTATGCAAGACCTCTTTTCTATGTATGATAGCAACAGACTGCTACTCATAAGACAAATCCTCATATTTCTTTAAACTATGTGTGCACACGCGTGCACACAGTTTGAGAAACTTTGCAAAGTAAGTAGTCACGTGAAAGATGCTACTTTACAATGTATAATGTCTTTCATAAAGGTTAAAGTAACAGGCTTACACGTAAAAGATTTTCTAAATCATCCCAACTATATTACGTAACATGATATATGTATCTATCTATCTATAATTCTTAACAGTACCTTAGTTTTCAATTATGTACTCTGCGTTCTCTTCCTTTTAAGTTGATATAGAATCTAAAATAGTAATAAGAAATATTCATTTATAAGATGCATGGCAGTGGGATATGTTTTGGATGATTCAGATCATTAGATTATTGAAATATCCATCAGTTTAATCTGTACTTGTACATTCCACATTTAGAACCATATCTTGACTTTTAACTTTCTTGCAGGTATGAAGGGCTACATCATGGGTCGAGTTCTTTGGAGCATCTGCATCTACTGGATGCAATTGAAGCCCATACTAGCCAGAGAACTGCAATTAGCTTGGAAGATGGTCTTTACTCGGTAGCTACAGGTGTAGCAGCACAACTATCAATAGAAAGAGGCTGGTTCGTTACGATACAAGAAGTCATGCATCATCTTTTATTTAGCTCAGAACATGTATAAACTCATGCTCTGTTTTTGAGGTCAGTGGAAATGGGACGGTCTGAAGAATGCCTATTGATTGATTCCTTTTTCTTTCAAACTTTTGTCAACTTTGTTGTCATAGGAGAACAAGCTCCTTGTCATGGACACGCTGAAAAAGGACTTTGTTGATCATCTATTGATTTCTTTTTCTTTCAAACTTTTATGAACTTTACACATTAAAAGATGTGTAAATCGGTATTGCCTTTCTTATGACATACCTATTATTGAGATGCACACAATGCGTTTGTGAAATTCGTTATGCTTTCCATTATATTTCACTGTAGGTATGTAATTTTACTTCGCAAAATAGGTTTGGTGAAGGAAATTCTCTATATCCACAACGCAGGAGGATGTTCTTACCGTTGGTTCTTACTCACCTATTGCTTTACCGAGTCTGTAACCGCTGTGTGTGTGTGTGTGAACTTGTTGAAGACCAGAACTACAATTTACTGATTGTTAAGATTAATCCTAAGAAGAGTTATTAGTAACACTCAGGGGAAGTGTGCTTTGAAAGCCAGAAGGGGTTCTCTTCCAAAGCAAATGGAGAAGTGCGCTTCCGATTCTTCCTCTATCGCTTCTCCTTGTGCTTTTTTGCTTACATTTTTACAGTACTTCCATACGCTTTTAGCTTGCTTTCCTCATTCCTCCAACTCCACATTTTGATATAATAATTTAATATGAGTATTCTGTTGTTTTTTTGTTTTTCTTCAAAATTTCTCTTTCAGATTTACTTCCTATTTCATTTTGTTTGACTCATTGATTATAATTTGATCACCATAGGGATTCCATTTTGATTCTGTTTTTGCTGCAATATAGTTCTTCTCTTCCCGTTTTCTTCTATTTTCAAAATACCTCAGCTTCTTGCTTGTAGCTTCTGCTTCATGTTCATTCACTACTTTGGTTCCCTTCGCCGTGTTACCTTTGGTTTAACACCTGAAGGTGCATGTTGGAATTATCTTTTACGGTGGTTCCTGTTTAGATTTTACTTCATGGTCTGCTAATTTTAACCAAATATATTGTGGATCCTTTTCTTTTCCAGTTGTTTCACCTTACTGGGCAATTTCTGTTACCATGCATGGCTGTTAATAGAGTTTTAGTTAGCCACCAAGTCTATACCATTGCTACCTTGTGAAACAAACTGTTCTCAGTATGTTCTGTTAATTCTTGTGAAAATGAAAGATTGTATCAGTTCAAAAATAAAGCCATTGCTTATCTTTGGTATATGTTTGAACTGAGTGAAGCCATTCTGGAGTCATCAGTGCGAGGTATTAAAATGAAAGATGAAAAAATTGGGGGCTTGTATGACTTCAATTCGCATGAAAAATATAAATTTTATACTGATAACGTCAGAGATATGGAAGATCGTCAATGAAAGAGAAAAGATTACAGACTTGAATATAAGTCTTACTGTTGATAATTAACATTGTCCAACTAAGTCGTATTATGACCAGAAACTTGTTCATTCTTGTTACAGGTTGGCAGAGATTGTTTTGTCCTTGTGTGGTGTTTGGGCGCAACGTTGAGAACTTGAGGGATGACACCCCTTGGACAAGACCTTGTGTCTATCATGCCATATTCGTTGAAGGTGGCTTAGCGCTCGCAGCAGCAACTGCTGTGCTCCATGGTATCGATCCTGGGACCACATGCCTGATAGGGGAAGGGTTATTGTTTACATGGTGGATGTGTGGTGTCTACACTGGGTTGTTTCGCCAAGAGTTGCAGAGAAAGTATCATCTGAAGGTCTCTCTCTCTCTCATGCACACACACACGCACACAATTATCATAAATCTTGCATTTTCGATCTTTTAGAACTCGCCATGCGATCCATGCATGGTTCACTGCTGTATAGAGTTGGAGATGCACAATACCTTTTTTTACAGTTTTCAGTGTTGAATTCCCGCGCATCTGAACAAGAGGGGTCTGTCTGTAGCCATTTTTGCATGCTTGCAATGGAGCCATACGAGTTTTTGCCATGCATAGATTCGAAATCCACTTTAATACAGTTTATGACATACTCAGCTTCAATATACGATTGAACCATGTTCCCTAAGAACTCTATATTCGTGGAGAAACATCTTCCTCCTGCGCTTTCTTTATATGACATTTCATTGATGCTGCAGATTTAGGCTTACTTTAGGAAATATTGTGGCCACTATAGAAGGCGTTGATGGAACTTTGGCGCTTCTTCCCCTTGAGCAAAGTCTGGAGTTCGAGTATGGTAATCGAGAAAACCAGTGTTGGGAGAGCTCTACCTTCATAGTGGGTCGACTCGGCTCAAACAGGATTAAGCAGGGCACTTGTGGGTTTCCATGGTTTAAACAGAAGAAAAAAAGGACTCGTGAAAAGGCAATTTCTGTGGGCTTCCATGGTTTTTGCGATGAAAATTAATCTTCAAAAGAAAGCGATCAACGCGGAAAAGGTAGCTTTTGTCAAAATAAGGATTTGAGTGCATAGCTGATACATTTGCATACTAACCCGTGAAAACTGCTCCATGACCATTTGTAGAGCTTCAATGCAGTGTTGTCGAGCGACTATGGCGGCTTAGTGTCCAAATGGTCACGGAGATTGTGTGAAATGGAAGACATCGGGCGCGCTATTGAAGAATGAAAAGCTAAATTAGCCACACTATTGGTTGTTACCTGAGTCAAATTTGAAAATGTGCATTCACCAGCTTTTAGCCAACTTGGTCAACCTAATTCTCCTCTTCCTGGTGCATTAGGTCAGAAGAGCTTTTGATTACATATAACGCTAAACCAAACAGAAAGGCTGAGAGAGTGCCTAATGAACTCTACATGGCAGCATCTCTCTCTCTCTAGATAGATAGATACATACATACATACATATGTCATTTGGTGTTCACGTAGAAAACAGATCCAATCGAACACAACCCGAATATCTCATAGCACTGAAAGACATTTTGCTAGGTTATGTCTAGTTTTCTTGGAGGTGCCTGAAACTGCCGACCCTAGCAGGTTCTGAAGTATAGGATTCGGGTCTGAACGTATCAGGGGTTTTGACTCCTACATAGCCCATTGGGTGGAAGGTTTGGTAACAAAATGATAAATAGACAAGTTTCTCTGATCTGGATCCTCAAGATCCATTAAATATAAGGAAATATGTATGATTTAACAATTTATGCAAAACGCTCCAGGGACCAAGTTCCAAATTATGGTCCATACACATTTTTAATAAAAAAAATTGACAGCATGATACCCTTTTTTCCTTTTTGCGCACTCATATACACACATCTCTCTCTGTGTTCGTGTCAGCATGATTTCTTATTTTAGTTTCATAAGAATATTAAATTTTCTTTTATTAGTTTTCATTTTATTATCTGTTTACATAAATATTATATATATCAGCAAAGCTCATGTTCGATTTTTTTAAACAGTTAAAAATAAAGTTTTAAGAACTTAAAAAGCTCTTATGTTAAAACTAAAAAATTTAAATTATACAGGCCTTTATCAATTTACATGTTGCTTTTTCATGATAGAAATTGGGGGTGTATTTGGAGTTTGATTATAAGAAATTGGGGGGGTGTTGTACTCAAGGTGTTACCTACTGGCAAGGCTCTACTCGACGTGCTTGTGTCTTGTCTGCCCAAAGCAACTCATAAAAGAGACCGGGTTGTGCCCAGACTGACTTGCATGACTATGAAATGATTGACTCAAACACAACATGAAACATGAAATCGCCAACCTTAGCTGGAAAGAGAGCGGAGTAGTTCAGTTTGGTTCAGTTTTGGCTCAACACGAACCCACTCACGTTCAGTCCGGGCAGTTATTTATAGCCGTTGGGGACCGAAGGGTCATATTGTTTTTCTCGCAACTCAAGTTCGAAAAACGCTGATGGTGGGGAGCCCAAGCATGCAAGTGGATTCTTCCCCACGCTGTTTCTGCGGTCCTCTACGCTCATTCGACAGCCTTCCTTCGTTCTACCATTGGAACGAAGACGAAGAAGACAATCGAGAACGAAAAGATTTTCAAGAAGACGACGAAAAGGAGGAAGAGGAAAAAATCAAGATCAACGGAGGCGTAGAAGAAGATGAAGAGGAGATTGAGATCTTCAACCCCAGAAAGAAATTGAACGCCTTCGGAAGCTGTGAATGGTCTAGCACGGCTTGTTTCATGGAGAACGCTCCTGTTTCTCTGTCTCCTATCTGTAGTCCCCTTAGCTACATCTCTTGTTCGCCACCAATGGAGATGCTCGAGTTCTCTCTTGTTCCTTGCCAAAGGAGTCAGGTAAATCTTTCAAAGCGTCTTTTCTAAAGGAATCCGTGCCATTTGGTGGTTGTTTTGATTCTGGTTTTGTTTTGTTCGGATTTTAGAGCTGATTCGAGTGTTAAAGTTTTCCCTCTGATTTTAGTGACAAGGTCGATTTTGGTTCGTCAGTGCTCGATTAATTGGCTTTTCAGTCTTAAATCTAATTCCTTTCTTGCGTTTTCAAGATATTTTTACGTTTGTTTTGGAGAAAATGGTTGGTTCCGCTTAGATGGCGATCGAGTACTTACCTTTCAGTTTTTAAATTCCCAATCGGAATCTTTCAATCTTGGGTTCTTTTTCTTGTAGCAGAACAGATCTGTTTTCGCCTGGATTTAATCTTCTTCTTCTTCGTATTCTGACTAACCCTCCGGTTTCTTTATTTTCATTTTCTATGGCAGTGAAATACATTTTCTTCATTGTTCTTCTCTTTGAAAATCAACTTGCTTGCTTGTAACTTGTTTGGTGGAAAGTGAGCATGAATGCTTGAGCGAATAAGCCGTGATTTTAGTCCTGAGTTTTCTACAATTTTTCTTTTTTTAGGATTTTTCGTGTTCTAGCAAGTCTGCTGCGATAGAAGGGCTATGAACTTATCCTGATATTTCATAAGTTGGCTGTTGCTTTTCTCCTCTCGTTTACAAGGATATCGTTTGTTAAATGTTAAGAATCCTTTTATGTTAATGGATTTGTAAACCTTTATGCAATTTCTGTTGTAAATGCGGAACACTTCTTTGATTGGTAATATGGTTTTATATGATTGACAATACATTTATACACACTTAATTTGGGAGAAGGCTTAGTTGTTGTTAAAGGTTCTTTGGGGTCTTTCCTCTGGTCTGGTGCTTATCTTTTGATTCAACAATAGATGAATCTCCGCTTAGCTCCGAATTTGAGTTGTCACACAAATGGTGATCAAAGTTTCCCTTTCTGGTCCAGCCATCCCATCAACTGTACGTGCCTTCTGAAATTTACATGAATGGAAAAACGCCTATGCAATGGTTTGTTCTAGCCAAATATCTTTAGAGATGTCCTTTTCCTGAACTAGTTTCTCTACTTTCTCTCTCTCTCCATCAAGTTTCTGAATTTTGAGAGCCTGTACTTGCCACCTTTTGCCTTCGCTTGCATGTGCAGTGCGGTTCTAGGAGGTCAAACTATGGAAGGCCACCAGTGGCAGATGAAGGGAAAGAGAGGGAACAGCAACAGTTCAGTAGAAGCCTTTACCAGCACAAGCTGCAAAGTTTACAGTCCGATCACATGATTTGGCGTTTATTGTCAATCTCTATTGGCCAAGTGTGTCTTTTGAATGAAGGTAGATTCTTGTTTGTTTACAGATACCAATCATCTTGCTGTTATTCAATGGTTTTCTGTTGGCAGTTGCTTCTGAATTCGAACGCCAATGCCACGCAAATCTGAGACCTACGAGGAAAGTAATGTTCTGTGACGAGTTCGACATCAACTCTTTAGCAGATAATCGATCGAGAGATTCAAATGTGGAGCTTCAGCTGCGGAACATGAGCTTGCGTGTGGCTAGCGAAGGGAAAAGAGATGCGTATTGAATTTCTTATGAATCTGAACTAACCCCAGGTTTGATCTCTTTCCTATTTACAGTATCAAACATAAAACTTTTGATTGGTGTTCCAAAAGTTTTGATTTGAATGCTCTTTTACTGTCACAGATATGCCTAATGTTGTACATTCACTTTAAATTCAATTGAGCTTTATTATATTCATGTTTTCACTAATCACATTCACTTTAAATAGGAATTATCATTTTGATTAAATAGGAACCATGAAGAGCACACTGAGCTACAGTTAGCTCTCTTTGCTAGAGTGTGAACTTAAAAGACCTTCCGTGAGGGAGGTCATGAGTTCGATACCCAGGGTGTGCCGCCACTGGTAGGGGGTATCCCTAACCCCATCTTGAGAAAGGAATAGAACAAGCATGTAGAAAAATTTCTTTGGTTTACAGTCGATTAAGTTGTGCTTATGCTGCTTCTGAAGCAGGATATGTAGCCAGCCATGGGAGTGGATATGTGAGCTCAGAGAGTGAAGATACAATAGGTGGAAACCATGGTTTCCCCTGCACGTAAGGTGCTCTCCACAGGATAAAGCAAGGAGTGGGAAGAGAAATATACTTGACAAGATTAATGCATGGAAACAAGCTCAGACTGACAAGCTCTTGGCCAAGTCTCTCTCTCTCTCTCTCTCTCTCTCTCTCTCTCTCTATATATATATATATATATATATATATATACACACCTCTATCTCTATCTATATAGATAGATAGATATCTGTGTGTGGCGTCCGTGCATGAACACGTGCTGACCTATTTATGAGTACAGTTTGAAAAAGAAGGAAGATGGCAATGCTGCATGGGAATGGAAACAAACCAACAAAGCTAGAAACCGCATGAAGCAAATTGAGGTATACGTCCTAATACCTATACATTACAAATACTGGATCAGCGTTTAACATAACTTTGTAGTGCATGCCCTATGACTATATGGAGTCCTTGTTCCTTGAGTGATGCTCAAATTCAGAAAAAATTGGAAGAGAAAAGATTGAGATCGTTCAGAAAGATGCAGAAGCGGATCAACCAAGCCCAGAAGAAGGCAGAGGAGAAGAGAGTCAAGGAGCGGATCATTTACTTCAATAAGATATCCAAGCTCGATAGCGTGGCTAAGAAGTTTACTTCTGGTGAGCTTTCATGGCTGCTATTGTTTCTCTAATCTCTTCGGCGACAAAGGCTGTGTTTCTATAGGAGAACATGAATACATGCACCAGAACGTGATTTCACCTAGCTAAAGATCCATGGAGAAGCTTACCTCTTTTTCCTCATCTTACCTTCAATAGGAATTCACAATGTTTGATTTGCTCGAAAACAAACCGCCAGATAATTGATGGAGTCAACTGAGAGCCTTGTATAGTTGCCAAGAATGTGAGTGCTTGCTGGTGCTTGCGAGCTGATATTTCATGTTATAAAGATGAGTTTATCTTTGTTTTCGCAACTGATAAGGAATAATGAAAGCCATGCATTTTCTCATTTACAAATTCTTTTGCAGACATTGTTTTAGCCCATTGTGTAGTATTGTCATTGAACAAAGTAATTTGGATCCGATTTCTTCGCATGACTTTTTAAATGTGAACAAAGAAAGTAACTCGGATCAATTGATACTGTGATTAATGATGGTTCTAACACCCTCTATTAAGAAATGCTTTCTTCTCTATCATTTCCCTCGGGACCTTTGTTGTTCCTGGCATGGTTCAAGCTCTCTATGTATATGCTAGCATCTTTAGATATTAGTAAAAATTCAAACAAATTTCAACTATTCATCCAATCATCTATCATTGACGCGATGAATGATTAGATTTGAATCTACAAAGTAAAAAGTATATATATATACTTTCTATATATACACTTTATTCACATGAGTCCTTTTCCTTTTGAAATTTCAAATCTCAACCATCTATCACCAATATTTGAATTTGCTAACACCTAAGAGTGGTAACATATACCAGCTTCTCTCTCTCTATATATATATATAGATAGAGAACTAGTCTGAAAAAAGGAATTGGTCAAGGTTGAGCATATTTCACCTAATCATATTTGTCACTCAAACCACTGATTCTAGCTCCATTCCTAGGTATAACTTTGGAAAACTTTCAAGGTAGTAGTGCTATGTGGCAAACATACTAAAAGAAGCATGTCGGGCTCTGCTAAAAAAAGTGCAAACAGTACCACATGGTGGCAACGGTGCACGAGAGCACCAACAAGCACACACACACACACACACACACACACACACACACACACACACACACATATATATATATATATATATATATATATATATATATATATATATATATATAAAGAGCGCACCATACACGAAATGAGTGGTAAAAGAACTGCAAACAGTATCACATGTTGGCGCCTTGACTCATTTTTTGTGGGTAACGGTGCACAAGAGCAGAGCTCGGACAAGTTCCGTTCACACGCATACATACACACATACTATAGAGAGAGAAAGAAAGAGTTGAGATTTTTTTGAGAGTGCTAACAAATCCCAACTCTATCTTTATATATATATATATATATATATTGAGAGAGAGAGAGAGAGAGAGAAAATAATGCTCACTTGTCCACTCGTACCAAGGGATAGCTTTTGGGTAACATGGGTGACATGAGTGTAATAAAAGTACAATAATAACAACTAAGCCGACTATATGCATTCTTTGTTTCTATAAAGTCCTATCATGTGTCATGTTAGCAGTTAACTCACAATAAGCTAGATCATTCTTTATTATTTCTTTTCAAGGACTATTTTGAATTCTAGGGTAGTATAGATGATATGCATATTGGGTTGGCTCATGGCTGATTCATAACTCTAAAACTAGCAACATCACTGTCCAAGAGTTTATTTATTGATTCATAACAAAGACAAGAGAAAGGAGCAAAGCGACGAAGGAATTGGGTGCCATGAAGCACGTAAAGACAGTGAAACAGAAACATGATACTAACTATTCTTTTCAAGCATATGAATCAACTGCATAAATCATATTAAACTTCATACCATGTCGAAAGCAGGGACAATATGAAATGCTGATCTAACTTCTCGTGAACAATATAAAGAGTAATGATGTATACACGTCCAAGATGGTTGATTTAGATTGTGTAAATATCCAGAGATGGGCTTGGGCTGTACATCAAAATTGAAGGTTCATATTGAATGAAGCATTGAATTGGGAAGTAATCAAACTAGCACACGAGAGTCGAGCAATTGCTTGTTTGATGCCGACATCTGAATCAAATCATGCTGAAAGGTCCATAAACTTCTTTCAGACTTCAGCTCTATATGATGCTCTTGCCCCTGAAGAAGAGATGCAAAGATCAAAAAGTATCAGTAACTGACTCAAGCTCTCTTCACACTGTACTGTACGTTAAAACTTCCACGCAATGTTGTAAATATCAATATCGTATAGTGGGTGGCACCACTGCTCGAATGATAGTGAATTTATTCCATTTAATTAAAATACTTTAAAAATCAATACTCTTCAACTTTTCTTATTAAAAGTACTTTATATTATATATTAAGCTACATTTTAACTAGGCCGGTCTTGTATAACAGCCAGTATTATACTGCTGCTGGCCTAGTGAGTCTAGCTGCAAAAATGTTACCTTGCATACCGTTCTACTCTTGGTGTACAACCAAACCTGTCCTTCTACAGTTGGAACAACAGGCCTAAGATCATGCTTTTTAGTACCTATTGTTGCTTGCTGGTACATAGGCTTTTAATGAAGATGACATTGTGTTAGTGGAAGAGTCTAAAAAAAAGTTAATAGAAAATTGGAACTATGGAGAGAAGCATTAGAAAGCAAACGCCTCCGACTTAGTAGAACAAAGACAAAATATATGAAATGTAAGTTTGATCATTTGGTTACTTCAGAGGACATAGAAATTAAAATTGGCACACATTACATCTCCCAAAAGGAAAGTTTTAAATACCTAGGGTCAATTTTTCAGAGTGATGGAAGAATTGATGGAGATGTTACGCATAAAATTAATGCTGGTTGGTTAAAATGGAGAGGAGCATCAAGTATTTTTTGTGATAAGAAGATACCATTAAAGTTAAAAAAATGTAAGTATTATAGAGCAACAATTAGACCTGCCATGTTTTTATGGTTTTGAGTGTTGGGCAGTTAACCATCAACATGTACAAAAGATGTTTGTGACATAAATGAAGATGTTGAGATGGATGAGTGGTCATACAAGAAAAAACCGTATACATAATGAGGTTATTAGAAACAAATTAGGAGTGATACCAATAGAGGATAAAATGAGAGAATATTGTTTAAGATGGTTTGCACATATAAAAAGAAGATCAGAAGAAGAACCTTTAAGAAGGTATGAAAAACTAAATTTGGAAAGTATTAAAAGAGGTAGAGCATGACCACAAAAGTGTTGGAAAGAAACAATAAAGAATGATATAGCTTATTATGAGTTAACTGCTAACATGGCACATGATAGAGCTCTATCGAAACAAAGAATCCATGTAGTTGACCCCATCTAGTATGGGAAAAGGCTTACTTGTTGTTGTTTATTTTTAAAAACATGATACATTGAGTATACATAGTAATGTAGTACCTATAGCTGCTCGCCGGTACATAGACTTTTCATGCAGAGCATAAATTTTTAAATATTATTTTTAAAAACATTGTACAATATTTATGAGATACGGATATGATAGATTGACTATCACAGTGCGATACACACAATTCAGAAGAACAAATAAAACCCCACAATACAGGTACCTGGGTCGGTACCGATATATGATTTATCGTATTGTATGATCTGAGACAATATTTACAAAATTGCTTCCATGCATTGAGAAACTATGTCACAAGGGTGAGTGTGCAAGAAATGAGTCGAGGTTAGTGTAAGGAAGAGGAAAATTTCAAAATCATGGATGCAAGGACAGTGCAATACTGCAACATATATATATATATATATATATATATATATATATATATATATATATATATATATATCTGTGTGTGTGTAAATTATATGTCACTTAAAATAATTCACAATATCTCATCAAGTTAGAACTTAGAAGGAAACTTCAGTTTTCACAAATTATTATTCACTAGTAGAGTAATCAATATTCAATATTTTATAAAGTGTTCCCCTTTACATAGTTAGTGCCAAGTCGGGCACAGGAGAAGTACAATGTCAAGCATGCATTGTTGGGAAAATCATAAAGTTTCGTTTGCACATCTAGACTCCTAAGGTGTCCAAGGTTCTCCACGATTGCATCTAAACCAGATAATGACAAACTTGAGAAAGGACTGACCACCTTACATAAAGTATTCCAAAAACGAGCATCCTACAGCCTTACTATGTATCTAGCAAAAGTTACAAATATTAACTACTTTTGAATGGCATTTTCAACAGATATGTATACAACAGGGGAATTCTGCTCGGTTTCCAAATTTATGTTTAGCATCTAGTTGTATATTGTACATATTTACATGCACAAATATTAACATCTTTTAAAATTCATGAGATTTTCCGTAGCCGATACTTTGGAAAACAAGATTTGAGACCATAACATGGAAACGGAGAATCGAACAATGGAGAAGGTTATGCACGGTTGCCACATTCACAATTTTGAATCATCCAATGGCTGACGAGTGATACCAAACATCTTGAAGCTCATCGTCATAATTCACTATGTATTATGTAAAACATTCATAACAGAGGAGGGAAAAAGAGAAAAACTTCATCTTAACACAATTAACTAAACCAGCAGTATCATAGCTGAGGCTACCAGCACCATCACTGCCAATGGTATCAACATTACCAAGGAAAATGACAAATGGTGATCCCGGGATCCAGTAATTCAGATTCCACGGCAGGATGCTTGCTTAAATCTAGAGAGGTTACTATCTAGCAGATTCGAGCGTCCATCATTACTTTCCGTATCAGTTAAGATAAAATTGTAGTTCTCATGAATTTATTTCTCCTTTGGATCATAAACCTGCATGATATATGTGATACGAGGGCCTAAATGAAATCTTTCTACATGCAGAAGCACAGTAATGGCACTATGTTCTGGCAGTATTTTCGATCTACAGCCAAATTCTTGTAAAAGAATCATAAACCAAAAACAGATCCAATATACCAAGCTCTTTAGCAGCAGAAACCATCACGAAAACACACAAGAACGAACTCCAGATGACATAAAACCTCAAATAGCGAACTTCAATCATAAATTCTTCTCAGAAGGCAACTGAAGTGGGAAAAAAGAAAAATCACACCTACGTCTGCTTCGAGTAGCCTGTCGAAGACGGCGTGCGCTTGTTTCGGAACATCATGTAGCCAACGGGCAAAACAACACCCACCATCATGATCAACGCCCCCACTAGGTGCCTCAGAAGGCCCGGCGGCTCTACTTCCAGAAGCTTTCTCACCTGGAAAACACAGATCACACACACCATCCACAACAAAACCAAAACCCTCATTTCTTCCCATGAATTCCTTCGAAATAAAAGATTTCCACCCATAATCACCAAAATAAACCAGGATTCTTTGACCATTAAACAAAAAAGACAAGAAGAAAGAAACAATTTCTCCGGATCAAGCAAGAAATGAACAGCGAAAACTCTTAACTCTTCCCACTTTGAGGGAGAGACTATCGCTGCTCAATTCGTACAAACGGTAACAACTAAGAGTAAGATTTAAGAGGACGAAAAAGGACACGAGACTCACCGGCATCCTACCGGAGAAGATCGTTGCGAGATTCTCCTTGCAATTGGCGAACGAGGGAGTCGAAAACGATGGATGATTCTAAACGTTCTCGCGGAAGAGTATTTCTCATTCCCCCTCGAAACAGGAAGAAGGAGGGATCTAGCGGACTCGGATTGTGGGTTTCTGCTTTCTATCTGATCCAGACCCGACTCGGAATGAGGGCCGTTCTGCCATGTCCCCAACTCCACGAGGTACGGGAACGGCTGTGAGTGTTTTGTTTCGGATGGATACGGAACACGAGATACGGTACGTAGTTATCTACCATACGGTTGGCTGCAAGTTTTTGAGTCATCCTACCTACCTACAGGGGTTGTTCAAGGGACCGCTGGAACAGAACCAACTACACCATCAGAGCTGTGGTTGGTTCAGTTCAGTTCCAGCAGAGAAAAAACTTGGTGGTTCATTTCATGGTTTTAATATTGGAACTGAATTATTACATTATATATTTATATAATGGTATATCTCAATTCAATTCATGTTTAAAACTATTCAAATAGTTTTATCATTTGATTAACGCCACTAATGTTGGAGATTTGAATCTAAAAAGTGGATTGTATCGTTATGCATTCAATGCGAGTAAAAAATTACAATAGTACAAATTACTTTTTAGATATAACTATTGATTGTAGATCACGTCGATCAAACAATAAAAATGTTTGAGAATATTCAAGCATGAATAAGGATTGAGTGCATACTACTATATGTACACTAAGTTTATATGTATATGAGCATGATCACCAACAAAACAAAATCGATCAAATGGTGGAAAAGTATAATGATACTTTTATTTTTTAAATTCAAATCTCTATTGTTGACGATGTTGACGGAATAATAGGGATTTTTTTAGTAGATTTCAGCATGAATATGTGTGCACATATACCAATTTCTCTAAGTCTCATAACCTCATATGCATATAAAATTGGACAGTAGATCCAAATAATTTACTAGAATCATACTTCGTATGTAGCTAAACCCTAAAATAAGTATAATCATGGTTCAATTCTGACCATGCCATGGTTTAGTTTGGTTCTCTAAAACAAAGAACCAAACATAGCTGTTTGGTTCGAGGTTGGGCTAGAACTCCCCTACTACTTACCTTGTAATCAAAATATCATCTCTTAGTGCATCTACTAACATAATATATATATATATATATATATATATATATATATATATATATATATAGAGAGAGAGAGAGAGAGAGAGCATAGTCCACACACTCACCGATTTATGTTCAAATCACTTTAAAGATCAACCATACTTTTTGTCAATTTTAATTCAAAACTCAACCGTTGATGGTTGAGATCTTTAAAGGGATATTTGGGTATAAATGAGCGCACTTACTATGTTTTTCATATGTGTGTGTGAGCTCACATGCACTATGAGTTATTGGTTGTCTTGTATTGCCAGCGCTACTTGTAATAAGCTAAAATGTGTTCGTGATGTGTATGAGCATGCACTCTAGGTTATCATGTAATGTCTTGCGTTGCCATTCCTACATGCAAGTTTGTATGTGAGACACACACACAGAGAGAGAGAGAGAGAGAGAGAGAGAGAGAGAGAGAGAGAACTAGAGAGGGATTTACATATTCATGCTCAATAAAACAGCAACAAGAATACATATTCTTACCAGAACAATTAAAACAAGAACCAAGCCTTATTCCCCACTAAGTGCAGTGTGCTACTTCGATTCTCAGGCCTCGCTCCTTTGCTACTGCTTAGTCACTACATATCAAACCTAAAGTCCTCTAAAAAAAAGCACAATATATTTGCCATCTTCACATTGTGACAATAAGTTTTTTCCATATATATATATATAACTTGTGATATAATATATAACAATCTGTTGGACCTCATTATCTCAAGTATATGAATTATTATTCAATATAATTGAAGTTTAAGCTTCTAATTCCGTCGACGGATGTGAATTTCCGGTCTGTTCGAGCAAACTACGGACACTGTCGACCCAATTCTGCTTGGATTCTTCATTTTCACACTCAAACTGCAGGATTCCTCTGCCTGTCTTCAATCCAAAACAGCACCTTTTCTTGCCATTGCACCCTTTAGTTCTTCCTGGCCATGATGGAATATCATCACAGACTCCATAGACAATGCCTGCAAGAGGGCACACAGAATTTCATAGTTAGGCAGGTAAAATGCCGAATGAGCCGTTCTACCGGCAACTCTTCATGACTTGTTTGTCAACCTTTATTAGTGTCCATCCTCAGATTCTTTCCTCACTCGAATGTGAGATTAGTCATTGTCTACCACGGGACAGGCTTCAACTTATATATATATATATATATATTACATATTTAAAACGGTTTAAAACCATCAATTCTAGTTCCGTGTCGGTTCCTGAAAAGGGTGAACCGTAACCGAATCGGGGTACTCAGATTCAATTACGGTTCTAATTACCAATGTTTCCAGAACCAGTTCGGTTCCAATTCGAACTGGCCATATCTAAGGATGACAACAGGATAGGTCGGGAACAGGTACACCTATACCCAGACCCGATCAAAACCTTAATAGGCAGGTACAGATTTAGGTTCTCTTTTTCAAACTGCTACGAAGTATATATATATATATATAGAGAGAGAGAGAGAGAGATTGTTCGTCTCTTTGATTGAACGATCAAAATTCAAAAAACAAAAAATAAAGGAACTAATAGTTTATAATCTTTTGCTTTCTCTATGCCTTACTCTTTTTATCTTTGGATAAAGCCCGGCCGATGTGTAGACTCTTGAGTTTCACCATCACCTGCAATGATTCGATACGAAATAAACTATTCATGTATTGAACAGGCTAATTAAATTCTACAAATTCGCAATTTAACATTATTTGCTTCTTCTTTTTTACAATGGGGAGGTCAAAATGAGAAGGATGCCCCAGGTATTGAGCCCATGACCTAAGACTTGTGAGTTGGCACACTAGACATATGAGCTATCTCTTGTTGCTTTTTTAGTGTTTAAAACTAGGAAAACCGGATCCTGTCCACCACTAATGCTGCTCACTCATGCTTGATCATATATTTTCATAAGCTTGAGTGTAATTTGAAGGTTGTAAGGATATGTAAAAAATAGTAAAGAACGGTCTTATTATACTTATGCCACTGAAAAACAATTGTTGAACATGAGTGTGCAATGTCAATAGTGAGGATGATCCAATACCTTTTAAACCTAATATACCTTGTGATCCAAAATTAAAGCTAATATGACATAAGATAGATCACAAGAACCCATATTGGAGACTCCACTTAGTTTGGGACTGGGACCAAGCCCGAATACATAAGATAAGACGCGAACTATTAAGAATCGATCCGACGACTAGACTTAGAAGGCTTGGCTCTAGTTATGGTTTCAGCAATTGGTGCTTACCTCTGAACTTCTGTTCATGTACACAGATACTCGCTTCTTCCGAAGTGCCCCTGCATATCAACCCTGCTTTAATACCAAGTATTTATGGTTTAATTAAGATTATTAACAAAAATGAAACCAATCAAAACCTTCCATTTCATTCATATATCATAACTGTATAAATGGTGAACAATGTGGATCTGGACTTCGGATAAAATTTGACCCAAAACCATTCATGAGAGAGAGAGAGCAAGACCAACTAGCTTGATCTTTAAATGCAACAATGTTGGTGACCTCACTTTCTCTTATGTGAAAGTATCAATTATTGTCTAAAAATTGTGGCTAATTCAAATGCCGCCCCACAAAAATATGTGTATGGGTTTAACAAATAACACAAGTTAGGTACCCTACAAACCAACCATTTTTTTTTTTTGTTATAAGAGGAGGTCGAAGCCTAACACCCACACCCATGCATGCACCCTCTAGAGTCGAACTCCCCCCAACAGCAATGGGCTAGAGCGTCCTGCCGTTGAGCTGACGCTTAGGTGCACAAACCAAACCAACCAATATTTGACAGTAATAAGCCTATGCAGTTAAGAGATTTTTGAATAATTCATAAAACAAGGGGCAGAAACAACATATGGTGTAAAGACTTGCATGCCTACTCAAGCTCTTGCACACACATACACAAACAAGCTATTTTATCTAGATAATTACTATTTTATCTAGATAATTAGGTTGAATCAAGCATTAATTTTTAAGTCTTACCCTTTCGAGCATGCTGAAGTAATTCGCCCTCAATGGTGCTGCAGTTCGGGTCGTGAACGAGCTGCTTGCTCGGCACATGAGCTGTAGGTGTTACAGGTGTGAGCGTGTGTTCGGGTTCGGGTTCGGGTATGGGTGCGGGTGTAGTGGAGCCCTTGTCGAATGGGATGATGGAGGTGCTCCTGCGGACTTCCTTGTGCACTCTTGCTTTCAGTGCTGCGGCCGCTCTCAATGCTGAGCGCATTTCACAACCAAAGTTAAGAACCCACTGAATTTAAAGACTTCAAACATAAAGTTTAAATTGGTTTCCTTCTGCTCGATAAATTCATATATACACATCAAAACGTGCACAAAATATTTTCAGTACGTGAAACACTCGACGTAACATTCTCAGCGGCACTTCTTCATTGAGAAAACAAAGGACGCGACATGCATACCCGTAACAAACACAACCCGGAAACTCTGTGTGACAACTCAAAGTAGCATACAGAATCCAGTCGTGTTTGGATTGACACGTTTTTCACACGACACAAAATGATACAACTCAAACACCACCCGAGAAAAGAAAATTGCTGCCTACGACAAAGGATGTGGAAACCTGACGCAAACGTCAGCAGGAAATGCTGTTCTTCTCCACCTATACTTACTCCCGAAAGATGGGTTTCTTTTCGTGTTGACATGATTCTGACACGAACATGAATGACATGACAAAAATGCAACCCCTGTACAAAAGTTTAAATTGGTGCAAACGAAAAACATTGCAAGATGTTTGTGAGAAATTTAAATTTTGTGAAATCTGATATTTTGATGTGAGGAAATATATAAATAAATGATGAAAAAATAAATGCATTTTCCAATAATAAATGAATAGCTTTTCTCTAGTATAATGGGTGGACCAATTCCTGATGCGCACCTCGACCCGGGTATCAAACTCATGACCTTCACCTTGGGAGCTCACCCCCTAGCCAGGTGTTGCTTGCTGTGCCGGAAGAAAAAAGGCTTTCAAGAATGAAACAATTACAAAATATGTAAATTACTATTTTAAGTGGTAGAAATTATATCTTGTATTTTCATTCACTATGTTAATTAAATTGAATCCATTTTTCATTATAAATATGTTTTTTTCAATATAATATACACTTTACAATAGTACTTTTCTTCTAAGAAGACCTAATATCGTGTCGTGACCTCGAATCCCCGTGTCATTGTGCCAATGATTGCTTTGGGTGATGAGGGGTAATAATTTCGGGTCTTCTTTAAATTGAGGGGAGAACGAACGATTGGTACCTGTGGCTGCTCCGGCGGTGAGCGTCATGAGGTCGCCGGGAGTCTTCACATTGACGGCGGAGTTGACAACGGCGGCAATCTTTTCACGGTCGGCACCGATCGACTCAGCGATTTCAACACAGTGGGACGCCACCAGTGAAGCGGCGGAAGCCATCGCCGTCCTCGCCTTCTCATCAGCATCCCGGGCGCCTCCGGTCGAAGCGTTGTCGGCGGCCGCCACCGCTGCGACGGCTGCGGCCACTCCCACCACGGAGAGCGCGGCGTGGACGTGGGCATTGTTGGCACGCGCCTTTTCCCGCTTCCTTTCCCGCGCCTTCTTCCCCGCGAACCACTTCCCGGCGCTCGCTCGCTGCGCCTTCAACGAGTTCAACGTCTTGCAAAACTTAACGAGAAAAAGGGACAAACTAGCGTTAAATTAGTCAAATTTATCGCTTTATATTTCTCTGTACAGATTTGACTGTGCTGGCTGGAAATGAACAGTAATAGAACATGAGCCGAGTTACTTAAAATTAAAGGCGTTATTTTTTCACAATCTTCAAGAAAAAACTTGAATTTTCTTATTGGAAATTAAATTTCGTTTTTTAATGTTAATTTCTTGTATAAATTGAAAGATTTGATCATTTAATTACATTATACCCAACATGGTCTTCCAAGCTCACCCATGCTCTCTCTCTCACACACACACACACATAAATCTATATACTTAACAAGCTTATACGAGTAGAAACGAGCTAAACATGTTCGTCTTAGCCTACTATACCTTTACGAGTCGGCTTGATTCAGCTCATCTAAGTCACCAACTTTATGCGATCGAGCCTCATCACGAGCCAAACCAAGGTGAACCACGACCATGTTGACCTAAGTAACTGGGTGGGCATCTAGTTAAATGGTGGGGAGTTAAGTATCAAAAACAAAAATTTAACTTTGATGAGCAACTTTTCTTCAGCTCACTTCGTATTAGACTCAGACTTAAGCTAATAAGCTGAACACGACGAACGTTTTAACCCGGCGAACGAGCCACAAACATCCCTGGCTTTACCCTTAAACAGATCTACCAAAAGTTAAAGAGGGCTTACAGCATTGCTGAGAGGTCGATCAGATTTGAGAAGTGCTGCCTCCGCATCAATCGCGTGCCCCAGTATGACTAACGGCTGTTTCATAAATATAACGGATAGTTATCATTTGGATTTATTTTCAAGATAATATCACGTTTTTCTGGAAAACCCTAACGATATATTATCCTGTTTTTCTTTACAAATAGTAACAGACTTGTCCACCAAAAACATCGAAGGTAGTATGATAAGAGATAATTTACCTTCAACTACCTAATTAGTGATAGTTTTATTCAAAACCACCTAACCGGTCTAATAGTTCCTTCCATCTAGAACCGAATTGGGTCAGGAACCAAAACTGGGACCATGGGACCACCTGGTTTAGTTTTGATTCTACCTCTCATTGAGGCCGCACCGAACTAAAATTGGAACCCGCGTTTCGGGATTTTTTTCATTTTTCTTCCATATTAAACTTTTTATGAATTTTACTTGTTTCGAGATGTTTAAGACACAAACTGGAATTGTACCAAAACTAATGGTTCAAAAACGATAACCAGGCCAACGCTTGACCGATTCGGCTCCGGTTCCAGGTTCTGGAGTAATTGGAACTCGCAATGTCTAAAATTAGTTGGTCAAATGTAAACTGTGAAATTGCAAAACTTGTGAATATATTTCATTTATAAGTAGGAAACTATTCGACGAAATTATTGTATAATAGGAAATAAGAGATAAACTACAAAGGATAAATTCATTAACACTCAGTTTGTTTAGTTATTTAAATTACCAACCTTTAGGTCTCTGTGTTCTCCCATAGAGGGGCTTGGAGAAAATTCACCCGAGGATCGATGCGTTCTCGACGATTGGTATCTTCCGAGCTCACTGTTTTGATCCCGACGATGGCTTCCCTGCAATCATAAAATTTGAAGTAAATAAATCTTTACTTGGATGTGCTGTAAGTTGGGAAAATCAGGAATTATCATATGCATGTTATTTCTTTTTGGTCTAAACCACCGGCAGCCAGGGGCTGCCAGGACCCCGTCTAATCCAGTTCGAGCTGGGTCAGCCCAATAGTGGGTAGAGCTCATCCAGTGCTGGTTTTCTCCAATTGTAAGACTCGAAAAGAATCAGTCATATATATATATATATATATATATATATATATATGTGTGTGTGTGTGTGTGTGTGTGTGTGTGTGTGTGTGTGTGTGCCCAAGCTGAATAAAGAGGATATAAAAAGGGCCTATAGGACGTTGAAAAATGGGTCTGTTCAATGCCATTGTGCATGCCCACCCAAAGTGTGTACGCCCAGGCTGAATAAAGAGGATACAAACAGGGCTTATAGGACGTTCAAAAACGGGTCTGTTCAATACCATTGTGCATGCCCACCCAAAGCTTACACACACATAAATATATATATATATATATATATATATATATATATAGGAAACTGGTTCTTATCCACCACGGATGCATAGGAAACCGGTTCTTGTCTACCACTAACATTGCTCATTCGTGCATGACTATCGTTTTTTCAAGAGTAAATTATTATACTCCTTCGAAAAAACATTGTCCAGTATGAGTGAACGGATCGATGGTGGACAGGAACCAGTTAATATATATATATATACACAGTTTATCTCACCAATTAGTTGGACACGGCTGAACCTCACTGTCATTCTAACTAGCTTCCATAGATTCACTGTACCAATCTATCCATCAGTAGATGGGATCTGATGTCAAATGCGTGAACATGCGTGAGAGAGCAAACTGGAGAGTACGTACTGGGCGCATGAGGATTTTGTCCGTGATTAACTCCGTTTGCCTCTCTAAGAAAGATTTCTTCTTTTCAGCGAGGGCTCTGGAGAGCTCGAGGGCTGAAACACTCCAAGATCTGGCCAAGAACTCCATCGGCTCCTTCGGAGTTTCCGGCTGAGGTATCGGCGACTCGACATCGCCTTCGGCCGAACACTTCTTCCTTGACCGCCGGTGAGACACTCTAGCGAAGAAATCCCTCCTCTTATCCATTTCAAATGCTCCAACTCCTCAATCTTTTCTTATTCACTGATCCCTTCACTAAGTAATGTTCTGCAAATACGAAAAATTAAATCTTCATTATATACTAGCACCATATATTCAGACACTATATATACAGATTCCAAATAAGCTACCATCTAGTTTCTGCGCAATAAATTTTGCTGCTATGCTTACTGTCTCTCCACACAATCTCCATGCCACACAACAAGCTCCTCTTTGGTGCTTGAAAAACAACATTTTGCAGGAGAAGCAGGATTTGCAGGAAAAGAGTGAACGAAACAAGCTAGTAGGCAAGACAGTGAGAAGCTAGTTACCTTTAGAGCATAAGGCCGGTAGTTATCCACTTTGCAGACTCTCTCTCTCTCTCTCTCTCTCTCTCTCTGCAGTAGTACTGCTTCACCAACTTCTCTTTACTATTTATATGTGAGAGAAGTCATGTCAGAGGAAAAGGAGAGGTGGGGAACACTGCACAACGATCCACACGCCTGAAATTTCAAGGCTTTTCTTGTGTTTGGAGAACACGCAGGGTGGTCGATGCTTAGTGCGTGATTAATGATTACCACAACGGAGTTGCTGCGATTTCTCGGTCTCGTTTACTTGAATAAGCCAACAGATAGACAGCGAGACTCGGCCTTCTAGAGTTTTTCCTCCTCGCAGCCTTGCACAGTTTAGCAACGATGTCACCCTTTCCGAATACAAGCGCTACTCTCAGCAATCGCTACTTGCCACTTTAGTTTGGCATATAAGAGGCAGCAATTGAGACCCTTTATCTTCGACCAATGTTCATAAATATTGGGTGGATGAGAGAGAGGGTCCCTTATAGGGATGACAAGTTCATGTTCCAGGTTATTGGTCGTGTCTCCTCGTGTTCCTGTAAAAAATTAAGCCAACCCGAACACCAACATTATTTTTCATGTCACTTTTGAATGGACAAGTACACAGATATTTTGGATGGGTTCGAGTCCGCGTTATATTGCACACAAGTTCATGTTTTGGGTTGCGCCACTCGGTATTCATGCCAAAGTACAGGTCAATTGGAACACGACACAACTTCTGGCATGTCTTTTTTGGGTTTTCATGTCGTGTCCAAAATTGCCACCCTAACCTGTTGCCTGCTGAAAATTACTACTTGAGAAGTTACAAGGAGTTCAAACACATCCTAAGACTCCAATCAACTATTTATGCAAGGAGATCCACTTGGGGGTATCAATGGTACAGATCTAGGTTCGGAATCCCACGAATCCAGATCTCTCTCTAATTTTAGGAGTGGCAATTTCGTGTTACAGGTCATGCTCATTAGAATATCATATCGGTTCCTGCTAGAAACAGGACAACGTAAACACAATCTCGTACGAATGAGATGCATGCTATCTTTTCTCTCCCGTAAGAGAAAAGTGTGTGTGGTGTGCATCTCTTTGCAAACACGTGCACTTCTCAGTTATAGTTTCGTCATAAAAACAAAGAGAAAAGAAAGAAAAAAACTAGTGATGATAATGCGTGAGAGGTAAGCGTAAGGAGCTCTTAATGAGTTCCGGTAATACGACAAAGAGAAGACACCTCGTTCAATCAGTCAACTGAAGGTGACGAGGGCTTCGCTCAGCTCATTAGTCAAGTCGCTTCACTTCGGGAAGTTAAGAACAAGCTCCAAACAATATGACAGAGAAGTGAGAGAGTCCTAAGAAGAGAGAAGTAGGGGTGAAGGAGAGAGTAGTGGCAGACAAGAGAGAGAATGTCATGTGTAGAGAGGATAAATTTAGAAATGAGGTGTGCGTTTAGTAATAAATATATATAATATATATTGTCAACCCAAGATAACGAGAGGACTTGACCTTAAATGCTCAAGCACGCTCCTTAAAAGCCAACATTCCGGGGCGCAAATCAAGGGTAGGAAGGTTGGGTCGGAGTTGGGGAGAGCCACGATTCAGGGGTCTGGCCCTTCTTGAACCAGGATATCTTGAACCAGATAGGCGATGATGGGTGGGTTCGGTTCTGGTTAGACCGGGCTCACCGTCACACCAAACCGGCAACTATCGCAAGATTTGCATCAAGGATCTTGACCCGATGTTAGTGCACCGGATGCTGCAGGATATTGTTACTGCTACTGCCAAGTGGGATTGGTCTAGGCTACAGATTTGATCCCCACTTGATCGGCCAAGCTGATCTGTGTGTGTTACAACCTCCCTCTCCATTTGGCTAAGGGACCTATTTGGTGTGTAGTGGCTATGCCGAAGATGGTCAATGTGCCGCATATGCAACACTTTTTTTTTGGAAAAAGAAAACGAGATGAACATTTGATTACGTATAAGAGTGGTTTATCATAAACACAAATTGATTATTTTATTTGTAGTAAAAAAGATACAGCGTGTTGTAAAGATTGCAAGGTAATCGCAATAAAAAACTTAACTACCCAAAATTGACTTTTAGCTATAGATTTACAGGTGAAAAAGTGGACAAAGAAGAAAAGAGTGCATCGAGTTATTCAAACTATGGTAGAACCTCAAAAATGAAAAACAAGGTATATTTAAACATAAAGTCCTTCAAGAAGATGCTTTGAATTATATTGGTACATCTTGTGATATATAAAATAATATGGTTATACATATTAGGAAAGTGGCGAAAGATGTCTTAGGTGAATCTAAGGGAAGTGTGACGGCACAAAAAGAAGTTTGATAGTGGAGTGAAGTAGTGCAAAATAAAATTAAGGTAAAGAGAGAATGTTACAAATTACATTATGCTAAGAAAACTAATAAAAATTTAGAGGCTTATACGAAAGCAAAGAAAGAAGCGAAAAAGACCGTCAGTGAAACAAAAGCTAAAATTTGATAGAATTTATATAAAAAACTCAACTCAAAAGAGGGTGAAAGATATATTTTAAGATAGTTAGGGTTAGAGATAAGAAAACTAAGGATCTTAATTTTGTTAGTTGCATCAAAGACAAGATTGAGAAAATTCTACTGGCAAATGATGATATAAAAAATAAATAAAAATTATATTTTTATAAACTTTTTAATGAAAATAAAGATGTTAGTATTAGCTTAGGAGAGTTAGACAAATCATAAAAATATATAAACCACAATTTCTATTGACATATTTAAAAGAATGAAGATAAAAGAGACTCTTAAACATATGAAGGGTGGTAAATCGGTAGGACTAGACAATATTCTTATAGAAGTTTGAAAAATCCTAGGAGAAACATGAATCACTTTGATGAGTGAGTACACTTGTACCCATATAAAAAGAACAAGGGAGACATTCAGAATTATGCGAATTATCGGGGTATCAAGTTAATGAGTTGTACTATGAAATTATGAGAAAGAATTATCCAACGTAGGTCAAGACAAATATCGAGTACAACAAAGAACCAATTTGAATTTATGCCAAGCAGATCTACTGTTGAAGCGATTCACCTTTTGAGATGTTTTATAGAACATTTTAGATCAAAAACGAAAGACCTTCAAATGATATTGATCTAGAAAAAGCTTACGATAGGGTACCGAGGAAGGTTCTTTGGAGAACCTTGGAAAAAAGAGGTATCCCATTGACATACATTAACCTTATAAGAGACATATACGATGGTGCAAAAACATGTGTGAGGACTCATGAAGGAATGACAAACTTCTTTGAAGTTAATATTGGGTTACATCAAGGATCAACTTTAAGTCCATACTTGTTCATAATGGTGATTGATGAGTTAACAAAACATATTCAAGATGAAGTGCATTGGTGTATGTTATTTGCGGATGACATTGTATTAGTGGAAGAATCTAAGGAAAAAGTTAATAGAAAATTGGTGGAGGAAATAGAAAGCAAAGGCCTCCGACTTAGTAGAACAAAGACAGAATATATGGAATTTAAGTTTGATCATTTGATTAGTTCAAAGGACATAGAAATTAAAATTGGCACACATTGCATCCCCCAAAAGAAAGTTTTAAATACCTAGGGTCAATTTTTTAGAGTGATGAAAGAATTGATGGAGATGTTATGCATAGAATTAATGTTGGTTGGTTAAAATGGAGAGGAGCATAAGGTATTATTTGTGATAAGAAGATACCATTAAAGTTAAAAGGTAAATATTATAGAGCAACAATTAGACCTGCCATTTTTTATGGTTTTGAGTGTTGGGCAGTTAACCATCAACATGTACAAAAGATGTCTGTGACAGAAATAAAGATGTTGAGATGGATGAGTGGTCATACAAGAAAAGACCGTATAGTTAAATGAGGTTATTAGAAACAAATTAGGAGTGGCACCAATAGAGGATAAAATGAGAGAATATCATTTAAGATGATTTGACATATAGAAAGAAGATCAAAAGAAGAACATTTAAGAAGGTATGAAAAACTAGATTTTAAAAGTATTAAAAGAGGTAGAGAATGACCACAAAAGTGTTGTAAAGAAACAATAAAGAATGATTTAGCTTATTGTGAGGTAACTGCTAAAATGACACATGATAGGGCTCTATGAAAATAAAGAATCAATGTAGCCAACCCCGTCTAGTATAGAAAAAGATTTAGTTGTTGTTGTACTTTGTCCTGGCCCATCCGAAATGAGTGGCCTTATTTCTTTGGAAGGGCAACCCATAATCATCTACCCACTGATGTGAAGAAGTGGCAGGACACACCCATAGGTTGTTTCTTTTGTAGAGACCGCGAAACAGTCCTCCATGCCTTAAGGGTGCGGCTGCATAATCCAAGTTCACTCAATTCCACCTTAGGTGGCAGAAGGGACAGTTTGCGAAATTCAAGTGCAAAATCAACCGGGTCCCTCAGTCACAGGGCCCGAACGCACCGCATTCACAGGACAAAGTGGCCATACTCGCTGTTTTCACGCATGGCCGCTTTATTAAACACCTGCCCAAGGGACCGGTCTCAGGTTACACAAGTCTGGTCAAGGCTACTAAATTCCCAACAACGTGCATGTTCCTTCATGGCCAACTCAGTGAATGTCTGGCCAACAACCTACAGGATATATTGAAATTCCGTCTCAACCGTGAATCGAGGTTTCATTTGGTGATGTTCGCCGATTCTTCTGGTGCTGGCGTAATGACAGCTTATTTGCCGACCACCATCAGCAGTCAGCTCACCCGTCCAACCTACTTACATCGGGACGGCCACCAAACTCGGCTCTCAGGCTAGCACTCAAATACTTAAACTCGGACAAGAGGATGTGGGTTCCTTACCTGCGATCCTTCGACGATAATTTCTGCTTCGAGGTAGATTCTATGTATCCGATATACAATCCTCAAGGGGAATCACCGGGAAGACCTCCTTGGCTACTACAGGTGAAGATCGGCAACCAGACTTCATCAATTGATCGCTATGCCTGCAGAGCTCAATATCCATGTCCTTGCAATGCAATTGGCGATTCCCTCGAGGATTCCAATCAGGTCTGAAATGTATGGTTCGGGCCTACCTTTTACCCAGGAAAAAATATGTGAAACTGGAGATTGCAGTATGGGCGCGAATGATGGAGATACGACCTGACCCCGGTTTGGCTGGGATCAGGTCTAAATCTAGGATAAACCCGAATATCTTTGACCTGTTCAGGGGCGACTGTCAACCTCAACTCATCCGGCACTGATTTAGTTTGGCGCACAAATTCAGATAGTCACCACGGCGCCTTATTATCACAATGAAGATGGATAGAAATAAAGAATAAACCTGGGTTTTCGTTTCGGCAACCGTATCCGAATCCACATATGATTAAACCGCTAAATCCAGGTAGCCCAGTTCAGTGCAGTAAGATGCGTGCATGCACGTGCACACACACACACACAAGCAATGGACCCGCATAGATGACAGCATCTAACACAAGGATACATACATCTAAGGGTCAACTGGTCTAAAGCAACACCTAAAGATAACGGCATGAATATAAATGCACTCCAAAATTAATTTTAACCAATTATCCTATCTTACAAAGAAGTTGGCATCTTACACATAAACGTATGAGAAAAATACAAAAAAAATAGTTTTACAAATTATTATATAAAGAAGAATTGAGTCAACAGAATCATTTTAGGAAGCTCCCATGAAGAAGTAGCCTTACAGTGGTGATCCATTTACCTTGGCACAGATACACCGATCTCTGGGAAGAGGAAAAAGAAGATAGCAAGAGCGAACATGAGAAAGCTCAATTCGAGCATCAAAGAATGTCAAAACAAGCACACACGCACACGCACACACACCTCAAAAAGGGCCAGTGACAAAATAGGTTCACGTATCATCAGTGTTATCTGGGCAACAAGCAATGATGTTACAAGCATGCATTTTAAAAATAAATTGAGTGCAAGGTATAAAAGAAGAGCGCATAGTGAGGTAGAGAAACTAAAGGTCTGATCAATAAAAAACATGACAAGGATTATTATCAACGCAAGATCAGTAATTCCCAAGGAAAAAAATCAGTGTAAAAACATCACTGACCCACCTTCAAAAGGAGCAACAATGGCGTGAAACAAAAGGGGTTCATGAACCATCATTCTTATCTGTGAAAGAAGAACTTTTGCTATAAGCAAACAATTTAAACATAACATCACTGTTAAAGGGAGAGCAACAAGAGATCCGGCGTGATAGCAGATCATGGAGGATAGAAACCTCAACAAGTTAATTAGAAGTTCATGGATAGATGAAGAACAAGGGGTCAATAAGTCCAAGGACCAAAGATCTTGGAATCACGATGGTTTCTGAAGTTAAATAATCGGAATAGTTTCAGGATTGGTTCAAGTCTGCTGACAAAATCGGGTGTTATCCCGAATATAATGCTGTTCAACCACTTCTTAGCCTAACTTCGTTTCAAAATCATCCGTATTCCTTAATTCTCTGGGCTTAATCGTGTTCCAAATGGGGAACATTCCTTATGCAATAAAAGCACTAGCTAGAGGCATATAGGCCACAGACTTGAAAAGCCATAACCAGGGCTGCAGTGGCCTACCACAACCCCAGAAAATATAAGGGCATGGAACTTGTTATATAAAATCACAAGGAATACGCTACGCGGGCTTCTGGTAATTAAGACCTATGATTTGTCGCTATCTAGTTGTACAAAAGAATACCATGGTGATCCATCACTCAGACCAGTGCTCAGAGCGAAGCATAGAAAAAATGGGTTAGCTGATACTGAATCACTAAGTAGTATCGGACCATATACGGTTATTCTTTTCTAAAGAAAAACACTTGGCATACCTCAAAACTTCGCATACAAGCCTCATACAAAACACCCACACGATCTTAAAAACGTACATAAATTCTAAGCCACACGTATATGGTTTGCATGTAAAAACTAACCAGCCAAGACACCCATTGGTTAAAATGTGGTGAAATGTTTAGGACACAAATGCCCCAAATTATGGAACAAAAGACACGCTTACCATGCACGTGTGATAGTTGCACCAAATTGAGTAATAACAACAACAACAAAGCCTTTTCTCATGAGTGTTATCTGTATTGCACCTTATTGTACGATTCGATGCGATACATATCGTATCGTGGAAAGCCACGATATGAGCGATACGCCCAAATTTTTTTTTCAAATTTTTTTTCTTTTTTGCAGGTTTTTGGCCTCTCTTCACTTCTCTCCAAGGCATCCTCCGATATGCATGTTTGGGATTGCAAGTTGTGTATGTAACATGTAAATTCAGGTTTATAATTTCATTTATTGAATAAGAATAATTTATGAACAAATAAAAATTATGACAAAATCATTTCCCTTTTTGTTGCCTAACTTTTAGGTATATTTCTGCTACTAGTTTCTAATTTCATGAAATCGCAAACAATGAAGAACAATTTGGTTGCCTCGGTTCATTGAGTGGGCATTTCACAATTCCCTATTTTAGGGTTCACCTTCCATGACTTTCATTGAGTTGAACATGATCAACGTGTGTGAGACTTAACTCAGACCGTGAAGTGAGAAATGGAGCTCAAGCATTAGTTAAAAAGCTAGTCTCCAGTAAGAGAAAAAGGGGATATCATCAAGTAACAATATCAATCACTGAGGTGTCATAGACTCAATAATCAAAGAAATGGAGCTCATCATTTTGCTCACATATGAAAATTAACAAATATGACAACTACATGTATAAAGATAGCAGCTTGTTAATTTTGATATATTAGATGAGTGGATTATGGAAGATAACGAAGAAAATTCACTCCTAACCAAAGAAGACATTGCATGGATTAATTTGAAAGGACTGCAACAACATCATGAAGGAGATGAAGATTTTGATTTTGAAGCAGAAGGTGATGAGAAACTTTGAATCTTCATCAAGGAGAAGATGAAGATTATTTAGTTAATGATCCTGATACAAATTTGCAATATGTAAAATGTAAATGTATTTCATCTTTTACTTCAAAATATGTAAATTTGGATGCAATTGTTCAATGTTGAATGCTCAATATGTACTAAACTTTGCATTATATGAATTCAAAGCAATTACCAGATTTGTCCTAATTTTTCCTGATTTTTTCTGATTTTTTTCGGAATTTTACTAATTTTTCCTGATTTTTTTAATCTTTTTTTATTTTTTTAATATTAAAGTACGATACGATACGCTACGATACGCCCGTATTGTGGAGCCCACTGATACGCGTTAGACAACACTGCATACTAGATGGGGTTGGCTACATGAATTCTTTGTTTCCACATACCCTATCATGTGCCATGCTAGCAGTTAACTCAATATAAACTAGATCATTCTTTATAGTTTTTTTCCAACACTTTTGTGGTCATCCTCTTCCTCTTTTAAAAAATTACATAAATATGCTTTCCCAACAAAATACATCAATAAGATGAAAAGCTAATTGTTTTAACATTTAACAAGACATGCAGTTGTTTTACTGCTCCAAATTTGAAACTTGAAAGTGAAAACATCAATTAACCAACAGAAGTAAGGAAATTGAACATTATTGAACAACTATTTCTACTTAGAGTCTTAAAACATGTATATGATCTATACCACAGAATCACGACTACATTAATCATCCTCACATATTGATATAATACTGCAAATATAGATATAGATATATATACACACACACAAAAATATATAGAAAGGAAGTGGAAGTCCATAAGAGCCTGGATTATTTCTTTCAAGAAAAAGGAACATCATGTGCCTGCAGGAACCAAATGGTTGAAAGACTATTGATTATATCACTCACAAAAACATCACAGTGCAGTTCATGCATTAAGATGCTGATCCCACCATGAAAAAGCTATCAGATAGACAGTCTCTGATTCAAAAGCTAAACTTACTCTGGGAATTGGAGGACATATGTTTTGTAACTTTTCGGCTGAACTAAGTGACACACGGTTCACATTGTGTTGTAAGAGTGCTCCAAATGCAGTTCCAGGTTTTCTCTTTAAGACTCACGTTTTTATTCATCAAAAGAAACTGATACAAGTTCAGGAATAGATTCCTTTTTAACAAAGAAATTACAATAAGTTGCCAACTTGACGCATATGTCCACCTATTTATGTGCACAACATTGGGAGGAAAACTTCCAAAACTACTTAAACGTGTGAAAGTTTCCATAACACACTCATGCTTGTGAAAGTTTCCATAACACACTCATGCTTCCTATCACATCGTGTACAAAATCCATGTCTCTCAATCCACTTCCAAATCAAGTGGACAGACATAAGCAGCATGTTTGGTTTCCGAATTTTCAATACAACAATGACTAAGCCTTTTCTCATACTAGATGGGGTCGGCTACATGGATTCTTTGTTTCCACATAGCCCTATCATGTACCATGCTAGCAGTTAACTCAATATAAACTAGATCATCTTTTATAGTTTCTTTCCAACACTTTTGTGGTCGTCCTCTTCCTCTTTTAACGTTTTTACATTCTAGTTTTTCATATCTTCTTATGGGAGCATCCTTTCGTCATCTTTCTATATGTCCAAACCATCTTAAACGATTTTCTCTCATTTTATCCTCTATTGGTGCTACTCACAATTGGTTTCTAATAACCTCATTATGTATATAGTCTTTCCTTGTATGACCACTCATCCATTTCAACATCTTCATTTCTGCTACGGACATCTTTTGCACATGTTGATGATTAACTACCCAATACTTAGAACTATAAAACATAGCAAGTATAATTATTTTGCACATGTTATTAACTACCCAATACTTAGAACTATAAAACATAGCAAGTATAATTATTGCTTTATAATATTTACCTTTCAACTTTAATGGTATCTTATTATCACAATGAATACATGATGCCCTCTCCATTTTAACCAACCGACATTAATTATACGCGTAATAAGTGTTATATATACGATACGATGCGATACATATCATATCATGGAACGCCACGATACGATACAAGCCTTTGTATCGCCCAACCACACTTATCGCACGATACGACACCATATCGCACGATATGACACGTATCTCCCGTATCATACGATACGAACAAAAAAATTGCAATTTTTTTTGCTGGTTTTTGGCCAAGGCATCCTCCGGTGGCTCTCCCCCTCGTTGATTGTATAGACAGAATAGTCCCTGATGAGAGTAGAGCACATGCTATACATTGAGAGATGGAGATCTTTGATAATACTCTTCACTTGATGGGTTTAACTGTAGCAATCCGCAACTACACTAATATGCGCCTAGGTAAACTGTTTATCTTCAGATTAAGTTTTTTGCGTCTAGGTAAACTGTTTATCTTCAGATTAAGTTTTTTGCGTCTAGGTAAACTGTTTATCTTCATATTAAGTTTTTTAAATCTTATATTATTGTAGATTAAGTCCCTGATGTTTGTCTTTATTTACAGATGTTGGGTGGAATAGGTTTGAAAGTGATTGCCCAAACCTTAGAGATTTTGTAGTAAGAGTTTTGAGCCAAAGTTGTAGTGCAACGGGTTGTGAAAGGAATTAGAGTATCTTTGAACACATCTACACAAAAAAGTGTAATAAATTGGATCATAAATGGCTCAATGACTTAGTTTTAATCCATTGTAACATGCGGCTTCGACAAAGGTAATCACTTATTAGTTACTACTTAAAGATTCAATTCAATATTTTGTTTGACTTAAATTGTTAATGTTATTTACTAATTACTTATTCTTTCTTTCTTGTAGGCAATTAAAAAAGCTAAATAGAGAAGAAAATCAATTTGATCCAATAAGTTCGGATAATTTTGATATATTAGAGGAGTGAATTGTGGAAGATAACGAAGAAAATGCACTCCTAACTAAAGAAGACATTGCATGGATTAATTGGGAAGCAACGCAACAACATCATTAAGGATGATGAAGATTTTGAATTTGAAGCATAAGGTAGTGAGGATCTTCAGCAAGGAGAAGATTAAGATTATTTAGTTGATGATCTTGATTTAAATATGTAAATGTATTTCATTCTTTGCTTCAAAATATGTAGTTCTTTTTCAATTGTTGAATGGCGAATGATGAATATGTACTAAACTTTGCATTATATGAATTATTTGCAATTATTAGATTTTTTTTATTCTTTTAGATTTTTACTAATTTTTTTAGTATTAAATTACGATATGATACGTATCGTATCGTGGACCAAAACGATACACGATACGCGTCAAACAACACTGTGCGTAACATCTCCATCAATTTTTTCATCATTTTAAAAAATTGACCCTAGGTATTTAAAACTTTCCTTGTGAGGGATGCAATGTGTAACAATCTAAGTTTCTAGATTTTCAATAATTTTATAAAATTGAATTTTCTCAAATATTGTTTTTATAAACACGATGCCTAATTCTCTTAACTATGGTCCTCACTGATGTAGGTAACAAAAAGCTTTCTACAGCCATGTCTAAGAACAATAAAAGGCAAAGAAAGGATAAAAGGATTCAACGGCAACCCAACTCATGAAGGAAAGGAAAACAGAAAAGTGCAACACCACCTGCAATTAGAAGCAAAACATGAAAGAGCTTTACCTCGTCATATAGTTAATGAGAGTGCAGATGCAAGCTAGAAGCTATCATTTATTATTACTTGTGAATGAAGAAATCGGGTCAACCAGGTCCATTTGTGCCTGGTGTCTTGTGTTATTGGGTGTATTGGAATCTAGAAATAACCCCATGTGAGACTACAAACAACAACTGATCCTGGCAGACAACAAGAAGCATGAAGAAAAAGCATAGACAATGAAACACTCAGATGGAACAAAAATCAACAGACAAAATGCCCAGTATACAACATAGCAGAATGAGAAGGGAAACACCAGTCCTAACACAAGGAACGAACTAGCATATCAGATAAGTATTAAGAGGAGAAGCAACTCACTGCATATACAAAATATTAGAGTCCGGGAATGCTACGACAGAATGTACCCTGAGAAAGTGCACGGCAACTCTGAGAATTCACACTTAAGCATGATGACAACCGTGCAAGAGCAACTGCACTATGTAGTGGAAATAGAGACATCCCACAAGCCAATTCAACCGGCAACCTGGGATGATCAAGAAAAACAAAAGAATGAATAACAAGAAATCAACATAGATTAGAGGAAATAGAGACATCCCACAACCCAATTCAACTGGCAACCTTAGATGATCAAGAAAAACAAAAGTATGAATAACAAGAAAACAACATAGACCAGACTATCCTTATTTGAAAAATACTACCGTCATTTTCAAAGTACTGCTACTGCAATCTTATACTGACCTCCAGAACCATAGTAATATAAAATATATTGAACTACTCTCCAAATACAACCTATATCGAAGATATCGCCAATAAACGCACCAAACACTTCTCTAAATTTGTTTATGCTATTTATTTCACCTGTTATCCTCATTTTTATTACTGAAGTTCTTGTATTTCCCTGCAGAAACAGAACATTATTATCCAGTATGAAACTTCACGTCACCGTCTAGTATGGGAAAAGGCTTAGTTGTTGTTGTGTATGAAACTTCACGTCACCAATAAAAATCCGAACATCGACAATTATGACTAGATCAATCAGTCTGATGACCATAGGGAACACCATAATTATCTACTCGAGACTTTTCCCTTGTTTTTATGGTAGAGAAAGGCAGGAAAATTACGTTAATCTCTGAAAAAATTAAACCAAAACATGCATCTAAAAAGAAAAGTGACCAAATAAAATGTTGATCTGACGGTATCTATTTCATAAATTAGCAGCCAAGAATGTTTTAAAATTCTCAAAACTCAATGACACTATGATCATACGATGATGCCGCCCTACATGGTTTCTAGGTGATCAAATGAAGAAACAAATCAACGGAATCCGTACATGGGAACGAGCACCCAAAACGTGATAAAACTCCGAAATTTTCTTGGAAGTCAAACCACATTGAGGATAGGTTCCAAAACTGTAGACGATTCACCAATAGGAGTGACAATGAGGGGGAAAACAAAATCCTTTCAAATAATCCAAAAACGAAATATTAAGAACAAAAATGAATAAAAGAACGAAGAAAACATATGAACGATTCACTAATAAGGGTGCCAATGAGGGGAAAATAAAAGTATTGAGAACAAAATTGAAGAAAAGAACGAAGAGAAAAATATTAAAACCAACAACAGGAAAAAAAAAAACTCATTGGACGGAAGAAGTACGCAAAGAAAGGAAAAGTTTGGATCCAGAAATGAAGATCACACCGACCTGGTAAAGGATGAGAAGCGACGGGAAGCGAACGTCGAGTTGACGCTCGTCGTACGAAAGCTGCACGACGACGGCAAGGAAGAAGCTTTAGATCGAACGGCAGAGCGAATTGTAGTAATCGTTGATCTACTCAACAATCTGCAAGGCGAAGCCATCGGGAAGAAGGGGAAGTGGGGAGCGAAACTTTAGGGTTTCGAATATGCGATATGTTCGCGGTTCAAGGCAGAGGGGTTTAGGGTTTAGGGTTTAGGCGTTAGATTGATAATCGGGTCTGGCTCCCTCAGACCCAAATCCGGTTCAAGGAACGTCCATGACCAGGTGCCAGTAAGGATGTTCATGGGGGAGCTCTCCACCCGGCATGTACCGTCTCGAACGAAAGAGATTTGGAGAGTGGGAAGAAAGAGAGTAAGGAAATCTCCATTAAAGATTGAGGTAGAGATGGGATAGTAGGTTCGTGTTTCACGAGTATGCTTTGGATCTTTTTTCTAATTGTTTTTAGTAAGTTTGGTTAATTTAAAAATAAAACAAATTATAAGAAAATGAAAAAAAAAATGTTCTCTTTTTCTAATTAATTAGATTTTCATCCAATTTAAATGTATTTTACCCCTTTTTTTTACGGGCTCCTCCAAAAAACTCATGGGAACGGAGATGGAAGTATTTTTTGTACGAAACTGAAATTGGGATGGAGATGAGAACTTTTATCCCCAATCCCGTCTCGCCTCGTAAACATTCTTAGTCTCTGAAAGTTGGACATAAACCTCATCCGTTCCACCGAAACCTGAAAGTTTGAACGAACTGGGTCTTCCTGTGTTTGGTTTCAGTTCATCGATTTTGGATCCGGTTTCACTACGTTCCTGTTCAGTTTCATTTGTAAAATCCATGAAAACAAGAGTGGAATTCTAAAAGGCTGCACAGAAGATGACCTAAAACCATCGGTCCTGGTTTCAGTCCAGTTCCCAAATAACTGAAATCGAAACTTAGCTGCAGGGTCTCTGGCTCTATTTTTTTTGTTTCAATTCTTAAATTTCAGTTTTAGGGTCAGATGCGGTCAGGGTCGACCAGTCAAAATGGATCCAATATGACCACCTCAAATCGGAAAAGCTAGTTTGAGCCTGATAAACTTGGATCAAAATTTCAAGCAATACACCGCTAAGTATGGTAATAAAAATAAAATTAATGTCGATTGATTAAAATAGAAAAATGTATCAAATATTTTATGTGACAAAAAGATACTAATTAAAGCTAAAAAGTAAATATTATGGAGCATCAATTCAACTCTATGGTTTTGAATGTCGAGCCGTTAATTATCAACATGTATAAAAATGCACGACAAAATAGGAGAAAATCATTTAAGAAGGTGGTTAGAAACATTTTACGCAGCTTCCTTTGGTCGTTGTTGTTATTGCGATTATGATATATCGATCAGCAACCAGATCTTTCGCAGGAACTTCCTAAAACGCGGTTACTACGGGAGACACGGGACAAGGAGCATCTTGGGAAGATATTCCCATCACTCTTCATTCAGATCAATATTTCTGAAAATCTTTGACTTTGAAGCCTTAGTTCCGTCTGTAGCAGCCTTCTGTTTCCCTGTCCACAATGATTTTGATGTTTATCGAGGTGTGATAAACTTATAATCTCCTTATTTTGAAACGCTGATGCAGCCCAGCCAACAGTTTCTCCTTCTAAGCAAACTTACCATTCCATCCTTCATGTTCAAAAACAACAACGAGCAAAGCTACATGAAACATCAGCAGGAGAGATGGCTGGTTCAGCTAATGGACCGACGAACAGAGAATTGTCAAAAAAGGAAAGGATAATGTCGTAATTGAATCGGCCAACTTTGAGAGCCACTATTTTCCTTACATGGAATTATCTGGGAGTAAGAGTTGGGTGGCACCAATATAAGAAAAATGATAAATATGTGCATAGGATATTTGACAAGGCTGTCCCATAGAGCTTTAGTGAAAAATTAGATGGCGAGGAACAGCCAAAAAAGAGTTGGAAGAAAACAGTTATCTTGCTCTTTTGGAGTTAAATGTTGATAATATGACATAGATTGAGCTCAATGACGATGATAATCCATGTAGGTAATCGCACTTTTGGTTTTGATTTATGAACAGCGAAAGCTGACACCATGCGTGAAGTAGCTCTAGTTTATAAGGCAATACAGATATTGATAATACAAGTTTTACAAGGCAACGGAGGTTCCCATTCATTATTGTCATCTAGAAACTCCACAGTGATCTCTGCCTGCCCCAAAGATTCAGGTGTCCTTTGTTCCAACCCTGTAATAAACGATAGTCCTTGATGTGCAGCTAGAGCATTTGGCACTTCTTGTTGCTTGCTCCGAGTATCATTAAGCGCCATTGCCACCAACTTACTGCTTCGAGACCAAATAGAAACAGACCAGCAAGTGGGTTTTGCAGATCTCCTCTAACCAGTTGAAGCAGAAAGCGAAGATCCATTAATTAACAGACAACTGGTAGAAAAGGTTTCACCAAATGCTCTATTTGTGGATGTTTCAATATTATTCACACAATTGCTCATACGTTCATGCTGCTTTAGAAATTTGACGAGATAAAAGATTTGGAAATCATTGAACTGTTTAGCACATCTAAATTGGTATTTTATGTGTTATACTAACCTCAGAGAGAGTCTCACGATGCTTGGAATCTTGGATAGACACCTCCTTCTTAAGAAGGTCAATCCTTGCGTCAATCTTCAAACAAAATGTACATATAGCTGATAACTGAACCCAGCACATAAATTTTATCAGCAATTGGATGAGAAATTACCTGATGGCGCAGATCAGCTAACTCCACACATGCATCTTTAAAAAGAGATAAAAGCGCTCAGCTTCAGTAAACAAAGGAGCAGCAGACTTCAGTGAAGATTTTGTAGATTCCGATATGGAAGCATTACGTGCATGTCCATTTGGAATAGCATATATACCACCAGCATTACTATGGTCTTCTGATGGATCTTGATCTTCATCGTGAAAGTTGGGAAGTAATTCATTTACCAAGTTTCCGAATAATGCATCAAATGAGAATTCCCCCTGTAGAAGTTGGGAAAGGCACATTCAATTCTCATAAAATTTCATAATAACTGAGCTTCATGGGCAACTTCATTTACTCAAACTCCATGATATGATGCATAATCCATTGTACTACTGCAAACAACTGAATCTGTTTATATATTGTCTCAGGAATCAATCCAAAATCCAGAAAAAAATCAACTTTGTTTAGCACAGATGGCATACAGAAAAGGTTACTTGAGAACCTATCCAATATTAGTACCTTAAAGTCTTCCATGTCCAATATAAGTGGAGGAGAACCAAGAGATGAACCTTTAGAAGATCGGCCAGTCCTTCCAGCCCTAGATGCCCGTACTCCATCTTTAGTACCACCTTTCATCTCATCCAACTGTAGAGTTGCAGACAAGTTTCAATATGTCCAATGGTCCAACAGAAAGCAACACAGCACACATTCCATACAACATGTACAAAACCAAATTCTGCGCCTACCACCAACAGAAAGCATGTCTTCTACAATTGATGCCTTTACTCATATGCTACAAAGGTATCAACTACTAACTAACTCAGCGGGCAAAATTTTTACCGAGACATCAAGAAAACTTTAGATAATTCTAAAAGAAAAGCAACTAGAAATCGAGCAGGTTGACAGAATGACTCATCCAAGTCTATCCTCGGGATAATCTAGTTGTCTGATCCTATTAACCTATATCTAAATTGCAACTAAATCAATATAATTGCTGTAATCATTATTACTTGGCATTCTAGATTTCATGTGTCAGCTGTACACTGAAACATGGTTTACTTCATAAATACCAAACTTTTAGGGCTAACATGTCCCTCAATTGTCAAATGTAGGTAGCTTACACATGGTAACTGTCATTTATTATAGCGCTTCATAAATATCAAAAGCTGGGGTTCCTTTCAAACCAATTGTCAACATTGCTAGGAACATCATTTGGGTAAAGTCACTGAAATGCATTCAGAAACAGGTCATTTTCAATTTCTCATGGAGAAGACTTCAGCAACTGAATGAGCTATATGGAATGACTATTTAATTATGGTATGGTATTTATGGGAATCAATCACACAGTAGAATAATTATATGTTCTGTTTTATAATGTTGCAAGGACCTTCATGAATCATGACCAAATATCTTGGGCACTTTTTATGAGAATGGATTAAAATGTAGCACCGATTGCAATGTTGTTATTTTTATTGTTGTCATCGTATTCATTAACCTGATTCATAGAATGCCTAAAATCTAATTCACTTTTCCTAGAAGAACTTCAAATTACTACCCTGAGGTTTGGCTGAATTCCACATTGGTAATCCGGGGTAAGGTTTCCCTCGAACAAGTCACTCAGGCAGTCAGGCTTGCATAACTGTTACTTTAGTACTTAGTTGATCAGCAACATTGTGCCTTGGCCAGATAAGTGACAAAGTAATATGCCATTTCAGCTAATATATCAACCACAAAAGAACCTAATGATTACATAGGTAACAAGTGGAACCAAAGGGAATCCATTTAAACCCAAGTTGACCCAAATCCGAGCCGTTTTCCAATCAGTTCTGCTCCTAAAACCTGGACCAGACCTTATTGAATTCAGGTAAACCTAACCCAAACCGATTGCAACCCCATATGATATGTATATACATACAAATACAACAACAAAAACTAAGCCTTTTCCCATACTAAATGGGGTTGGATATATCATATATATTTACATATGTATATAAATATATATTTGGTTGATTTCGATCAATATATAGTCAACCCAAATATGATCCAATCAACATCGACCTTAACCCAGATTATTCTGGGATGGGTTGTTGGATCCAGTTTGATGCTATTAACTCAAAAGATTTGTTTATACAATGACAAGATTTGCTCCAATTCTTAGATATGGACTAAACCTTCAGTGCATTATACTTCTACATACTACAACAATGGTAATTAAAGAACCTCTTTTTTTCAAAGTAACCATGAATTGAATGTTTGATCTAATGGTATGACCCTTTCTTTTATGAGGTTGCCAGTTCAATTCTCACAATGCCCTATTATTTCCTTAGCATAGGGTACGAAAGAAGATTTAGCCCAAACCTCCAGATAGCAAACTGAAGTGTTCCCTTCTCTACTCTCTCATGGTCAAGGATAAAAGAATGATCTTGAATTTATGGATTTAAATTAAACGCAAAGAATCTATTGCCCTTAAGAATTCAAGAAGTTGATCCAATTAGTATAGGAGTAGGCCTGATTTTGCTATTTTGGTTGATTTGGATGGGAAGAGATGTTCTCTAGTCTCTTGCATCATGCAACATAAGTCTTGATAGATCGAAAAGTCTTCCCCATACTAGCTAAACTCTACCATGTGAATTCTCAGTCGGAGGGGGTGAGAGGGGAAGCATGAACCGCAACAACTGTAAACACAACATAATGTAGGAAAAAACGGCAACATACATTAAATCGTCGGAGTTGGTGATTTGTTATTTAGGGGTTCGTTCGATTTGCAGCCCAATCTGATTTGGGGCAACTGATCAAATTTAAACCTAGACGCATGAATCGCAATTGCTGAAAGAAAACGAAAACATACCTTAAACTGTCAGAAACGGTGATTTGGCGATTGAGGATTTCGTTCGATTTGCAACTCAATCTGATTCGGTGACGAGAGAGAGAGAGAGAGAGAGAGAGAGAGAGAGAGAGAGAGCTCACTGGCGTGGGTGGGGGCCGTCGGAGAGAAAGAGACTGCAAATCGGGGGGAGGGCGGGGATGCGATTTCCAGGTAAGTAAAACCACCGTCGGCGATCACACCGGGGTGCGTTTAAGCAAGATTATGCAGCTAATACATTGTGTAGAATGTGGAGTAGGAGGGAGTGGTCCTTGACTGATTCAACGACCAGCCTCCACCCTCGTCAACTTCTTTCAGAACTCCTTCACTGCCCTAAATCAGGTTGCTGCTATCACTAAATCTACTTCTAAACCGAAAAATCTGTATATTTAAAAGATTTTATTTATTTTTAGATGATTTTAATAATATTAGTGATGGTTTTAAGTAGTAAAAAGTTGCTTGGAACAACGAGGAGAAGTGAAAAGTTATGAGACAGCCGCCAATGGTTTAATGAGTAGAATAATGCAAAGTGAATGATTCAGTACTGCACTCAATTCAGCAAAGACCGCTCCTTCCTATATTCAGTATATATTTTCATGTATTTGTATTTTATATAAAGTAGAAAGCAAGACGGAGCAAAGGACAGGCATGGTCTGATAAGAGGTCTCCAGAAAAGAAAATTATTATTATACCAAAAAAAAAACCAGGTATAAGTGGACAGTGTCAAGAAAAGGATTCAATTACTATATGTGTGCTGGGTTAACATGTCAGTTGACGCGAACCATACTAGTTCTTTCCATCACCTTCTTATAAACCAAGCCTGACCCTGACCCAATATATATTACACGTGACTTTTTTCCTTGAACAACATGAGTGTAATAAGAGTTTCTTTTATATTTTCTCAAACATTTTATAAAATTTGTTATAACACTCATACCCCAAGTAAAGAGCGCCATGAGTATACATGTACCAAATATTGTATGATCTAATTTTCCTGTATATATACAAACATTTGTGATGCATGTATATACATTATCTATGTATACATTACACATTATATATACTTTCCTACCCTTGCAAATCTTCACTATTTGCTCGAGAATATGAATGGTTGAGTTTAAAAAACATAAAACGAGCACCCATGCGATTAAATACCATATATAATTTGAATTTGGTTGCTTCTTTATTTTAAATTTCAACAATCTATCACGTTGATTGGGTAAGAACCTCCAAATAGTATGTGTACTCTTTAGTTTTTAGCTTTTTTATCCCAACTATACGATAAATTGAATGATTGAGATTTATAATCATACAAGAAACATCTAACATTATAAACATATTAAATTTACCATGCATATACACACATATTATATATATTATAGAGAGAGAGGGAGGTAATAGTAAGTGCATAATGTCTTTCGGTGCGTAATATTCTACCAACATTTCTATCATCCTATTTATATGATCAACCTTTAACATTTGAATCAAAAGTATTGCTTTATTTTCTCAATACAACCATTCATCCAAGAAATCAAATGATGGAGATGTTTATACAACATTATTTTTTGAAAAATATTATGCATTTACCACTACCCCACTCTCTCTCTCTCTCTCTCTCTCTATATATATATATATATATATATATATATATATATATATATATAAAATCATGTCAGCTTTGGGTGGGGTTTGAGCTAATTTGGACATGACATTACTTTCTGGGTTGCTTCATGACCCAGGGTACCTAAATCCCAACCTGAACATGAAAGTTTTGGGTCTGGCCCATGTGGGTCGTCAGGTTGGGTTCAAAATTATTACTCTTACCAAAAACCCATTATTTTAACAACGATCTTTTCCAAAAACGTAGATTAGTTTCAAGTCATTTCTAAGTTTGACCAGGCCCGTCATTTTCACCATTCTAAGCGTAGCCAAATTTACAAGAAAACTAATATACACCAATAGTTCACTCACAACATGAAGATTCTGTACTCTTGTATAACCAAAACCAGCCACTAAATCCCATCACTCCTTTCTACCTCTCTCTTGCCATCGATGTCCACCGGTCGTCGTTCCTCTCTCCTCTCACATCTCTCTCCCCACTCTTTCCTACCGCCAGAACCTGGCACCACCTCACTCCAATCTCTCTCCATACCTCCCTTTCTTCGCTAAAAAAAAAACAGCCTATTACACATCTCGCATGAAAAAACACACACCCCGTGCATCTCCCTTATATGAACCACGTCTGAAACGTGTCTCCTTAAGTGTCATGAGAAGAAAAAAAAATGTAGTTTACATAAGGATAATATGAAGATTTTCAACAATAAGGAGCGTGGCCTCAGTTTTAGTAACATCCAAGAATTATTATGATTAGAAATATAAGCACTCAATAAATGATAAAATTGTTTTGATAAGCAATACCCATACAAATCAATCGACACCTACATCAGTAGGATCCAACAAATAAGTGAACCAGGATGAAGGAAGGGAATTCGTAGCATCACCAACTCAAACCCATAGCTGAATCTTACTCATCAGATAAAATATGGGCATGCTGTCGCGCAGAAACACTGTAGTACACATTCTTTCACTTCAGGTAATCCTTATATGCAATGTGCCTATTCTTTTCTTTTCTTCAGAGCCACAAACTAAATCCTCATTCATGTAGCATATTTAGAAATATGATCAGTTAGTCATTTTAACATTGTCATATGTGAATGATAAGTAAGCTGATTGTACACTCCGCAGAAACCGAAAAATCGTTTGACCACATCCTCAATGAAGCAAATTAATTTAGTTTTCCAAGTGTTGGCATTTCTGTAGTCAATGAAGCAAAGAATGTTCATGTTTCTCCAAGGAATTGTATGGCGGGCAACCATTGATAGATACAGTATCCATGGTTTTCTCTCTTCCTTCTATTTTGTCCACAGGAACTGGCGTTGGTCGAACCACTTGCAGCATCACAGGTAGTCTTGAAGAAGGTTGTAGCTTATTAAATCAACTTATTGCCCCTTCTGTCAGCTGCTCCACAAAGCCCATTATGCTGTTAAAAGATCTAATGTTATTGAAGGAAATGCAAGTGACAGATTCAAGAAAAGAGAAAAGTTGGAATTAGACAAAATATTTATAAAGTCGGTCCCAATAAGGAAAGCTAAAACCTCATATGGAGATTCCATAATTCGAAATTTTAGCTACTGCTTTTCCCAAGGCACTTCTTTCACGCCTTGTTTCAGAAGCAATACATGAAACCTGCATCATAAAGAAACAATATCACTTATCGCAGTTCTTCATAATAATGCTTCCAATTATAAATGTTCTAACAAACTCAAGAGAAGCTGATGATATTAGAAGTGGATGTTGTTCTGTTAACTCGCAAAACTTGGATTATTCAAGTGGCTGCTTGTTGAGCTAAATTAAAACCACATGACCTATAAGCCGTAAGGCCCCAGATTCGTTAGACTAATTTTACACAGTGCCGGTGCAATATGTTCTCCCCAAAGGCAAGGTGTCAAACAGTGGCATCTTTGCACATGTGAGTGTGCGAGTGTGTGTGCGCGCCACACAGAAGATAGAGCTTCTAGGAAGCAAATCATTACAGGTTATGGTTTGTCCTTGCAGCAAAGGTGAGGAAGCTTATCATTGTACCTACATGTCCTTTGTCAAAAACAAAATAGAGATGCTGAATAAGATAGTGCAAGAAAGCGTACTTGTGAGCAGAACCGAGATGCTTCTACTCGAGGAAGCTCTCCAAGTACATCTTTCAGACCTAGCACATCAGAGAATAAGTCCAGTGAGAATATTTTTCACTAAAATACATAGAAATGCTCAGAAGTTAAATCTTCAGGTACCCTTCGCTTGTCTCTCAATCTTATCTACAGAACGAATTACTCCTTGAATCTGATTTCCCGCTTGTCTGGAAAAAAATTGAACTTTAAGTGTATAACATGATCAATCATATCAGGCCCAGTCACTCCGGGAGGAAACAATTTCATTATAAGACTGAGAAAGTAGAAGAGAAGATAACTGATAGACCTAAGTTTCATTTGACCTCGTTTCATTTCCTCTTCAGCTAATCTTGCCCTCTCCTGGCAAAACAGGAGTGTCAGAAGTGTTAACACTCAAAATTCTCAAAAATGCAACATTAGTGCCGAAAAACACTGATCATGCAGTTTTAACGTTCCATATGATATTGCACTATGGGAACTTCACAGTAAACCAGAAATTTTTTCATTGCGCTTAACTAGCCACACATGCTCCTCTACAATTTAGGATTCACAAGATCTGCGTACTTCAATAAGAGCAAACGTGAAGGTAAAGTCACAACTATAGTTATACAGTATACCACTCTCATTCTTCCCCATGCTGAAAATAAAGACTCATAGAATGGGAAAAATATAATATCAACAAGTTGCTTGGATGGAGCTTGCTTAGAGATAATGCCAAGCCAGAGAGTTTCCTCAAGCAATTAAATTATGAAAATGGTGGACTTCCAAGTTCCTGACTATTAACCTTCAATATCTCATGATCTAGAGCAATTTGTGAGCATATGGTAGCATACTTCATACTGAAACTACTCGAGATTGTGATGCAGACTTCTGGGACCAGGTTGAATGCAGAACTCAAAGCCTACTGTAGAAGCTACACTCAGTCTATTGATCTAAACTAGAGAAAGAAAGGCCGAGAGATTGTGGAGAAATAGGAGAAATTGAAGAAGAAACAATGGAGTTACTCCACCGCACTCTTATCTCATTCTGCTCATTAAAACTATCGTGCTTAACCAGGGCATTTACAAAGAAATGAGTTATAGGGCAAAGTTTACAAGTGTGATAAATAAAGTTCTTCTCAAAACTCTCCCTCAAGTTGGGAGAAATATATCAACCATTCCCAACTTGCTTGAAACTTCTTTGATATTCACTCTATTCACTGCCTTAGTAAGTACGCTGTAGCTGTTTTGGGAATGAATATGAGGTGGATGGAACTTGGTGTTTGTTACCTTGTTCCTTATAGATTGGCAATCCATATCGATATGTTTAGTTCTCTTGTGATACACAGAATCAGAAGCTATCTGCATTGCTTCCTTGTTATCGCAATAGGGGAGAATCAGCATCTCAACTTTGTACCCTAGTTCCCACACTAAGGACTTATCCACAATCCTTTACAATGCCTTTGAGTGATGTCCCCATATTCAGCTCCTGCACAAGAACGAGAGACTACTGATTGCTTTTTATAAATCATATGATGAGGCAGAATGATGGGTTGACATGGAATCAAAACAACAACTAAGCCTTATCCCATATTAGTTGGGGTCAGCTACGTGGATTCTCTGTTTCTATATCGCTCGATCATGTGTCATGCTAACAATTAACTCAACATAGGCTAGAGCATTCTTTATTGTTTCCTTCCAACATTTTTGTAGTCTTCCTCTTCCACCTTCAACAATTTTACAATCTAGTTTTTCATACCTTTTTACTAGAGCTTGCTTTGATCGTCTTTTGTGTTCAAATTATATTAAACGATTTTCTCTCATTTTGTCATCTATTGGTGTCACTCCCAATTTGTTTCTAATAACTTCATTATGTATACAGCCTTCCATTTTGTAACCACTCATCCATCTTCATTTATGTCATAAACATCTATTATACATGTTGATAAATAGCTCCCAACACTCAAAACCATAAAGCATAGCTGATCTAATTATTGCTCTATAATATTTATCTTTCAACTTTAATGGCATCTTCTGATCATGGAATGAAGAAAACATTAATTGGGAGGTGGAATTTTTTGCTTTATATACCTTAAAGATGAACTGGACGAGGAAGGATGTGCACAATGGAAAAGAACGGGTGATGGGTCACATAAGGTTAGTACTTTCTATAGAGATTGTATTAGTCGAGAGGACAGTAGAGTTGCAATGGAGATGCCTCGGGAGCTCATTTTGAAATCAGGTATTCTTCGAGTATCCTTTTTAAATAGATAGCAACTTGGGGTTGGATTCTCTACTTTAATAATCTTTAGAGGAGAGACATGGTGAACCATTGTCCATTACGCAAGCGAGAATTAGAGACTATGATCATCTGTTATTGTTTCGCGGGTGAAGAAAACATATTTGGACATCGGTTTTTAAGGTGTTTCGGATTGCATAGGTGATGTGTGAGAGGAAATATGGACATGATGTTATTTCATATAATTACTGCAAGAGGAATTATAGTTCCTTTGGCAGCTTTTTTGTTGGTTTGGGAAGAGAAGAATACAAGGGTATTTGATGGGATAGAAAGATTATTGATCCGAGTTGCTGGAAGGTTTGGTAGTCTCTGGGTTTTTTTGACATAGAGGCAACTATTTGGGGTCAACTGCAGATTTTGTAGAGCTTATATTGTCCTATTTTAGTCCTTCTTGATATGCAAGGTGCAACGTTTGGTGCTTTTCAATGAAACTTGCTTATTTGAAAAAGAAAAGGACTAATATGCCCTGGTCAAGAGAAACGGAAAAGCTTGATTTGGGAATTGGCATTCGAGAGTTGACTTGGGAAAAGACTGTATAGAAGAACGGAGTTGCAAGAATTCAATAAACATATATTTGACAGAGAGTGATGTTTAAGTTAACAAATTATTATACAGAAACAAGTATTAAGGAGGAAATTGTCTGAAATGCCAGACACGACTCTGCCATCCAAATATAACGTCTGCCACCTTGTTTGCCTGACAAAGAAAGTTGCACTGAGAAACTTGAAGTGGATTCAACTTCATAAAAAATACAGAAATTATGAACTATTAACTATGATCAATCAGCAATGCATGTTACTATACTTTTGTAAGTTGTAAGCCTCTCCTTCGAAAGAATGTATAACCAGACGATCTCCTAATTCATCCCACAAGCTATATAGAATGGCATAGCATGAAGAAAACTCATGATGACCACCTGATATAAGAGTACTGGCATGAAGTGGTACAATAATGAGCCGGATGCAATGGCTTCATCTAGCCATTAGCTTCTAGGTATGCGGGACTTGTTATCATAAAATGTTCCTCTATTGTACCTTTCAAATTACAAGGGAAGCTTGGTGGCTAAATCTAATTCATCTAGAAACAGTATTTCAGTCTTAGCATGTCCTCTGAAAGGACAATTTTGTTTCCCTAAGGTTCATAACAAAACTAGTATAAGTTCCTCAAAATAGTGGGCACAGCATACATCATATCTATGCTAGTAACATAGAAGCAGGGTTAGGCTTTTGTTTCCACAAATTCATCAAAAAGAAGGTATCTTAAATCATTTTTATATTTTAAGCCAACTTATTGTACCTCCTCAAAGAATTGCTTGTTTCAATTGATACAAGCAACAACAAGTAAGCCTTTTCCCATACTAGATGGGGTCGGCTACATGGATTCTTTGTTTCCCTGGAGCCCTATTATAATTTGTAGAATCATCATAGATAAGTCTGACAAAGTTTTACGCTAGCTGTCAGAAGCCTAACACAACCCTCCTCCTTTATCCGTGCTTGGGACTAGTCATGCAAGGGTGATCCCTTACATGGGCGGAGTTTTTCAATTGATACGAGACTACATGAAAATTTAACAAGAAGGAAGCTGCCTGAATTGAACTGTACGCACATATATACATAGAAATATACATATACATATAACATTATATATATACAAACATATGCATATACATACTATATATATATATATGTGCATGTATACATTTATGTATGTGTGAGCAAAATTTTGAAAACAAAGAAAGATACCTCAAGCTTTTTACTTTCATTCTTCACAAGTTCAACTGACTGCCTGAGCTGCTTTACTTTTTCCTCCGCATTAGAAATCATGGACTTCAGAACAAGAAAAAGGAAGAACCTTCGGTAGTAAGCATATTGTGACTATGTTTAGTGTTCATACAGCTCGCAAAGAAATGCACTCAGTGATAAAGGTAGAACCATAATAAAAGCAATAGGATATGACACATACTAGAATTAGTATCTTATGCTACCTTGTCAGAACGAATAGTCTTGGACACTCATAGTAATGACAGTTGGACAATACTAATGCTAACTCTGACTGGAGTTAATAATAGGCATATCACTCACTACTATTAGTGAGATATATATATTCTTTTGACTAGTATCAACCAAATCATTCACAACACCTGACATATACAACAACACTTGTTTCCCGTCAATATTCAGTGGAAACATGACTCTGTCAAACGAGAACAAGAAGCCAAGTCAAGGTTTGAGTATACACCAAAAATTGGACAGGCAGATATAACAAGATCCACTATGTGCACATTTGCACGAGTATTTGTGTGGAAAGGGAAAGGGAGAATCTGAGAGAGACAGATGGTAGATATATGTATATATACACACACATCTACCTACACACACTCAGAGATATATATATATATATATAGAGAGAGAGAGAGGGTCCAATATATAGATTTTAGATCCATAGAAAACTTACTCATTAGATGCTTTTCTTTTTTGGGTTGGGTTATGTGACGCCAAATAAGCTGGTATAGAGTGGTTGTGCTGTCTTTAACATATGCTAGATTTTGCGGCAGTATAAACTTAATAGAGAATGGATTCTTAGGATATGATTGATTATCTACACTTCAGACATGGTCTAGCTAGCCTATACATGTAATTTTATTCACATCTAAATGAGTAACAAGCAAAAGACAATGCATAACGAGGCAGGTAGTCTCATATAAATGACCTACCTCTTCACTCACAAAGAGACGCATTGCACGGTGAAATAAGAACCTCCTGGGTCCTGCCAATAGGGAAAGGGAAAACTCAGCGTAACCAAAAATCTGGTCTTCCAAGCAAAATGGGTTAAAGATACTTTTAACAGATACATAGATCAGCTTTTGAACTGCTCAATACGATCTTTCAACCACTTCATACATACATGAGTCACCATCACAACTTTCTGAGTGACATAGCCAAATCAACTCTTTGCCCGAGAAAGAAATCATATTTCAAAAAAAATGTCTTTCAGTTTCTTCCTTACAAAATTCATCTTTCTTAGAAAAATAAGTATTTCATCACATATAGACTATTTTTTTAATAACACACTTGAGCGCTCACTTATTAGTACTCAGTGTCAGTGCCCCTTAGGTGCTAAACAACCATTGTTTACTGGTACCCCACTACATGGGTAAGAAGACTGAAAATTTGAAAAGCCATTGCATTTGCAGGTAAATGTGATTGCAACCGTCGATAATAAACTATTCAAAGCAAAATGCAATAAGTGAAGCTCTTTTTTCCATGTTACTAACATCAGAATGACTACAATGTGCGCAACTAAACTAAAAGAAAAAATTAGAGAGGAGAAGGATCATAGAGGATACTTTTCAATAAGAGCATCGCTGAACCAGCCACAATACTCAATGTAGTAGAAGGATGGTCAGCTGCAACTAACAGACCTTCTGCATAGATTTCCCAAAGTAAGAACAGTCAAATTATGCACACTGAAGAAAAGCAGAAACAATGTTGTACTTGTACATGTTCAACTACGTGATTTTTGTCGCAACACACTGGAAACACAGATACAATCACAGAATTACTGAATTATGAGGTGCTGAAAGAAGAAAAATGTCTACAAAAAAGAAGAAATGCCTGAAAAGTGTTTGTAGCAATGCTCTCTCTCTCTCTTCAGTTCTGAATACATGTATGAAATCCAGCATAGGAAACAAATCACAACAACAAATAAAACAGGCATGCAGACACATGCGTGTGGGGGACACACTCAGTTGCATCAAGGAGCTAATCCAAAATTTCCCAAAATTATCCCATCTTTCTGATCAGTGAACTAGAACACGTGAAGCAAGCTGCAACATAACTGCATCTAACAAACAAGACCTATGCCGGATGGCAAACCTTTTAGCTTCCCAAACGCACTAACTTCATAAACATTGAATTCAGTTTTCAGAGCTGCAAACACCTCCTGAAAATGAAAGAACATATACAAATGTTAGAAGCAAGACCGACCCTGAGAAAAAAACCCACCACGAAACGGACCCAAACAACAAAATATGGAACAGGAAATTGTACTAAACAACTGAAACAGTGGGTGAGCACTGAAGTGTTGATGAGTGTGATGCCTGAGAAGGCAAACATACAAATGAGATAAAAAAAATTGTGTAACTGTATACAGTATAATACTATAATTGTTTGTATTCTTATATGCATGTTAAATATATGCTAATCTATATTAACCTCACATAGACCTAGCCTTGCGAGACCATGACCACACCCCCAGGCTTCATCTTATGACCGCTTTAATATCATAACTCCCACTTCACCAACAAGGAAAAATGTTATTTCTGAGTCGAACTTTGTCACCAACAAGGTTCTGTAGTGACAAAGTTTGACTCGGAAAGAACATTTTTCCTTGAACACAAACTCAGTAGATATACTGAGGCACCCTACAGAGTCTTGTAGGATTCTAATTAGCATGACAAAAGAATTACTTACCATATTCTTGTGATCCATTTGATTCTCATGTCTAGAACAACCTCAAGAGTGATTTTATTAGTTGATCCACTATCATATCACATGATAGTACATAACCCACAGCAATCTCATTCTTGGTCAACCAGGAACATCTTGATATTTTGCAGCCACATGTTTACTCCGCAGGTATTCTTTGTGATAAGAAGATACCATTAAAGATAAAAGGTAAATATTATAGAGCAGCAATTAGGCCTGCCATGTTTTATGGTTCTGAGTGTTGGGCAGTTAATCATCAACATGTACAAAAGATGTATGTGACAGAAATGAAGATGTTGAGATGGATGAGTGGTCATACAAGAAAAGACCGTATAAATAATGAGGTTATTAGAAACAAATTAGGAGTGACACCAATAGAGGATAAAATGAGAGAATATTGTTTAAGATGGTTTGGACATATAGAAAGAAGATCAAAAGAAGAACCTTTAAGAAGGTACGAAAAACTAAATTTGGAAAGTATTAAAAGAGGTAGAGGACGACAACAAAAGTATTGGAAAGAAACAATAAATAATGATCTAGCTTATTGTGGGTTAACTGCTAACATGGCACACAATAGGGATCTGTGGAAACAAAGAATCCATGTAGTTGACCCCGTCTAGTATGGGAAAAGGCTTAGTTGTTGTTGTTGTTGTTTGTTTACTCTGCAGATAAGGGGTATAAAACGACTTTGTTGTCACAATAAATTTGAATGGACCTTTTGACATGTTATGATTCAAATTCACCCTGCAGCACTGACTCCACTATTCCAAATGGAGAAATGCAAGTCAAGAGTGATGTGTTGTTACATAATCACTTCATACCCAAACGTCACAGCCATGTAATAGGTATGCATCAGTACATATTCAGCTTCCTGTTTCTGTTGTGCTCCACACCCTTGCTTCTTGCAAAACCTTGATACAAGAGCTTACCCAGTTAAATGCATGTATTAGGTAGATTTGCTTTGACTCTATCATAATCTGCATCTTAATAATTAAACAACCTTAGTTATTTTGGCTTATAAAGAAAAGTTTTAAATACCTAGGTTCAATCTTGAAGAGTGATGGAAAAATTAATGGAGATGTTATGCATTGGATCAATGCAAGTTGATTAAAATAGAGAGGTCCATCAGGTATTCTATGTGACAAGAATATACCAGTAAAATTGAAGGGTAAATATTATAGAGCACCAATTAGACTTGCTATTATGACAATTGAGCAGTTAATCATCAATATGTACATGTCTATAGTAGAAATGAAGATGTTGAGATATGTGTGATCACACAAGGTTTACGCTAAGCCTTTTCCCATACTAGATGGGGCCAGCTACATGTATTCTTTGTTTCTACATAGCCCTATCATAATTTGTAGAATCCGTAGTAGATAAATTCGACAAAGGTTTACGCTGACTATCGGAAGCCTAACGCATCCCAATAGAAAGACCGTATACCTATTGAGGTTATTATAAATAAATTGAGAGTGACACCAATAGATAATAAAATGAGAGAAAATTGTTTAAGAGGGTTTGGACTCGTGGAAAGACGAAAAAAGAAAGCTCTGGTAAGATGGTGTGAGAAACTAGATTGTGAAAGTGTTAAAGTGAAAGAGTAAGACCACAAAAGTGTTGGAAGGAAATAATAAATAATGATCTAGCTTATGTTGAGTTATCTATTAGCATGGCATAGGATCGAGCTCTATGGAAATAAAGAATCCATATAGCTGACCCCATCTAGTATGGGAAAAGGCTTAGTTATTCTTGATGTTGTTATCTTGCCTTATAACAAAATTAAAGGTTTCTAGTCCTTTTCATATATCAAAATATTGTTTCCATAGATTCTCAATTTGCAACTCTTGGATTAATTACCATGTACTCACTTAATGCATCATTTCATATAATAGGCACATCACCAAGGCACAAGATAAAATTATAAATTAATATTATGTAAACATCCTTTTTCTCAACTACACTGTAAGTCTGTAACTGTATACAGTTTAATATTTCTTTGTCGTTTGTTAGTGCTTTGATCACTGCTTTGGTAGTGGTGAAGCACTATTGAGCAATTCATATCTAACTTTTCACTGACACAACTGGATGTTTTTCCGCCCCTTCTGGACCTTTCTCTTTACTTCCGATTAAGCAAGCAACTAAGCCAAGCAACCTAACCACTAGTTGGCTTGGAGTGCCACTTTCTTTTAATGCCTAATGTAAACATTATAATATTGATACATTCTTTTGCGGGAAGGCCAATGAGCTTTCTTTTTGCCTTAATGCAACAAAAGAACAAGGAAAGCATTAGCTTCTAGGAGGATGTGAGTGCTTTATGCTAGCTTAACAAACATGCAAAGCTAATCAACAGGCTCCACCTAACGTTAGGATGTGAGTGCTTTGAGGCAGGCAGAGCAGCCCATACAAAAGGATTGGCTCCTCTATAGAAAACAAGGTTCGAACCGAGGGACAGCCAGTCTTGACTTTCTAAGTAGACATAAGAAGCAAATCCACCCGCTAAAGAAGGACTGGCACTCAACTACAATAAATATGGTCAGTCAGGTGGGGAAGCGAAAGTCCTGAATGAAGGACCAAAAGTCCCAGGAAGGAAAAGCTAAGCACTATACACGGCTTAATAAGATCAGTCATGGTTCTTCTGTCTATCGGAAGTGAAGGACCGAAGATCTGTACTCATTAAACATTGCTGGTAAATTCACCAACTAATCCACTCTCCGAATGTGAAAAGCCATGTCATAAGTTATGTGCTATCATGCAATTAGTTCACACCCAAATGTGACAGCCATGTTACAAAGTTATGCATTGGTACATATTAATCTTTTTTTTTGTGTTGTGATGAATGCCCTTGTTTAACTCCGCCCATGTAAGGTTTACCCTTGCATTGCCGGTCCCAAGCCCGGATAAAGGAGGAGGGTTGTGTTAGGCTTCCGACAGCCAGCGTAAAACTTCGTCAGATTTTTATAACATGGATTACAAAAATTATGAGCATTGCTTTGGGGCGTCCCCGACTAGCGACGTGCTGCAGAGCCCGAAGGTAGTAAGATGTAAGCAAGGGCCACTACATTTTCTTCCGAATGTAGTGAATCAATTGCAGAGAGGGTTCCCACATCATGGACGGGTGTGGGTAAAGAAGTTAGTCCCGCTACATTGCCGCCCGAATGTAGTGAAAAATTTTCAGAGAGAGTCTCCGCATTTTTTATTATGGACGGATGCGAGGGGCAAGGAAGCTAGTCCTAGATAATAAGATTCATATTGGTTCTTGGAATATCGGAACATTATCGAGTAAGCTAATGGAGGTGGTAGATACTATGATTCGGAGAAAGATTCATATTCTATGTTTACAAGAGACAAAATGGGTTAGAGAAAAAGCAAAGGAGATAGAGGATACAGGTTTTAAATTATGGTACTCAAGTAAAGAAAAGGCTCGAAACAGAGTTGGTATTATCATAAATAAAGATTTAAAGGAGAGTGTAGTAGACATAAAAACGATATGGTGACCGAATCATGACATTAAAATTAGTGTTAGGAGCAGAGGTTTTGAATATAGTTTGTGCTTACGCACCCCAAGTAGGACTAGAAGATAGTAAAGACAGTTTTTTAGGAAGAGTTAGATAAGGTGTTTCAAAAGATTCCACAAAGGAAGATGATTTGTTTAGGAGGAGATTTAAATGGACATATCGGTAAAGAGGCATTAGGATATCAAGGGATTCATGGAAACTTTGGTTTTGGGGATATAAATGAGGAAGGTAGGGAGATTTTAAATTTTGCTAGGGCATTTGATCTCTTTATAGTCAATACAATCTTCAAAAAACGAGATGAACATTTAATTACTTATAAGAGTGGCTTATCACAAACACAAATTGATTACTTTATTTGTAGAAAAAAAGATAGAGCGTGTTGTAAAGATTGTAAGGTAATTCCAGGAGAAAGCTTAACCACCCAACATTGACTTTTAGTTATGGATTTACAAATAAAAAAGTGGACAAAGAAGAAAAGAGTGCATCAAGCTACTCGGACTAAATGGTGGAACCTCAAAAGCGAGAAAGAAGATATATTTAAACAGAAAGTCCTGCAAGGAGATGTTTGGAATTATGTTGGCACACCCTGTGATATGTGAAACAATATGGCTATACATATTAGGAAAGTTGCGAAAGATGTGTTAGGGGTATCTAAGGGAGGTGTACCGGCACAAAAAAAAGCTTGGTGGTGGAGTGAAGTAGTACAAAATAAAATCAAGGCAAAGAGGGCATGTTACAAATTACATTATGCTAAAAAAACTAGTGAAACTTTAAAAGCTTATAAGAAAGCAAAAAAGGCCGTTAGTGAAGCAAAAGCTAAGATTTGGGAGGACTTATATAAAAAAACTCAACTCAAAAGAGGGTGAAAGAGATATTTTTAGGATAGCTAGGGCTAGAGATAAGAAAACTAAAGATCTTAATTATGTTAGATGCATAAAAGACGAGGATGAAAAAATTCTAGTGGCAAATGATGATATAAGAAATAGATGGAAAAACTATTTTTATAATCTTTTTAATAAAAATAAAGATGTTAGTATTAGTTTAGGAGATTTAGCTAAGTCAGAAAAGTATATAAACCACAATTTCTACTGACGTATTCAAAAGAATGAAGTCAAAGAGGATCTTAAACATATGAAGGGTGGTAAATCGGGAGGACCATATAATATTCCTATAGAAGTTTGGAAAATACTAGGAGAAATAGGAATCACTTGGCTCACAAGACTATTTAATGAAATATGAAAAAACCAAAAGATGCCCGAGGAATGGAGAGCAAGTACACTCATACCCATATATAAGAACAAGGAAGACATTCAAAATTGTGTGAATTATCGAGGTATCAAGTTAATGAGTCATACTATGAAATTATGGGAAAGAATTATCGAACGTAGGTTAAGACAAGTATCAAGTACAACAGAGAACCAATTTGGGTTCATGTCAGGCAGATCTACTATTAAAGCGATTCACCTTTTGAGACGTCTTATGGAACATTTTAGAGCAAAAAAGAAAGACCTTCACATGATATTTATTGATCTAAAAAAAGCTTATGAAAGGGTACCGAGGGAGGTTCTTTGGAGAACTTTGGAAAAAAGAGGTATCCCATTGATATATATTAACCTTATAAGAGACATGTATGATGGTGCAAAAACATGTGTGAGAACTCATGAAGGAGCGACAGACTTCTTTGAAGTTAATATTGGGTTACATCAAGGATCAACTTTAAGCCCATACTTATTTATAATGGTCATGGATGAGTTAACAAAACATATTCATGAAGTACCTTGGTGTATGTTATTTGCAGATGACATTGTATTAGTGGAGGAGTCTAAGGAAAAAGTTAATAGAAAATTGGAACTATAGAGAGAAACATTAGAAAGCAAAGGCCTCCGACTTAGTAGAACAAAGACAGAATATATGGAATGTAAGTTTGATCATTTGGTTACTTCAGAGGACATAGAAATTAAAATAGGCACATATTGCATTCCTCGAAAGGAAAGTTTTAAATACCTAGGGTCAATTTTTCAGAGTGATGGAAGAATTGATGGAGATGTTACGCATAGAATTAATGCTGGTTGGTTAAAATGGAGAGGAGCATCAGGTATTCTTTGTGATAAGAAGATACCATTAAAATTAAAAGGTAAATATTATAGAGCAGCAATTAGGCCTGCCATGTTTTATGGTTCTGAGTGTTGGGCAATTAATCATCAACATGTACAAAAGATGTCTGTGACATAAATGAAGATGTTGAGATGGATGAGTGGTCATACAAGAAAAGACCGTATACATAATGAGGTTATTAGAAACAAAGTAGGAGTGGCACCAATAGAGGATAAAATGAGAGAACATCGTTTAAGATGGTTTGGACATATAGAAAGAAGATCAAAAGAAGAACCTGTAAGAATGTTAGAAAAACTAAATTTGGAAAGTATTAAAAGAGGTAGAGGACGACCACAAAAGTGTTGGAAAGAAACAATAAAGAACGATCTATATTGGGAGTTAACTGCTAACATGGCACAAGATAGGGATCTGTGGAAACAAAGAATCCATGTAGCCGACCCCGTCTAGTATGGGAAAAGGCTTAGTTGTTGTTGTTGTTGTTGTTGTTGTTGATGAATGCCCTTGTTTCTTAGAAAACCTTGCTACAGCCTGCCGTTCCTAGTTAAATGCATATATTGAGGTAAATTTTGCTTCAACTCTATCACAAGCAAAATCTGCATCTTAATATTCAAACAACTACACTTTATCTTATTGATAACAAAATTCAAGCTTTTCCATCCTTTGCGAGCACCAAATGTTCCTTTCTTAGCTACTCAATGTGCAACCCTTGGATTACTGTTCATCTAACTTTAATTCCGATGCCTACACCATACCCTTCAGCTGCAAACGATAACTCAAGCATGCCTCAGTGTCGTCTACAACTATTGCTTCATTTCCTACAATAAGTATAATCACCAGCATACAAGATAAATTTATAAATGATCATTACGAAGACATCTTCTTTGTCAACAAGAGCACCTCAGAAACAAACCTCTTTGCAACCCTACGTTAACTCATATTTCGTTCTTATATGCCAACCTAGACGTGAACAGTGAACACTTTTAAAAAATGGGAGAGGAAGATCACAAGTGTTGCAACGAAAGTATTAAACATGATGTGACCTTTTTGAGTTAACTGCTAATATGGCACTGGATAGAGCTCTGTGGCGTCAAAGATTCCAGGTGGCAGACCCCACCTATTGTGGGAAAAGGCATGATTGTTTGTTGTTGTATATGCCAACCTAAACTAGTATCCCGCACAAATAGCCTATGGAGGCCATTATCGTTGAAGAGTGACCACCCCGAACAGTCACATTGTGGACAATTTTCCTATAGCACTGCAGCAATGACATATTGATCGAAAAAAGCGAAGATAAACTAAGCCATGCACCTTGTTGAGTAGAAAATCCCGATACCGGTACCATTTTACACTCAGAATCTTATGATGAACCCAGAAAGTCCGTAAATTCCAATTAAATCGTTAATAGACGTCTGTACATGCAAAACGAAATCAAACAAAACAAAATAGGTACAAGCCCATGCAATGTTCGACGAACGCGATTCATCTCTGGTGAAATGAAAGCATAAATTATCGCATGAGAAACGAAGGTACGGATAGGTTACCGAAGAGCGGTGGAGCAGATCGGAGGAAACGGAATGGAGCTCGAGAAGGCGCGATCGAACGGAGACGAAGGCCGAATCCGCCGTCTCTTGGGCGATCTGCCGGAAGGATTCCGCCTGATCCGCCGCGTACTCGACCCACGGCTTCATTTCTGAATAAGATTGCACGTTGGACGCCAGTGACTCGCTCGGAGACGCACCGGATTTCTCCTCTCCCTCCACCATTGCCGCCAGTTTCCTTTCCTCTCTGCCACTGACCGATAAAGTCATTGGGAATTTGTGAGAGAGAGAGAGAGAGACCGTACAAGTGGCAATAGTATGGATTGTGTGGATACTTGTATCCGATCCGATTCTATTCTTAAGCGAGAGTTCGACCCGATTTCGTAGGTGGTTGCTAGATCCGGCGGCGTTTAAGAACTGATGCAAATAGATTAAACCGAACTTAACCTGTGATTTCGCTTGGTTCTGTTTAGAAAGAAAAACTTTGTATGGTTTGGTTCACGGTTTGAAGGTAAAAATAATACCATTACAACCAAATATATAGAGGGAGTCTTAAATACATAACTGTCGATGTATAATCTTATATAAACATTTTCACGTTTAATATTTGTGATTACAGTTAGCTAACCCGGTCTAGGAAAAAGTCTTAGTTATTGTATATTTGTGATTACGGTAGAAATCTGAATTAAGAGTAGTATTCTACTTTTTTGTATTTTTTATTTATGTAAAAATATAAAAAATATAATGATACTTTTAATTCAAATACTGACCATTTATCTTAAACATCGAAAGTGAAAGTATTTATGCAAAATTTAGAACCAAAAAACATTATGTATTTAAGATGCCCTCCTTAATTCATATTCATACATCCAATGTTATTAAACATATACGCTGATTTTCTTTTTTCTTTTTTTTAAATATACTTCTCACATCTCCTCTCTATCCGCTCTCCCTTAGCATGAACATGTTACTAAGTATCGGACCAACGACCTCGAGTTACTGTTAATCTCTCCCGCTTTCACTCGTGTTTTCAATCCCTCCTCCTCGACCTCTCTCTCCATCTAACTCTAAATCTTCCTCTTGATCCCTCTGTCGACCTCTCTCTTGATATCCTTCTTGACCTCTCTATTGATCTCTGTCAACCTTCCTCTCCAACTCTGTCCGAATCTATTAACTTCGTCTCTGATGATTTCCAGCTAATCCAACAGGTGGGTCATTGGATATCTCTTTTGACCTCTTTATCTCTGGCATTGGATGACTGAGGCTACCGATAGTCGGGATGACAAGGAAGACATGCATGGAGTGCATCACTTCCAAAAGAGAGACAACTTTTATCGAGGTTGTAGCGACAATGCCATGTCTCCTTTCAAACAAAAATGCTGTCGAAATATATCACTCCACAAGAGATAATTAGAAATCTAGAGAAAAGAATGTTACATGTACTTGATTTTATCATAAAAGAAGTGAATTATGTTGAGACCGGAAATACCCACACAATGATATATGCGGTTTGTATTGATTCCTTGTAAAAGAAGTTTAACGTAGAAGTAAAAATGTTACATGTACTTACTTTCATCATAAAATAAGTGAACTATCTTGAGACAGGAAATACACAATGATAGGTGGGTTTTGTATCACCCCACAAAAGATAATTAGGATTTTGTAGAGAAAAGTGTTACATGTACTTGCTTCTACATCCTACTTCAGTCATAAAATTATGACTTGAAAGAGGCAAATGAGTTAATTAAGGAATCATTATAATGAGGGATGAGCAACGATGAAGGCAATAGGTTAAGTTTGTTGTATGAGCATTTGATCGTATGAAAATTTGATCCCGAGTTTATGACCTCCGAGGAGCCATCACTTCATCATCTTACGAGCATTTGATCGTACAAGCATTAGTAAATCTCTATAGAAAGGAACAAGGGCTCGTGGTATGGTTGGCAATGGCTGGCTACAAGAGGGGAAATGGCAGTAGTGATGGCTGACAAGAGAGACAGAGAGAGCGAATTTAGGAAGGCTATAATGGCTTCATTTAATTTCATTTTAAGTTCATTTGAAGTGAGCCGTTCAAATTAGATCCAATGGTTCACATAAAACGTTTTTATTTCAAGATGAGTTCTTGGCTCATACCAAAATGGATTTTCGATTTGTGAGTTAACGGCTAACATGGCACATGATAGGGCTATGTGAAAACAAAGAATCCAGAAAAGCCTTAGTTGTTGTTATTGTACCCAAAAGCTATCCGTTGGTATGGGAGGACAAGTGAGCATTTATTTTCTCTCTCTCTCTCTCTCTATATATATATAAATAAAGATAGAGTTGGGATTTGTGAGCACTCTCAAAAAATCTCAACTCTTTCTTTCTCTCTCTATATTATGTGTGTACGCATGCGTGTGTCTGTGTGTGTGAACGGAACTTGTCCGAGCTCTGCTCTTGTGCACCGTTACCCACAAAAAATGAGCCAAGGCGCCAACATGTGATACTGTTTGCAGTTCTTTTACCACTCATTTGAGCCTGTACGGTGCGCTCTTTATATATATATATATATATATATATATATATATATATATATATATATGTGTGTGTGTGTGTGTGTGTGTGTGTGTGTGAATGAGGTTGTTGGTGCTCTCGTGCACCGTTGCCCTAAAAAATGAGCCCAGGCGCCACCATGTGGTACTGTTTGCAGATTTTTTAGCAGAGCCCGACATGCTTCTTTTATTATGTTTTGCCACATAGCACTACTACCTTGAAAGTTTTCCAAAGTTATACCTAGGAATGGAGCTAGAATCAGTGGTTTGAGTGACAACTATGATTAGGTGAAATATGCTCAACCTTGACCAATTCCTTTTTCCACACTAGTTATGTGTCTCTCTCTATCTATATATATATATATAGAGAGAGAGAGAAGCTCGTATATATTACCAGGTGTTAGCAAATTCAAATATTGGTGATGGACGATTGATATTTGAAATTTCAAAAGCAAAAAGACTCGTAAATAAAGTATATATACAGAAAGTACATATATATACTTTTTACTTTATAGATTCAAATCTAACTGTTCATCGTCAATGATACATGATTGGATGAATAGTTGAAATTTGTTTGAATTTTTACTAATATCTAAAAATGCTAGCATATACATAGAGAGAGAGAGAGAGAGCTTGAACCATGCCAGGAACAACAAAGGTCCCGAGGGAAATGATAGAGAAGAAAGCATTTCTTAATAGAGGGTGTTAGAACCATCATTAATCACAGTATCAATTGATCCGAGTTACTTTCTTTGTTCACATTTAAAAAGTCATGCGAAGAAATCGGATCCAAATTTCTTTGTTCAACGACAATACTACATAATAGGCTAAAACAATGTCTGCTAAAGAAATTGTAAATGAGAAAATGCATGGCTTTCATTGTTTCCTATCAGTTGCGAAAACAAAGATAAACTCATCTTTATAACATGAAATATCAGCTCACAAGCACCAGCAAGCACTCACATTCTTGGCAACAATACAAGGCTCTCAGTTGACTCCATCAATTATCTGGCGGTTTGTTTTCGAGCAAATCAAACATTGTGAATTCCTATTGAAGGTAAGATGAGGAAAAAGAGGTAAGCTTCTCCATGGATCTTTAGCTAGGGGAAATCACATTCTGGTGCATGCATTCATGTTCTCCTATAGAAACAAAACACAGCCTTTGTCGCCGAAGAGATTAGAGAAACAATAGCAGCCATGAAAGTTCACCAGAAGTGAACTTCTTAGCCACGCTATCGAGCTTGGATATCTTATTGAAGTAAATGATCCGCTCCTTGACTTTCTTCTCCTCTGCCTTCTTCTGGGCTTGGTTGACGCGCTTCTGCATCTTTCTGAACGATCTCAATCTTTTCTCTTCCAACTTTTTCTGAATTTGAGCATCACACAAGGAACAAGGACTCCATATCATAGGGCATGCACTACAAAGTTATGTTAAACGCTGATCCAGTATTTGTAATGTATACGTATTAGGACAGATACCTCAATTTGCTTCATGCGGTTTCTAGCTTTGTTGGTTTGTTTCCATTCCCATGCGGCATTGCCATCTTCCTTCTTTTTCAAACTGTACGCATAAATAGGTCAGCATGTGTTCATGCACGGACGCCGCACACAGATATCTATCTATCTATATAGATAGATAGATAGATAGAGATAGAGGTATATATATATATATATATATATATATAGAGAGAGAGAGAGAGAGAGAGAGAGACTTGGCCAAGAGCATGTCAGTCTGAGCTTGTTTCCATGCATTAATCTTGTCAAGTATATTTCTCTTTCCATTCCTTGTTTTATCCTGTGGAGAGCATCTTTTGTGACCGGTTTTAACTATGCTTCCACTTCTTTCCATGGCTTTCCTCAGAGAGAGGCTGTAACTTTGCAGCTTGTGCTGGTAAAGGCTTCTACTGAACTGTTGCTGTTCCCTCTCTTTCCCTTCATCTGCCACTGGTGGCCTTCCATAGTTTGACCTCCTAGAACTGCACTGCACATGCAAACGAAGGCAAAAGGTGGCAAGTACAGGCTCTCAAAATTCAGAAACTTGATGGAGAGAGAGAGAGAGAGAGAGAGAGAGTAGAGAAACTAGTTCAGGAAAAGGACATCTCTAAAGATATTTGGCTAGAACAAACCATTGCATAGGCGTTTTTCCATTCAAGTAAATTTCAGAAGGCACGTACAGTTGATGGGATGGCTGGACCAGAAAGGGAAACTTTGATCACCATTGTGTGACAACTCAGAAATTCGGAGCTAAGCGGAGATTCATCTATTGTTGAATCAAACTATAAGCACCAGACCAGAGGAAAGACCCCAAAGAACCTTCAACAACAACTAAGCCTTCTCCCAAATTAAGTGTGTATAAATGTATTGTCAGTCATATGAAACCATATTACCAATCAAAGAAGCGTTCCGCATTTACAACAGAAATTGCATAAAGGTTTACAAATCCATTAACATAAAAGGATTCTTGAAACATTTAACAAACGATATCCTTGTAAACGAGAAGAGAAAAGCAACAGCCAACTTATGAAATATCAGGATAAGTTCATAGCCCTTCTATCGCAGCAGACTTGCTAGAACACGAAAAATCCTAAAAAAGGAAAAATTGTAGAAAACTCAGGACTAAAATCACGGCTTATTCGCTCAAGCATTCATGCTCACTTTCCACCAAACAAGTTACAAGCAAGCAAGTTGATTTTCGAAGAGAAGAACAATGAAGAAAATGTATTTCACTGCCATAGAAAATGAAAATAAAGAAACCGCAGAGTTAGTCAGAATACGAAGAAGAAGAAGAAGAATATTAAATCCAGGCGAAAACAGATCTGTTCTGCTACAAGAAAAAGAACCCAAGATTGAAAGATTCCGATTGGGAATTTAAAAACTGAAAGGTAAGTACTCGATCGCCATCTAAGCGGAACCAACCATTTTCTCCAAAACAAAAGTAAAAATATCTTGAAAACGCAAGAAAGAAATTAGATTTAAGACTGAAAAGCCAATTAATCGATCACTGACGAACCAAAATCGACCCTGTCACTAAAATCAGAGGGAAAACTTTAACACTCGAATCAGCTCTAAAATCCGAACAAAACAAAACCAGAATCAAAACAACCACCAAATGGCACGGATTCCTTTAGAAAAGACGCTTTGAAAGATTTACCTGACTCCTTTGGCAAGGAACAAGAGAGAACTCGAACATCTCCATTGGTGGCGAACAAGAGATGTAGCTAAGGGGACTACAGATAGGAGACGGAGAAACAGGAGCGTTCTCCATGAAACAAGCCGTGCTAGACCATTCACAGCTTCCGAAGGCGTTCGATTTTTTTCTGGGGTTGAAGATCTCAATCTCCTCTTCATCTTCTTCTACGCCTCCGTTGATCTTGATTTTTTCCTCTTCCTCCTTTTCGTCTTCTTCTTGAAAATCTTTTCGTTCTCGATTGTCTTCTTCGTCTTCGTTCCAATGGTAGAACGAAGGAAGGCTGTCGAATGAGCGTAGAGGACCACAGAAACAGCGTGGGGAAGAATCCACTTGCATGCTTGGACTCCCCACCATCAGCGTTTTTCGAACTTGAGTTGCGAGAAAAACAATATGACCCTTCGGTCCCCAACGGCTATAAATAACTGCCCGGACTGAACGTGAGTGGGTTCGTGTTGAGCCAAAACTGAACCAAACTGAACTGCTCCGCTCTCTTTCCAGCTAAGGTTGGCGATTTCATGTTTCATGTTGTGTTTGAGTCAATCATTTCATAGTCATGCAAGTCAGTCTGGGCACAACCCGGTCTCTTTTATGAGTAGCTTTGGGCAGACAAGACACAAGCACGTCGAGTCGAGAGCCTTGCCAGTAGGTAACACCTTGAGTACAACACACCCCCAATTTCTTATAATCAAACTCCAAATACACCCCCAATTTCTATCATGAAAAAGCAACATGTAAATTGATAAAGGCCTATATAATTTAATTTTTTTAGTTTTAACGTAAGAGCTTTTTAAGTTCTTAAACTTTATTTTTAACTGTTTAAAAAAATCGAACATGAGCTTTGCTGATATATATAATATTTATGTAAACAGATAATAAAATGAAAACTAATAAAAGAAAATTTAATATTCTTATGAAACTAAAATAAGAAATCATGCTGACACGAACACAGAGAGAGATGTGTGTGTATGAGTGCGCAAAAGGGAGAAAAGGGTATCATGCTGTCAATTTTTTTTATTAAAAATGTGTTTGGACCATAATTTGGAACTTGGTCCCTGGAGCGTTTTGCATAAATTGTTAAACCATACATATTTCCTTATATTTAATGGATCTTGAGGATCCAGATCCGAGAAACTTGTCTATTTATCATTTTGTTACCAAACCTTCCACCCAACGGGCTATGTAGGAGTCAAAACCCCTGATACGTTCAGACCCGAATCCTATACTTCAGAACCTGCTAGGGTTGGCAGTTTCAGGCACCTCCAAGAAAACTAGACATAACCTAGCAAAATGTCTTTGAGTGCTATGAGATACTCGGGTTATGTTCGATTGGATCTGTTTTCTACGTGAACACCAAATGACATGATCAGAAGATGACTTGAAACACGAAATCGCTGGCAGTCTATACAACACGAAAAGAGTTGGCTTGCTTTTGACATGAAAACGAAATAACCCGACTTCTCCCAGATGACCTAAACAACTTGTCACCGCTGGATTTCATCCAAGTGTAAGTATTTTCTTAGTGTCATTATTTTCTTAGAGTTGGTGTTGCTCAACTTGAATTGCACCCAGAGCGTTCCGTCTATATACTCCCAAACCCTAGTCGTTCGGGTGATTAGACACAACGTTTTGTACGTGTTGTCTTTGTCACATGAGCAGTTCTACAATAATAAGAACGACGGTACTTTATTTACGTTGTTTTCAATGTCAATTAAAGTAAAAGTAATTAGATAGTGGTATTTTATATAGATAAATACATAATATTTTTTGATACGTAATCTTACATAAATATTTTATCTTTTAATTTTTGATGTCAACAATTAGAGTGATAGAAAAAAACATAAATTCAAAGTATAAAATATAAACAACAACAACTAAGCCTTTTTCCATATTAGACGGGGTCAGCTACATGAATTCTTTATTTCCACATATCCGTATCATGTGTCATGTTAACAGTTAACTCACAATAAGCTACATCATTCTTTATTGTTTATTTTCAACACTTTTATGATCGTCTTCTATATCTTTTAATACTTTCAAAATCTAATTTCTTGTAAACTCTTCTTTTGATCTTCTTTCTATATGTTTAAATCACTTTAAATGATATTCTCTCGTTTTATCCTTTATTAGTGCTACACATAATTTATTTCTAATAACCTCATTATATAGATAAAATAATATTTTTTGATACATAATCTTACATAAATATTTTATCTTTTAATTTTTGATATCAACAATTAGAGTGATAGAAAAAAACATAAATTCAAAGTATAAAATATAAACAACAACAACTAAGCCTTTTCCCATATTAGACGGGTCAGCTACATGAATTCTTTATTTTCACATATCCCTAGACTCACAATAAGCTATATCATTCTTTATTGTTTCTTTCCAACACTTTTATTATCGTCTTCTATATCTTTTAATACTTTCAAAATCTAATTTCTTGTAAACTCTTCTTTTGATCTTCTTTCTATATGTTTAAATCACCTTAAATGATATTCTCTCTTTTTATCCTCTATTGGTGCTACACATAATTTATTTCTAATAACCTCATTATATACAGTTTTTTTTGTATTACAACTCATCCATCTCAACATCTTCATTTATGTCATAGACATCTTTTGTACATCAAAGCATAAAATATAATGATATACTCGCACAAAAATATACATCTTAACACATTATGCGTCTCTTTCTCCTCCTCCTCTCTCTCTCTACATATAATAATATGTGTGCAAGAACGCGGCCTGCTGGAAGGTTCGAGAAAAAAGGAAAAAATTGTGGACGTAACATGTGGTTGGTATTTTCATACGTGTCAAAAGCGCAGATGACTGAGAGTTCATTTTAATATGCTTCAGTTGATTCTCGATAATCTCAAAAACTACCATACTGTTTCCAATTCGAATAATTTCTGTTTTTCTTTAGGAGATCAACAAGTTAGTGATCTTAATAAGTTTTGAATTTATTTATTTGCTAATGTTTTAGGTTGAGGTACATACCCCACGGTCAAATAGTGGATTCTCTATTATATGTCATTGATGTAGCGATAGACCTGGTAGCGCTTCTCTACTCTTAAGATCCATTACTGTTTAAGGTAGCCACGAATTTGGGTTTAGACAAAACAGAAGGAAGGAATTTGAAAATGATGGAAAAGAGGGATGGGGTGCAAAAAATAGTAATTCTAGTTAAAGAACGCAGGCGGGCACTGTGGGTGAGGGCGCTTAGTCAGTAAATCCCGCAAACAGGATTTATGAGGGAACAGAAAGCTGGCTGCACTCTCAACACGACAACAAAAGTTGTTTTCTTTTCTTTGTTTTGAGGTCAAAAGCAAAAGTGAAATGAATCAGGAGCCACTCGCGTTTCAGGTAAAGATTTCATGCATGCTGACACCTCTCTCTATATATATCATCTTCTTCTTCTTCTCTGTAGAAAGGGTGAGCCGCTTTTCTCAAAGGGCGGGGTCTGATCTAAAGCTTGGCAAAGTGAGAGATGGAAATTGATCACAGTGATGGCGACTCCTTCGGTGACAGCCTATCCATGTAGGTCCAATTGCATCATTTTTCTTTTAATTTTGATTTATAACCTGTTGGGTGATTGAGACGGATGAATTAGCAAAAGAGTCTGATATCAATATCTTTTACTCGGAGGACTTGTAACCTGTCCATCTAGCAATAACCAGCTCCTCTCTACTATGCCAACCTCCTCAAGCTCGTAGCCATTCCTTTGGGGAAGCGTGTGCTTGCTCCGACGCTGCATATATATAAACTTGAGCCTATTCTGTCGGACAGTCATTCTCCCTTCTGTTAGAGAAGAGAGAGGGTGTGGTTCTCGTACCTCTCTCTCTCTCTCTCTCTCTCTCTCTCTCTCTCTCTCTATATATATATATATATATATATATATATATATATATATAGAGAGAGAGAGAGAGAGAGAGAGAGAAAGATAAAGAAAGCAAAACCTTAATGGATGTTAGGGATCGTATATATATATTATAAGAGAAGAGATGCTATGTATTCGGTTTCTGACATAAAAGATGATTAAACATACATATATTACAAAGCAAAAGAAATTTACTACAGATTGCAAGTATTTCACAAGACAAAAATAGAGAATTTTGTTAATTTTCTAACTTGTATCTCTTGGTTGCATGCATCTGCAGATGGGATGTAGCAGAACTCACATGGGAAAACAGCACACTCGGGTGCATCGTGCACCAACGCACCCCTGTCCCGGACAAAGCTGCATCGAACCTCCCCAAGAGCCCTCCTGGGTTCACTGACGCTCTGGTACCCTGTTTGGCCCCGCAAACCCCGAGCCCAGCCCGTGTTGGCTCGGACGGGCTCACAGGCCTCGACCTTGACCCAGGTTCGTGCTGCTGTCCCTTTTCTAACTAGAATGAAATTGTAGGAAAGTAGCCCAGTATGGTGTTTGGACCTACTAGGTGTGCATACTAACTTAAATGTTCATAAAGGACACAGGTTGGGTTCAGAACGCCATGAGTGCCATGGTTGGCAAAATTGACTCAGACATCACCAATTACACAAGTGAGACCAGTGAACACACCGGCGAGCTAAACACGACATCCCTCTCGTTGCCACGATGTACAAACAAGGCAGAAGATGGCCAAGTCTCGATTCGCTACACCTGGACAAAGGTGAGCACAACTTCATTGAATATCATTCTTGAATGGAGAATCAAACAAAAAAGTTTGAAAAAACATTCTGTTTTGCCGGGCCGCCAGTCGGATACGAAGTTTTCCGGTGATATTTTGGAGGTATAGGTGAAGGGTCTTCATTTAATCATATGATCTTAACAAGTTGGGATTTGATCCAATCTTGACAAGCTTTTATGTGTGTTTTTGCACGTCTGTAACACGTTGAAAGAGAGAAGAAAATGAGAACCAGAGCAAGGCTCAAAGAGGAAGCTCAATCTCCACAAGAAGTAGAGCAACTGCTGTTCACAACCAAACTGAACGTGTAAGCAATAGTTTGAGGGAAAAAAAAATGTTGATGGACGGCATGCAGTCGGCGGCAGCAAACCGTTGAAAATTTATTTTTGATTGTTGCATTCATATAAACCAAAAAAGGTTGACACGGTTCAATAGATCCAGATGCATGATGCTTTTTTCCGCGGAAAAAGCATATCTTCTTTGTTAACCGGTTTCTACCATAGAGTTTTCACAAGGAAGACTTTGAATTCTATATCTAATTTTTTTTAGAAACAAATCGTTTAGGCTTCTTTTCTTCCGTGTTTTCCGCTTTGGATTTTTGGTTATAGCTGATATCTTAGTGGTTGTGAGATTTATGTTCTTCCTTTAATAAAGCAAAATACCATTTCAATTGAAAACTATTTTATCTTTAATAGAAAAGGCATCTCATGGAATTTAATAGAAAAGGTTATCATGAAATTAGGAAAGTGGGCGTGAGGTTTAAAGTGGTCCTCGGATAACTTACATCTCTCACTTTGCCACTTTTTTTTCTATAAAATAAATATGTATCTTGAATGTGTGTGTATATAAATGCAAATGTTATATGTATGCGATTCACATTTGGCTCATTAGCTCATACAAGACTAGCCAAGCTTGAACCAAGAACAAAGCGAGTAGATGAGCCGAAAACTAGCAGCTTTCTAAAGTCAAAAGTCTCAAGTTTTAGCTGTTATTATTTTAGCAAAAAACTAATATTGTAAAATTAGTAATGAAGTTAATTCTGATTTAGTTTTCATGTGAAAAAATCAAAATATTTGATCATTATTAATTAGATTATACCCATCGAGTTGGTTGGGTATATAAAATTCTAAACACCCAAATAAACAAGTTTAGCGGAACTGAACACACATTTGTATGTGCTTCACTAAATACGAGCTTATAGAGTTGACCCAACGAGACATGCGTAGTTCATGTGCAGTTCGTATAGCTTTATCACGAATGGGTTCATCACAAGTTGATCCGAGCCGTGCAACAATCGGGTCAATTCATCTAGTCTTAGTTTATCGTGGACAACTGCTTTTCTTTTTCAACTGAAATTTGAGTGGAGTTAATAATGATGATCAAGTTATTTCAGTATAAAATGAAATACAATAACTGATGAAGTGATGAACATGCTTGCAGAAAAGGAGGGAAAGAACCAACACGATGATGAAAGATTTGCAGAAATTGATGCCCAATTCTAGCAAGGTAAATATTAAGATCTCTGGTTTCTTCTCCAAAACATTTGGTCAAGATATTTTCATTTACAGATTTATATGTTTAGAGTATCTAGCAGTTTGAATGCCAGGACAGTGCATCGATAGATGGACTCTGTGCTGCCATATTGGGTTTTTGGCAGATGATATATAATATAATTTTTTGGCAAAAACCCTGTACATATGCATACATGTACGTACATGCACACTTCTATACATAAAAAGAAATAAATAAAGCTTACACCCTTAAAAACACATAAATAAAGGGGTATCCAGAGAGTTAGCTAACCGGTAGGTCTCTCTGACGCCTATAGGTGGCGAGTTCGAATCCCAAGGGATTGCATGCTTCTGTGTGTGTTAGGCTTCAGCTGCTGATAGGACGAACTGCTAGTTTTCATATACGAGATATCCTTAATCCATTTCATATAAAATTTTGGCTGCATCATCCCACCCTCTTTTAACAAGATATTGAGAAAAAACCCGTTAAATTTAGCAATACCATAGCATACTGAAGAAGAGAACGAGCACAAAATCACTTAGGAAACGCTGTCAACACTACCAATGCTTGGTTGGTTCAAGTGGTTAGGAATTTGCTCCCCTTAATTAAGCAAGGTCTTGAGTTCGAGTCTTGCAATGAGAAAGCCAGCGGTTGGGAGAGCTTTACCCCGTAGTCGGCTGAACCGGCTCGAACCAGATTGGGCAGGGCACATGTCTGCTTCTGGATGCCGGTGGTTTAGACACAAGATAAGTATGTTTAACACTTTAACATGTTTAAGTTTCATTTCTTTTCCAAGAGAATAGTTTAGGTATCTTTTTAGATTCTTGTACATTGAATTTATATTTAGTTCATCTCACTTTGTTTTACTAACAACAATTATATATCATGATGGAAAAAGAACAGACGGACAAGGCTTCCATACTGGACGAGGCCATAGAATACCTAAGGCAGCTGCGAGCCACAGTGCACTTGTTGAGCCAAACAACCATGCAACACACCATGATGCCAATGAGCACCCATCAACTTCCGGTCTGCGTGCTAGATCAAATGGGCATGACGCTGAAACCCTGCGGCATCCAGCAGGCCACCGGCTTTCCCAGGATGTTTGCACCCTTCAACCCGAGTCCGAACCTCGTCGGAGATACTTGTTTTTGCAACATACCAAAAGAGACAATAGCTGGTGCTTCATCGCCATATCCACCATGTACCCCGTTTGCATCTCAAACGCAGGCAAGTATCAGGGCTAAGTGATGTTGAGGCACGTTTGCGTGCACTTTCCTTGTTTGGCTTGGTTTCCTATGAAAATATTTCTCTTGAAAATCAAGATTCAGAATCTATTTAGTGACTCAAATTCTCCAAGAATTATTGAGAAATAAATTTGTTATTTAATTATGTTTTTAGTTATTGAATCAATTAGTCTAACATGCCTCTTATGCTCAATGCAGACAAGGAATGTGGATCCTTACAAAATGGCCGTGTTCTATCATCCTCTATCATCAAATGGCTTGCGGGAATAGGAAGAACAATCCCCAAGTGTTCGAAGATACATGCCTTATGACTACTTTTATTAGTCTTTTTTGAGTTTATGTACGTACCTCAGAATATAAGTTTACAGTTTTAGTTGCTGCGTGTACAAGGAGCCATCCCCTGCCCGCCCTTGCCCAACCCGTCTCGTAGTTTGGGGAGCGGGCCACAGCGATGCAAATTTGTTGCTCGAGGCGGGTCAGGGTCGGGTTCAGGCTAAACAGACACGCGATCACATAATATTAAATTAGTTTTTATGAAAAGATACTTTTAATTTATATGTGGTCGGGGCGGGTTTTAGCAGATTGATCGGGGGGCAGGGTTTTCCACCCTAAGGCCCATGGGACAAGCATGGCGAGTTCTAATATTTTCTTTGATGTGGGGAGGGGCAAGTTGAGAGCAAACCCACCCCATTGCCATCCCCAACGAGCGCTCAAACGTGCGTGTGTGAGAGAGAATAATATTGATGATGAAACAAGCTACGTTGAAGCACGATTAAATTGTCTTAAGCAGAAGATGAGTGCACAGAAACAAGTTTTTATGAGCAGGTGGACAGATTTATACACATATATATGATCAACAACCTTAACAATGTTGAATATCCATTTTTTTATGTAAGCTCGTGCATTCATCCACTCTGTAGACTTGATTCTTTTTGGTGCGTCTCTTTAATTTAGTATCTTATAATTACTCATATACTGCATATATAATAAATCAATTAAAATTAAAATGACTTGGCCACTCTGTTTCCTAATCAGAGAGTCCTTCGAGAAAATTTGGTGCCCGGGCCCCGTAAACCTTTTTGAGAATGAGAGAAGTGGGTGAGGCGTTGAGCCTCCATAAAATGGCAGAAGAGTCGGGCATCAACTTGGTGTGCCTTTTGTTAAAGTCGTACGAACCGTCGATGAGCCCAAGCCAGTTTTAAATATTTATTATATTTTGTATACTATATATGTATTTAAAGGTTACTAAACTATTTGTAATTAATTTACCTATTTACTCTTCCATAATAGACAATGGTTCGTTGCATTCCGCCGGTCAAGCTCTACGGTGATCACTGGGGGTCACAGGGAGGCAACACACCCTTGTCTCGGAGTTAAGGGCAGCGACCCCTACTTGACCTTTAAGTCTCCGTAATTGTAACGGAGTATCAGTCTCTTTTCTCGAATCATGCAAGTCTTGTCTCTTATGTGATTGTATTGTATGATTGTTTCTCTCTCTCTCTCTCTCTCTCTCTCTATATATATATATATATATATATATATATATATATATATGATCGTATGCATCGTTTTCTAAACACATATATGACCCTGTAATACTAAAATTAATTTATGTGAAAATAAATACTTCTTAGGTGGTTAGGACGGGTTCACGCACAGAGGGGCAGGTGCGGGTTTTGAACCCAAGGAGACCCATGGGACACGCACGGCCAGTTCTAATCTTTTGTATAACGTGGGACAGGGTGGTTTAGCAAACCCGCCTCATTACCATTCCTAAGTATGACCCAAGTGTGTGTGCGTGAGAGAGAGTATAAATGAGAATAAGTGAACTGCATTTGCCATCCTGACCTCGTTTCAAAGTTTTGATGGCAACGATGACTCAGTTCACATTATTTTTGCTTGTGTATTCCCTTATCCCGACACAGGGCAAGGGAAGCCCTCCTCCTACCGAATACGGGCACACCCTCTCCGACTTCTCCAAACAGAAGATCCTTCATTGCGAATCTGAGTCTCCAGCTGAACGTTCATTCTGTCAGCTAGAAGCTGCCCTTGACGCCATAGGCCATGATGATGCCCAAACTCCGCCTGATCATCATCACCGTGATCTGGTTAATAATGGCGATTCATGTAAGTTCAGAGAAGAAAAAATATACAGTTTGTATCCTTACTCCTTCCCCGCATCTCCGGCCATGAAAGAGGTTATGGAAAAGTATGCAGCCATGCAAAAACGTTGCATAGAAAAAGAATTTCATAGTCTCAACCATATCTACAACACTTCACGGTTCCCTACCTGACAGTATATGATATTCAAGCCCAGCCATTACGGGTTCCGCAACTAAATCTTGTCTTTGATCTCTTCGTTCCTTTACGCAATTCTGTCTGCAAGAGTCCTCGTCATCGACTGGCCGGAATGGGGCGAACTTTTCTACCAGCCTTTTCCGGGCTCAACTATCCAACTACCTGTCCAAACTAATCTCAGCAAAAAGATAGGTCCATATTACACTGATTTTCGCAACGTTGCTTTACTTCATAGTTTTCCAAAGTTCGAGTATGAAGCACTGGCATGTCCGGTAGGTTATGCAAGGCTTAGAAACATACCCTTTGTCACCTCAAGGGACGCCAACCAGTATTTGTTACCGCCATTGTTCCTCAACCCTTTGCTCATTCCCCTTCTTGATTTTCTGTTCCCTGAAAGGAATTCATTTTATATCTTGTCTAGATTTCTCTTGTTACCAAATGATGCTATGTGGGATTCCATCAGATCCAACTAGGATAGGCATGCTGCAAGGAGTATTGGAGTCCAAATAAGAGAGTTTGGTCCGCGGGGAACGTATACATCTGAAGTATGACAGAAATTTGGTTGGGTGTATCGAGAAAATGTGGGTTCTTGCCGGAAAATTTTGTGTTGTTATATTTGGTCTAAAGGACGAGCCGAGCATGAGACGAGAGTATTCATCTCCTTCTATCAAACCTAAACAACGGTACCATTTTGTGTCGGTCAAATTCTTTATACAGAAGCACCTAGAGCGTTAGCTCACCGCAAGATCCTCTAGCACCGTTGCTGCTAGTGGGGAGTTCGACTCCCTCCCCGGTGTCGAATCTACACTGCGGTGAGGTGGGGCAGCCGCTCCACCTGAAATTTGAGAATGTACAAGTGAACTTTTAAAATTTAAAAAAAATTATAGGGATCGCCCTGTTCAACATTAAAGCCCATTAGTTACACGTCACCAGATAAGGACAGTTCATCTTTCCCTAATTTTAAGTAATGAAAAACCACAAACATTTAAGAAAATTGTGTGAGACCTTAGAGTGTCAAACAAGTAGAGATGTCAAAATGGACTTAATTGACATCCTGAAAAGTGCAGGAGCAGGGCCAAACATTTCAAGCCCATTTACGGAGCAGAACCCTGTGCCTCTGGCCCTGGGGGCCGATGCAGGCTGGACCCCGCCAACCCGCATGATCAGATTATATATATGTATGTATGTATATACATGTGTATATGTATATATGTGTATTATATACAGACATTATATATAATAAAAAACTATATATTATACACACGTATGTATGTATGTATACAAATGAGCTTGTCCTTGTGCGCTGGCCCGGCTCGGCCTGTACCCCTGCAACGACTGGCTGGTCCCTTATTGACATCTCTACAAGGAAGGCCATTTATCAGCAGCTTGAACGATGGGGAGGTGAAAACAGATTCTTGCCCCGAACTCCTGACCTTCAACTTGTGAGGCGACCCTTTGGCCAGGTGAGCTCTGGCTCGTTGTGCATGTACAGTAGAATCTTTTATAACCCACGTATTTGCCTTGATCTATCTAGCATTCAGTAGTTACAATCTGTCAAGTGCCAAGAGGGGGAACCAGAGTAAACCTGAATAGTCGAGAATGGTCGCAAAAATAATTTATGGACACGGATGTCAACGTTTGAGATTAGAGCCAGATCTTCAATACCAGCTAATGCTAAATCAAATTCAAGTTATAACAGTCGAGTTCTATGTTTTTGGGTCCACACCCCCCATATCGAACTCATGACCTTCTTGTGAGCTGACTCCGTATCAAGGTGACATCATTGTTCTTTGTGCAGTTCCGTTTTATATCTGGATGACGCACTCATATTCAAATTCAGGGATAATTTCAAGTTTGGAAGCAAATACCGAATACTGATTTCAAATACAATTGCTAATTTTTAAAACCATAAAACTATTGTCATACATCAGAACTTGTCAATTTAAAAATTCATTTAATGTTTCTTGAGCATTTTGAACACAGTAATGTGATGTTTTTACTCAAAAATTTTGATGGTAATGGCTTTTCATACAAGTTCTTAGGAAAAAGTTGGTCTGGAGACTCCTCAATGGCCGGTTCCGGTTTCGGGTCCTGTTTCGAAACTGTGATTCAAATTTTCTTTTTGGAAATATACAGGTACATGCGCTGTGGGAATTAAATTCTCCACCCGTCACAATGGTAGGGTGCTCTTTATCGTTGGGAAAAAAATACATAACCGTTTATTAGGGGTAGTTTGAAACCGTTTGTTCCATACTGCTTTCCGAATATTAGAAACGATAACCGAACCGGGGGTCCTCGGTTCTGATTACGGTTATGGGGTCGATTCGGTAGGTTTCAATTACAACCGGTTCCACCGATGGTACGGTTCCGGTTCAAATGGTCCGATTAGTTTCAGACCTACCATGTCTAACAGTAGATGAAGAAGTTTTCAGTTGATAATCAATGGTTAATCAATGAGGAAGAAAGCAAAGAAGTAACCGACTGTTATCTATCATCTCTTTCAGTGCTCCCTTCAAATTGTAAAGAAAAGGTATAGTTGTAGTTTGCGATAACAGTTATGCTCTCTAGATCTATACGGTGTCTTTTCGCACGTTCATTTCCTTAGGATTGATCACTCACTACTGAACTGGGGCCGAAGCCTAACACATACACCCTCTAGGAGTCGAACAAAGTGACCGTTTCATGGATCTTCTCCCATATTATCTTCATGGGCTGGTCTATGTTATCTATACGAGTTCATCCGTACATTGAGTTTCTCTCGAAAGAAACAATAATTTAATATCATATAGTGAATGGCCATGTATTAGATATTAAACTCTTAAAAACATATACTACACTTGATCTCACTATATCAATCAAATAGCTAGCTGAAAGACCAAAAAAGGTATGTATTGTTCGGTGTCCTTTTAATGGTTTTTATAGTGCTAATGCATCATTTACTGCATTCCCGCTCGACACGAGACTAAGGCCATCCATCATAAACAGTTTTTTCTTTTTGCATTATTGGAGTTTGTCTTGCCGACCCCGTCTAGTATGGGAAAAGGCTTAGTTGTTGTTGTTGTATTATTGGAGTTTGTCTTGGTCTGGTTCGATTCACATCATTTGGTTACAGTTTGATTCAGTTTGATTGGTTCCTTGAACACCTCTCCTTACAGGCCAAGTGAGGCAGCCACCTTTCCTGAAATTTGAAAAAGACTGAAAAAAAGTTTGAATTTAATTGTTATTCTTCTTTTTATTTTGAATGAGAGGCCAAAACCTAAAACACACGTTTGCACGCAGTCCCAGAATTCGAACTCGTCATCTATGTTCGGCGTGCCATCCCTGATGAGCTAACGGTCTGGGTGCTCATCCGGAAAATTTTTCTAGGTCCGTCCGAGGTTCACCTTCCACCGCGGGCGATCGCCGGAAAGCGAACGATTTGCAATTTTTTAGATATTATAAAGGCATAATGGTCTTTTGGTTCTATTTAAAGGTGCCCGACCTCTTCCGTTTCGCGGTCTGCTAGAAGGATCCCAACTCCCGCCATTTTTCCCGTCCAGGTGAGCAATTACTTCTCTTCCCCATCCAGACCCTATTTTTCTCCCTCTTGTTTCCTTTCTTTTCGATTATGATCGAAATTTTTTCATTTCCAATGAACCGGGATTCATATCGCGGTGGCGCTCTTTCGGCGTACTTAGGGCTTTGAAGCCCTTCGGGTAGACGATGGCGAGATCCAGGGATGCGCTGGATGCGTTTCAGGATGTTCAAGGACGGCCTGCAGCGGGGATCGTGTCAAGGATACGGCTTGAGAACTTCATGTGCCACAACAATCTGCAGATCGAACTCGGCAACTGGGTGAATTTCATAACCGGGCAGAACGGAAGTGAGTTTGGCTCTTTTCTTTGCATTGTCTGTTTTTATGTTTCTTGTTCAGGAGGTTTGATGTAAATTGGTTCCGAATCGTGGCGATTATGCTGCGTCTGGTTTTAGGTGGTAAGAGTGCGATATTGACGGCATTATGCATTGCATTTGGCATAAGAGCACGGTCGACGCAACGTGCTTCCACGTTAAAGGATTTTATAAAGAACGGTTGCAGGTAAATTTTGATTTCGTTGCTTCTAGTTTTCTCATTGGTTTTGAGAAGTTACGCACCCACTTTCTCTCTCTCACACACACGCGGACAGTCGGCTGTCTCATCATCTAGTTCAAACACTTTATTATGTTTTTGCTAGTCTCTATGCGGATCATGCCATTTAGATACGAACTTCATGGTTCGGTTAGTTAAAATCACGTCTTGACTACCAACTCCAATGTATAACTGGGTGTTTGTGGCATTTAGACATTTAACAGTCCACAGTACATCGAAAGGAAACAATCGTTCTTTTATGTCGATCCAAATGGCAGTTCCTGATAAGTCAGCCATTATAAATGTGCCTGCTATGACCTTCTAGGTCATATAATGTTCATGCAAAACGTTTAGCTAGAAGGAATCCTATACCTAAGAGTGTGTGACAGGCAGACCCACAAAGAGTCACACACACACACACCAACAGACTGAGCCATGCACGCACCCACATATGCAAGTAGACACCTTTCCCTTTATATGTGGCAGTTTCATGTATATGAAACTTTTACTTGCTGGGTTTATGTGGTGATTGAGGAGAATGAATGAATGTTTGGTAGATTTTGTTTAGAATCCGGTTTGATTATTTGAAATTATTTTATTGTGAAGGGATCATAAGGAAAACTCCATTTCGGTGTGTACAGTATACATGCATGCAAAAGAGACAAGAAACCAGATCAAATGCATAGAGGTGCAACTCGTCACAACTTAAAAAGTCATGGTTGGGGGAATAGGGATATATGTGTGTAGATATTAGCCAGTAAAAAGTAAGGACATGAGTCAATTAAAAGTAAGGAAAACTCACTTTTTATAATCTGTCACTTGTGAATGAAATAATCCTTAATAAAACTAAAATGAGAACTAGGCAAAATTAGCTGGGATTATCACAGTCGTACCCAATGGTCTATCCTAACAGCTGAAATCTATAACTTTATTATGCCTGTATCTGACAAATACCCATACTTAGCTGAAGGGTCTTCAAAATGTAGAGAAAAAGCCATTCGCAAAATATAAGCATCTCTTTGTTCTGCAATGCATGGTAGGATGGCATTTTCACCACGATATAGGTACATCCAATGTTGTGAGTGGCATATTGTAACTCATACCTTTTTTGCCATCTTATCGGGTCGTAATGTATCAGAATTTTTTTCCTAGTTAAAAAGATAGAAAAATCAAGAAACATCACATGCTACCTTAAGTTATCATTAACTAATAATAATCACAAATTCATAATATAAAGTACAAACAAATAAATCAACTAACAAATTGACAACTAAAAATAATCTAACAATTGGTATAGTCTATTATCAAATCAATTCAAAGTAGCAAACAATGTTTAAAGTTACAATTGACATATTGAGGAAGCATAATCATAATCTTAAAAATTGTAATATGGATCATCAACTAAGTAGTCCTCGTCTTGTCCTCCTTTTTCAAATAAACAAAAAAAGAAATGAGAAAACATCCTCTTATATATGCATAGCTGATCGTAAAATAAACGAAAACAATGATTCATACAAGAAATACAACAAAAACTATGAGAAACAAAGGAAAATAAAAGTTTATACTTTATACCTCAAAACATAAATAAATCATACCCATACTACCAAAAAACACATAGCTTAGTAAGTCAAGTGGCAAGATCTCCTCCTTGCCCCAATACAAGTGTAGATAGGGGAAAAATATAGAACAAGGCCTTTAAAAACTAAAATTTGCGAAAAACAGGGTTTGGTTCAGACTCGTATTGCCCATATCCTACCATATGAGTCATATAAGCCCTGTTTTGCACAATACATACTGATATGCCTAACATTGGGTACATCCTTTTCATGGTTGGCGATAGCCATCTTTGGTTGGTAATTTCAGTTTAAACTAATATTGGTTTGTAGAATTGTGAAACTATCAATTCTTCAAAATGTTGAAACAGTTTCTAAATGCCTTAATTCACAGCTTTTACCATTTTTCTTTTGCTTTTTTTGTTTGGGTTCTAAATGGAAACATGGACTGTGTGCACTACTGCTACAAAAAAAGCTTGACGTCTAAGCAAATTGAGTTGCTGTGTTTATCTGATGACATATTTTCATCTATTGATCTTCTAGTGGCGTAATCTCATCTAGTAAAACTTCATACTTGTCTAATCTATGTAGTCCTTTTCTTTTTGTCAAATAAAGTTATTTATTTCTATGCCCTTTTATGCAGTCATGCCCTTGTGGTGGTGGAGATAAAAAATCATGGAGAGGATGCTTTCAAGAAAGAAATCTACGGGGATTTAATAATATTAGAGCGGAGAATAACTGAATCAAGTAGCACTACTACCTTAAAGGACTATCAAGGTTAACTTTTAGTTTTAGTCTCCATACTAAGTTATTCTTGCTTTTGGTTTCAAATTTTCTCATGTGCCTGTGATTGGAATTTGCTCTGTGATGGATGGTGAATTGGGAATCGGATAATAAATACATGTACGCACATATCTATGTATAATATACATGTATAATCTATGAAGCAGTAATATTTCCAACATTTGGATTATACAAATTGCTCAACATTAACTCAAAACTTGCTTTAATTATGAAAGAGATCTAAGTGGCCACAGTGATACCTTGTATATAGACGCACAGACAGGGTAATTGCTGCTCCTACAAGCGGTAATCATGTCATGCTTTTAAGCAGGATGTCTTCATCATTAAGAGTGTTGAATTTCTTTTTTCCTAGCCAGGGCTGGTCACATGTCCCACTGATTGCACCTGTACGTGTGGTCAAGCTACTAATATTCCAGTTTCGTAATGTAATCTCCTGACTCTCAGCCATAGAACCCTCTGGCAATCTTTATATGCTTGTTTGCTATCCTAGGTTGGCTCACCTGGCATGGTCATAAGAGAATTGAATGCTTCTTCAAGTATCTTATTCTCTTCTTGGTCTTATAATCTTGTTAAACTGATCCTTAGCAAGGATATGTTTTCTAAATCAATAAAATTTCCTCAAATTTTCTAGGTGCCTTTTTGCTGGCATTACATACAACCAGGGTGTGTAACCCTCTTCCTGTATATGATGTGTTTCTATGCTTTGGAAACACTTTCACATGTTAGTTAAAGAAGACATAGGAACCCATTCTTTAAGGATGCTTTAGGTTTTTGTGCAAGAAGAAATTATATACATTGAACCTGGTAAGCAAATTTTAAGTGAGCGGGTTCTGCTTTTGCTAAAGAAAGAATGACAAGATGGTATGCTGCAGTTTCATCTGTAAGAAATATGTGTGTTCCTGAAGTATAGAGCCTTATGTAGAATATATGACTCTATTAAGACAAAGAAATGGCTGAAGAGTGTTTTGGGGGATCATCTTTTATATTTCTGTTACTTGATGTGCTTCCATTTATTTCTGCATATTTCTATTTTTGCTATACTGAAGGTGCTAAATTCTATTTTTTTAACACTGCCACTAAATGGAGTACTTTCTGCTTCACAATATGTTGTATGTTGATGGTTATACTCGTCTAGGAAAGGAAAAACTAATTGATGTTGCGAGTGTCTAGTTAGGGAAGACTATCTCACTCTGTTGTCAGTTCAAACTGGATGCTTTAGCAGCTAATTACAAACGGAGAATGAAAATTTTCATTTCTTTTTTCATGAATCATCTGTTGCTGAAACATGGTAATATTTACAATGCGTTCATTGCATTTTCTTCTCAGGAAGTTTCTGATTTCCAAAATGAATCTTCTTGTTTTATTTGATTATCATGCTTTTATTTGTTCACATTTCTACCATATGATTTCTTACTTCTTGGATATGCTTGCACTTGTATTGCCCATATACGTCCTCAAGTGTTTCCGATTGGCATCTCACTGCGATTTGTTGTTTTTGTTACATGTGAGCGCAGGAAGAAAAATTTCTCAAAAGAGAGAGGATCTTCGCGAACTTATAGAGCACTTTAATGCAAGTACTCACTACTCATGTCCATGTTTTGATCAGATAGAGCAATTAGATTTTCCTTGTATGCCTTTGCAGTTGTAGTTGTAAATTTCATTCTGTGGTTGTGAGCATAAGTCATTAATTGTCGAATGGACATAATGCAACACGTGCACTTGGATGTGGCATAACACACATGCATACGTATGCACTTAGAAACCGGCTTCATCTCTTTATAGGTGCTTCCCAATGTTCCCATAAACTTCATTTTAGCCTTCGATGGAGAATAACAAATAATATGTTCAGATAGGAGATCGTTATTGTTTACTACCTAACAAAAATGTTGATTGGTTGCAAATACTATAGAAACATTGCGGATGTCAATCAATTGCATAAAATGTCAAGGTTGCTGCGTTACAATGTCTAATGGTTGAGGGACTCAGCAGCAAAGATGGCTTTTTGCATGTACTTTTGTATCTGCGTACATATGTACATAGAAACACCGAAACAAACAATACAAAGAGAAAAGAAGCTTCCGCTAAAAGTATTGAAAAGTAGATGATGACTTTTCATATCTAGCATAAATAACTTATGCAGTATACTATTATGCACCTTTAATGACATAGAGTTTTCCCTACTTGTGGTAATCTCGGTTGGTTACACCTTACTTTAGCATTAAAAGCCTCTCCCTCAAATCAATTTTGAAGATGAAATTACTTTGCACTGTGTTTTCCTTTAACTATTCCACAGCATATGTCTCGTTCTCAAAATAAACTCTCACATTTTTTCATCAACATTGTGGAGGAGAATCATTGTAATCTTTGGATAAGCTTTCTCCCGATCCTTGTAATCTTTTCACTAAGCTTAAATGAGTTAAAAATGGGATTGGGAGCACCAAATTAACTGCCACAAAGCAATCTTAAGTTCCTCCGTACACAAGTTTCGAGGAGATCATGCATACATAATGAGGCATCCATTAGATTCCAAATGAGCAAAAAACCAAGGTCTAATAGATTTTCTTGAAAGAATTTACCACCACTTATGTTGTATACCCTCTACGCAACTGGCATGCGTCCCACACATGGAGTTCAGGGGTACACTCAACAACAACAACAACAACAACAACAATAGCTAAGCCTTTTCTTATACTAGATGGGGTCAACTACATGGATTCTTTGTTTCCACGAGCCTTATCATGTTTCATGCTGGCAATTAACGCAACATGAGCAAGATAATTCTTTATTGTTTCTTTCCAACATTTTTGTGGTCTTCCTCTTCTTCTTTTAACATTTTCACAGTCTAGTTTTTTATACTTTCTTAGTGGAGCTTCCTTTGGTCATCTTTCTACGTATCCATACCATCTTAAATGATTTTTCCTCATTTTATCCTCCGTTCTTGTTACTCCCAATTTGTTTCTAATAAGCTCATTATTTATACTGTCTTTCCTTGTGTAGTGTAACCACTCATCCATCTCAACATTTTCATTTCTATCATGGACATCTTTTGTATAAGTGGAGGATTAATTGCCCAACACCATCTTTTGTATCTTCTTGTCATATTAGAATACTTGATGTCCCTCTCCATTTTAACCAACTTGCATTAATTCTATGTGTAATATCTCCATCATTTTTTTCACGAACCAACTTGTGTTAATTCTACGTGTAACATCTACACCAATTTTTCATCACTTGAAAAACTGATCCTAGGTATTTAAAATTTTCTTTGTGAGGGTAACAATGTGTGCGAGTTTTAATTTCTATATCCTCTGAAGTAAGTTTAAAATAAAAATATATAACAATTAACAATTGATTTAAAAAGTTAAATGGACATTAGTTCAAATGCATTTATGAATATAAATAATTTTAAACAACAAAATAGTATATAGAGTCATAGACATAATCTCAGTCCACAGCTCTAGTATGTGGACTACATAGTGATTTTCAGTGGAGAAGTCGTTTAATAGGGCCACCTAATGCACATTTGACAACATATGAACTGCTTGTTGTTGGTCTCCTGTTGCCTTTTTTAAAACTCATTAGTCCTGGGTTGATGTCATCAACATGGTGCATCGGGATGCTTCTAAAATAAGATAGTTGGAAGTCATTAGTTTTGTGAGAAGCAACCACGAGAGAAATAGGTTCATAGGTTAAATAAGAGTAAGCTTTGCAGCCAAGTATGTTTAGTACATAATTATCAGCTTGATTTATAGAAGCCATTAAAATCTAACAATATTTAAGAGATATTATGGAAAGTAGAGCAGTCTGTTACTGTTGGTATTATATGACTGGATGGTTCAGCGTTAGCTTGTGTGTATCTGGGTCCAAATTGCCATTAGCATAGCACATGACTTTTTCTGGTGTTATGTAGATGGACATTTTTTTGTTGATCTTGAATTGCACATTCGAGACGGTTCTTTTGGCACATGTCTCTTCTTCCTATCTTAAATTTCTTGCTGGTTTTGATGCATCCACTGCTTGCAGATTGATGTTGAAAATCCATGTGTCATCATGAGCCAGGATAAAAGTAGAGAATTCTTGCATTCTGGAAATGACAAAGAAAAATTTAAGGTACTTAAATGTCTTTTTGTTGATCTGTGTCTTCAGGTTCCTTTTTCTGTGAGCAATCTCTTCTTCTGTGTGTTCTGCAATTATCCATTTCTTTTCCATTTTTGTATAGGTCACAACATCCATATATGTATATATATATGTAGTATGTGTACATGTATATATGCCTTCCGAACCCCCTTCCACTCTGACACAAAGAGATACATGTATATTTATGTTATGTATATGAATGCAGACATTGACACATCAACACTGTCCTCATACAAAGCTAATGTTTCCTTTGAAAAGTGCAGTTCTTTTTCAAGGCAACCCTGTTACAACAAGTCAGTGAGCTATTGCAGAACATTAAGGGCCAATTGGATTCTGCATATGTGATTGTTGATGATCTTGAATCATCAATAAGGCCCATACTGAAGGAATTAGATGACTTGCATGAGAAGATTAAGAGTATGGAACATGTTGAAGAAATTTCACGTCAAGTGCAGCAGCTAAAGAAGAAACTTGCATGGTCTTGGGTATACGATGTTGACCGTCAACTCCAGGATCATTCTTTAAAACTTGAAAAGCTCAAAGAACGTGTCCCTGCATGTCAAGCAAAAATTGATCGGCAAGTGGTATAGCATTTATCCTTTAATCTTCCAATTATTTCGTGTGCTTATGTGTTCGAGGTTCCCGTTCTTTTCAACTTGCTTGGCAATTTTGGTGCTTTTACCATATGTTTAATATGTCCTGCACTTTTCAGCAACTCTTGCATGTCTCAGACAAGAATCTGCATTTAGATCTTCCTATGGATGCATTTTACTGTGAATATGCTGTGGCTTGCAGCACTTGTATTCAACTGACTGTACACTAATAACTACTGTATCAAGTATGGAAGAAAGGTACCTAAATGCTACATCACATGGGCGCCGTTGTGGGACACTGCAAATTTAAAAATTCATGGGTGCGGGGACATTAGCCAACCCTGTCTAGTATGGGAAAAGGCTTAGTTGTAGTTGTTGTTGTATGGGTGCGGGGACATGACCCCATCTAGTATGGGAAAAGTTTTAGTTGTTGTATGGGTGCAGGGACATGTCAGGGTGTGTATATATAACCTAAATGTGTAACAATAGTTTATACTTTTTATAACGAGGAAATTTAAAAATACACACACACATGTAGATAGTTAAATACTGTTAACAAATTGTAGTGCCAACGCTTTTCTTGCCTCCTTTTAAAGTTTACATATCAGAAAACTTAGAATTATGTACGTTGTCTCACTGCACTCGACTTATTCTTTTTAATACCATTGTATTTATTCTTTGTAAAACACAGAGTTGACAAATATGGACATGGGGTGACATATACACACACATAAATATACATGCATGTATATAGATAATTAAATTATAAAAATATGTATATGTCTCTCTCTCTCTATTTGTATATAAAACCAGCTAACAGTGTTGAACTGATAGACAAGGCTCATCTGTGGCTGACAGCAGCTGGTTATAGGCTTGCAAATAGGTAGGTGAATTGAAAGGACAGACTGACACCAGTAGTAGCAGCTGACACAGTTCTAGAAGCTGCTACTGCAGCTGATACAAAATGATGTTAATATCTTTCATTAGGAACAAAGTTTTGGACAAAAACGTTTGATGTGTCAACATGGTATCCGTGTTTGTATCATTGTCGTGTTGGTAGCTAGGCTGACAAGGCATCCTCTTGATGCGTCTGTGTGACACAGCCTAAATGTCTCTTTGCTGGGGTCTTTTGTAGAATACACCCCCTTTATGTAGTAGAAGTCACTAGTTGCTGCCTAAATGCCAACCCTCTACAAGGATTAGTTGGGCCTAGGCAGTACTATAGAAAAAAAAACAAAGTTGACCTAATTGTTGTGTAAATAGAAGTGTAAATATGCAAAATGTTGCAAGAATATTATTTTACCACACTTGTCCACTGCCGGGTACTTGCCTGCAGGCATAGGAGGTAGTCCTAATTGTTTGACTGTTCTGGCTAGGGTAGGCACTTAGGTTTAAATATCGACCTGATGACAGAACTTATACACTATAAAGTATCAAACACGAGAACTTATCAAGGACATTACTGTGAGCTCATAGAGATGGATTCCCATGTGATGGAATTGCCCATGATGGGCACACGACTAACCCCCATTTGCTAGATATACATGTGAAGGTTGTGAAGATGGAGGCTAGTGTGATGCTAAACAGAGACATGGTAATATACTTCAAACTTCCATCTTACACCATTAGGTCATCTTTATTCATGGACAACCTTCATTGCAATAGTCTTGTCCTCTGGTCTTGTCATTGACTTTAAAAAACTGTAAAATTGATGTCAGGCTGAACTTGTTGCTCACATTCAAACTGCTCTTATTCATCTTGCTCACTTTTAGCGTACAATCTGTTGACCCACTACTCTGCTCACTCCTTTTGCTCTCATCATTGCTCTACTTCAAGCAAACGGGCTTCTACTTGCTCACATACTTAAGTCATTTGGTGTTGGGGGCCTCACTTTACATTATCACAACTACCCAAAAAATGGTTTGTAAATACCAGAATACTTGAAGTCTATCCCATTCCCCACTTATATGGGGTGAAGACGTTACTCTGATTCTGATGTGGAAAAGTCAATGTGTCAGGTGCTTGATCTTTATAAGGCGCCATCTCTAGCTTAAACAAGGGTTGTAAAACTTATTGATTGTTCGGTGCAAAAATGTTAAAAAATGTTGACTTGTAAGATAAGTATGATAGAGGGGCGTATCAGGGGTAATATATTGAACTATGTGAAAAGGGAATGGTTCATATTATCCTGGGAATCAGTGCACCCATTTATCCTATCGGAATATGTGTTGCTCATCCTAACACATGATCAGACTCAATAGGAACAGTTTTGAGCACTCACAAGTAATTTAAGGCAACTCAACAAGTCTTTGCAAAGGCCAAATCACGGCATACCATAAGCAAGTGAATATTGAGAGACCTTGAAACTTGTATGCTCAATGTAAGAAAGTTGGGAAAGAAAAAGTTGAATGAAAAAAATCTCAATTTGATGTACAAGTCATAAGTGGGCTATACGCAAGAGCTGTATGAAGTTACATGCAATATAGTGGTTAGACATTTTGACAGGTTCAGTTTTAGCTTATTATTCTAATGGTAAGCAGCCTAAAGTGAAGCTGCAGGAACATAAAGAGCAACCATTATGTTGGACATACCAAAGTCTTATTTTATGCTTAATTCTATGGTAATAGTGTCTCATGAATATCAAAATAAACCATTCCACATTATGGGAAGGTTGGAGGATTTTCTATTCAAGCTTATATATAAAAAGAACACACAAATACAAAAAGGGAACAACAATAATTCAATCTTGTTTGGGTGTGAAAGTGGATGCATATCCCTAAGTACCATATGAACTAGTAGTTTCCACCAATGTTGTAAAAAGTGTATCAGTGCCCGTATCGCACTGGGCACCGATCCATGATAACCACATTGTATCATACGATATCGTACAATACGGTGTATTTTTTATTTCTTGATAAAAAATTGAAAAAATATTAATAAATCTAAAAAAATGAAAGTATTGAAATTAATGAACAAAACATATATAACACAATCAACATTAAACAAAATTGAATCTAAAAGCTTGATTCAAAACAGATAATTCCTAATAAAATTATAAATGACTATGACTCTATAAGAATATTGAGAGATTGTGAGAAGAGAACACTTTGAGTATAACAAAGTTAAATAACATCTCATAATAAATAATCATCCATACCATAATGTGAATATTGATTACCTTTAATTAATAAACAAAGTTACAATTATATTTACAAGAATCATCCATAATGTGGATCATAATAACAAAAGCATTGTAATCGACATAGTCATGATCACCATGATCACCATCTCCTCCCTCTTCCTCCTCCATAATTGGATCTGCCCATCCAACACCTTCATCTTCATCATCATCTCTAACTCCAAGTTCTTCTTCGGCTTGTATTGCCCTCTAGTTTTAATCCTCTAAATTGATGGGGGTTTCTCCTGTTCGACCCAATCATCAAGAAGAACATCAATATTTTCGTAGCTTAGCGGGTCATATGGCACCTTCCTTGCCCTTCTTGCATCTCTTTTCATTTGTCTATAAAGAAAGAATACCAAATGCAATATAGTCATCAATAATTTATTATTAATAAGAAAAAACTAGGGAGCAACAATACATATTTTTAAAATTGTTACCTTGGCTTTAACTTTATATTATATGCAATGTATACCAAATCACGCAGTCAAGCATGCTCTACTTGTTTATCTTTTTCGTGTGAATGGATTCGAAAAAGCTCCAATTTCTCTCGCACCCACTTGAACTATAGGTTTGACTCAACATATGTTGAGCAAACCTTGATAAGTTCAGTGCATCTATACCAAAGCGAGTTCACCATTCATGTGAAATAAAACACGATAATGATTAATAAAAAATACTCAAAGTCAATCAATTGATAACTTAAATGAATATCAATAAAACATATAATACCTGGTCACATTTGGGAGAGGAGTTGGATTGCAATTAGCCTTTCAAAATCTTCAATATTTTGTATATATTTGCTTAACTCTAAATGAATATTGCAATGAGTAGATGAATCTTTTGCACGGTCAATTGCATTCAATATATTTTTTTACTTCTTCGTTCAAAGTTGGGAGAAAATCGAATAGAAGGGTTAAAAATATGCAATAACATGCAAATCATGATGCATTTGGCAGTTCCATCATACATTAATTATGTTCCAAACCTTTTTTAGAAGTGACCGCATGCGGTAAGGTTTGCTTGTATTTCCAATTTGGCCTTATCCATAGCATCATATATATAAGGCATTGCAAGCCTATCTTCACTATCCACCATCCTCATTGTCTTAACTAAAGGTACAATCTTCCTTAAAAATTTCCTATAATTTTTCCAAAAATCAGCATTAAAAACATATATCACAACAATCTCCTACCTCTTTGTGGACTAACTAATGGATCCCCATTCATCAGATGCAAACATTTTTTTAATGCATTTTTTTATATGACAAGACTTTGTACAGTAATGACATTCGTAGCAAATCTTGTCAATGAAGAACTAATAAATTCCTTTCCACTTGTATGGATTTGCATCAAATGCAATAAGAAGAATGATTATAAATAAACTTTATGATATTTCTACATGCATCTATAGACCCTCTTATTTCATCCATTGCACTCAAATCTATAGTCCCTCTTATTTCATCTTGAAAGAGAGACAATTTTGCACACTTCAAATCAACTTTTTAAATTATCTCCTTTGAAGTCATAACCGATCTATTGCCTGGTTGAGTTTCGGGAGTCATACGTGGGAGAAAAATAAAGGCATCCCACTACCTGTGGCTCTGAATTCTCCTCTTTTACTCCTTGTAGGCATCAGGCAAGTAGGAGCTCTTGCAACAGAACAGGAGCTAACTCCACTTCTACTACCACCATAACCTACACTCTTTCCCTTTACTCGCTTTCTCCTCCTCTCTTCAGTCGTCTCTTCTTCCATCTTAGCTGCATAATAGAATTCATCTCCATACATCTCTTAAGAATCATTTTAAAATGGTTGAGATATATCCCAACCACCTATTTTTGCCTCTCTCTTACCCTTAATCTCTTTTTCTCCTTTAAAGCCTTCAATACCTGCACAATCTCATACTTCACTACTTCGAGAATTGGGGACATGCATTAACATCCTTCTTGATTCCCGCAAAGTGTTGTTTCATACAAGAAATACCACAATGCTTTACTGCATTGCAAAACATACACTTGTTTACAAGCCTATTACCTTTATACATCAGGTGCAATATTTCAGGTATCGTCAAAAGCCATTAAGACGAGAAGGGATAAACTACAATAAGAAAAGACTTTTTAGAGGTCAAGAATCATGAAATCTTTAAAGCCTCAAATTTTTCATGTGAAGAATCAAGTAGAATGCAAAAGGAAAGGAGTATGTGGCGGATTTGACAGAAGCCCTAGAGATGAAAAATTGGATTGAGTGAAAAACTTGAGAATCTTGCGAATAAACTATGAAAGCAAAAAGAACAAGGATGAAAAAGGATTTGGGAGCAAGGGAATCACCACTACCTCTTGTGATACGTATGCATGTATCGTACTGTATTCTTGTATGATACATGATAAAATCGTATATGATACGATGTTTACAACATTGGTTTCCACTCCTCTCACGAATAAGTGGGCTTCAAAACTGTTGGATACAACTTTGAGATGGAACACCTTTATCTTCAATGTTTCTTTTGGTAACTGAGAAGTCTTCCATGTGATGCTTCGTCAGCCTTTGTGCTGAACTTCTTGTTTCATTTTCTTATGTAATGATTTCACCCTCCTATGTTATTACTGTCCATGTTTACATTTTCTTTCCTTAATTCTCTTCATTTCATTCTTCCCTTTACTTTGTTCCCTATTTTTCATCCCTCCTTGTGCCTCCCTTGTCTGACTTCTCTTTTTTGTTCCCTCCATCCCTCCATTTCTCCGTTTTTTCCTTCTTTTAGTTGCAGGTTTATGCTCTATATCCAAGGTTTTGGTATAGCTCCATATTTGTCCAGAATTGGACCTTGATCTCCATTCTTCAGTATTTCCCCTACTTAGCCTTGAGTTGAACACCTCTGGCACTGCGGTCATCCCCTTTCCTTTGTACTTATTCCTTTGCTTGTCTGAAGCCAAGAGGCACTTCTTCCTGCAGGAAATTGTTGTTCTTAAAATTCACATTGACTCTTTAGCTTATTTGTGCTAATTTTGGCGAAATGAATGTGGCATCTGCGGCTTTTACTTTGGCAACTTTTTAAGTATTACACTGCTTTTCACATTGCCTTTGTACTGTTTGACATCTTTAGGTTAAGTATTTGTAACTCATATACAAGGTTTTAGAGTAATTTGAAATTAACAGGATATGATGTATCATAACTTCAGAAAAGAAACATGGAATATCAAATTATCAATTACTATGTCTTGTACATGTGATTCAAATCCATGCATTTCTAGATTGTTGAAATCTGAATTCATTTTGCTGAGTTTTTTTTATATTATTCTTAGATAATATATCTGCTAGCATTAACTCGATTTGATAAAACTCATAGAAACATGATGAGCTACGGTAATGATATTTTCAGGCCAAGGTAGTGGAATTGAGAGCCTGCCTTCTTGAAAAGAAGGAGAAGATTGCTAGCATGATGGAAAGGACAACAAAAGTGAGGAAACTGAAAGACGATCTCCAGCGAAACCTCTCAGAGGTATGTGCCCATTAACATTAGCTTGGGAAGCCCTTTGACACCCTGAGATTGTTGCTCAGGTTCGCTCGTCATCTGGATGCTGTCAAAAGTATAAAATGCCTCTCTTGAAGTTTCTGCTCAAAAAACACATTCTGTTGGAGGTTTATTTAGCATTGTGAGAGTTTTACTTTATTGGCTGGTGCCGTTCATATGCTTCATCAAATAGTTTTGCTTGAGTTGATTGATTAATGGATTACATGCATGCCTGCTGTTTGGATTTTTTTTGCTTGGTTGCCTAGAGATCGATCTTTTAGAACATTTTTCAACAACAAACTCCATAGGCTTATTTTGCTTTTTCAACTTTTAGGTTTCAAGAGGGAAACTTGAATTGGATCAAGAGATAAGTAGGAGAACTGATGCTATTCAGAGGTTAACTCGTCGGCTGGACTGGCTGGGTAAACAAATTCAGGAAATCCAGGAACAACACATAAGGAGTACACAGGTTTCCTGTGTTACGTGATTGCTATATTTTCAATGCCAGAATTTAGTTTGAATGATAAAGAACATGCTATTTCTAGTCTTTCTTAGGTTATCCTTTTCTTTTGAGTCCTTTTTGGTGCTAAGTGTATGTAAGGGCATGGGCTTCTTCAGTGCTGCTGAATCTTATATTTATGTTTATGATGCAAGTTATATGTATATATATAGTTATCCAATTGTCTTTTTGCTCACTTCTGCTGCTTAATGGCCCTGGTTCTTAGATCTTGGGGTCTAATATGTTGTAAGTGTAATGAAACAACACCTTAAGTGCTTCAATAATGACTGCAATGGTCTGATTCTTGCATTCGCAGAAATCAGCCACTAAAAAATGACTATAAAAAGCCTTAAATAAGGCCCAAACCACCAAAAAAGAATGCTTAACTGAATAAACTCACAATGAACTTCCATTAATCAGGGCATTGAAAATGTACAAGGAATAGTATTTATAGAGAAGAGCGGCAAGCATTAAGAGAGGGCAGCCAGCAGCCAGCAGCCAGCAGCAAGCAGCAAGACTACTAGTCATTGGAGGGTGTCCAATGGCTAGTAATCTAGCCGTTGGGGCCCTTGCTGCTCTGCTGCCCCCACTTGAACAAAGACAGAACAGAATGCTCCACTGTCCCTTCTTGAACAAAGACATAACAGAATGCTCTGCTGTCTCCTCTTGAACAAAGACATAAAACAGGAAAAAGAAAAAGAAAAAGAGAGAAAATGGAAAAAGAGCTGCAATGCGCAATTGCAAGTGTGCATATACAGATTACATACATTTTTAACAATAAGATCATCAAAGTTCTTGTCCTCCAGACTTTCAAAAACCTGACATTGTACTCATAATAAATTGTCTAAAGCCTGTGATAGAGTTTGCTTGAATGACTAAACTACCTGCAAGGGCATAAACTGTTTTGTCTGTACACATAATTACAAGTTTACAACTATTCAAAGGTTAGATGCAAACAGATTTGTGAACAGCAATTAGGGCTGCTAACATCCACAACGTTTCTGTGCTTATACTGAAGGGGTATACTCTTAACAATGTCCTATTTTACTGGCTTTCCTTGATAATGCTCCCATGTACGGCTAGAGTTTGTAGCTGCATGTCGGTAAGAACTCAATGTAAAGAAACATCTTACTCATGTAAACCAGTTTTAGAGTTTTTGGTGCTGCAGTAATTTGTAAATATTAGCTATGTCAATTTTAAGGATAGAAGCGAAAGCAACAAAGATGGTAGAAGAAGCTGAGGAAAAAGACACTAAATATTCTTATTAATGTTTCCAAAATATAAACAATGTTATATATTTCATTGTCAGCCAAAGAAGAGGTAAATATCGTGATGTTTTGTTATATCAGCTATACCTAAAATAACAGATGTTTATGTGACATATATACTTTTTGAGTAACTGCATGAAACATATGCTTTTAATAACATCCATGAATTTCCTGAGATCTTGTGAACTAAACTGGCAATTCCTGAAGTGCTTTTTCCATATGCTGTCATAGAATTGTACCAAGAGCTTCTTGTTATAATCTTTCCGGCTTTTCTTTACATTGTAAAGTTTTTCCATCCAATAATTTCATGAGATCTTTACCACTACAAGAAATATCATTTAAGAAAAAGAAACATCCCAAGGAGAAGCTTGTGGAGAAATTGCCAACAATGATGTTGGTAACCACAGATTGGATAAATCTGAAGGTGGAGAAGAACTAAAGAAATTGAAGTGTGAGCAGAAAGGGAATAGCAAAAAGATGTTTACAACAACAACAACTAAGCCTTTTCCCATACTAGACGGGGTCGGCTACATGGATTCTTTGTTTCCACAGATCCCTATCGTGTGCCATGTTAGCAGTTAACTCCCAATAAGCTAGATCATTCTTTATTGTTTCTTTCCAACACTTTTGTGGTCGTCCTCTACCTCTTTTAATACTTTCCAAATTTAGTTTTTCTAACCTTCTTACAGGTTCTTCTTTTGATCTTCTTTCTATATGTCCAAACCATCTTAAACGATGTTCTCTCATTTTATCCTCTATTGGTGCCACTCCTAATTTGTTTCTAATAACCTCATTATGTATACGGTCTTTTCTTATATGACCACTCATCCATCTCAACATCTTCATTTCTGTCACAGACATCTTTTGTACATGTTGATGATTAACTGCCCAACACTCAAAACCATAAAACATGGCAGGCCTAATTGCTGCTCTATAATATTTACCTTTTAATTTTAATGGTATCTTCTTATCACAAAGAATACCTGATGCTCCTCTCCATTTTAACCAACCAGCATTAATTCTATGTGTAACATCTCCATCAATTCTTCCATCACTTTGAAAAATTGACCCTAGGTATTTACAACTTTCCTTTTGGGGAATGCAATGTGTGCCAATTTTAATTTCCATGTCCTCTGAAGTAGCCAAATGATCAAACTTACATTCCATATATTCTGTCTTTGTTCTACTAAGTCGGAGGCCTTTGTTTTCTAATGTTTCTCTCCATAGTTCCAATTTTCTATTAACTTTTTCCTTAGACTCCTCCACTAATACAATGTCATCTGCAAATAACATACACCAAGGTACTTCATCTTGAATATGTTTTGTTAACTCATCCATCACCATTATGAATAAGTATGGGCTTAAAGTTGATCCTTGATGTAACCCAATATTAACTTCAAAGAAGTCTGTCGTTCCTTTATGAGTCCTCACACATGTTTTTGCACCATCATACATGTCTCTTACAAGGTTAATATATGTCAATGGGATACCTCTTTTTTCCAAAGTTCTCCAAAGAACCTCCCTCGGTACCCTATAATAAGCTTTTTCTAGATCAATAAATATCATGTGAAGGTCTTTCTTTTTTGCTCTAAAATGTTCCATAAGACGTCTCAAAAGGTGAATCGCTTCAATAGTAGATCTACCAGGCATAAATCCAAATTGGTTCTCTGTTGTACTTGATACTTGTCTTAACCTACGTTCGATAATTCTTTCCCATAATTTCATAGTATGACTCATTAACTTGATACCTCGATAATTCGCACAATTTTGAATGTCTCCCTTGTTCTTATATACGGGTATAAGTGTACTTGCTCTCCATTCCTCGGGCATCTTTTGGTTTTTCCATATTTCATTAAATAGTCTTGTGAGCCAAGTGATTCCTATTTCTCCTAGTATTTTTCAAACTTCTATAGGAATATTATCTGGTCCTATCGATTTACCACTCTTCATACGTTTAAGAGCCTCTTTGACTTCATTCTTTTGAATACGTCGGTAGAAATTGTGGTTTATATACTTTTCTGACTTGGCTAAATCTCCTAAACTAATACTAACATCTTTATTTTCATTAAAAAGATTATAAAAATAGTTTTTCCATCTATTTCTTATATCATCATTTGCCACTAGAATTTTTTCATCTTCGTCTTTTATGCATCTAACATAATTAAGATCTTTAGTTTTCTTATCTCTAGCCCTAGCTATCCTAAAAATATCTCTTTCACCCTCTTTTGAGTTGAGTTTTTTATATAAGTCCTCCCAAATCTTAGCTTTTGCTTCACTAACGGCCTTTTTTGCTTCCTTTTTTGCTTTCTTATAAGCTTTTAAAGTTTCACTAGTTTTTTTAGCATAATGTAATTTGTAACATGCCCTCTTTGCCTTGATTTTATTTTGTACTACTTCACTCCACCACCAAGCTTCTTTTTGTGCCGGTACACCTCCCTTAGATACACCTAACATATCTTTCGCCACTTTCCTAATATGTATAGCCATATTGTTCCACATATCATAGGGTGTACCAACATAATTCCAAACATCTCCTTGAAGGACTTTCTGTTTAAATATTCCAAACAGCAAAAAGTTGTTTGATCAAGAAAAAAACAAAAGAAAGAGGAGGGGGTTGGACTCGACTCAGGCAAGAGCGTGCAGCTACTTGATGATGAATAAACCCTAATGGGATGATTAGGACCTCAACAATTAGGAGGCACTGTTCTATTAGGCTTGCAAACAGTGTTCTCTGTAGTCTGTACCATTGAACAATATGTGTGAACAAATTTTGTGTCACATGGTATTTAAATACGATATAATACTGTATCATTACACCTTGTGTTGTACAATACAGATTGATACATCCATGTCCATTGTATAATAAAATATGTATGACACTTTTTTCTTTTCTGATGATTTGCTAGTTTTATGACAGAGTGTGATGTCTCGTTATGCAGTGCAATGTATTATCCCTTGATAGTCACATGATTACTTTTTGAGGATCTTTTTAAGTTTTTAGTTTAAAAAATGCGATACTGCCGGTACTTATTTATCCTATAGTTATTCAGCCGAATGATACAGCAACAGTATCAGTATGGGCTAACACTGCTTGCTAGCTTTTGCCATTAGGTGTTTTGTGTTGTTTGAAACCATAAAGGGGCAATTTTGCTGTTTAATAAACTACCACAATTACTCTAGCATAGCATCGGATATGTATACTTAAGCGGTTTTAGTGAATACTGGATTGCAATGTATTAGTACTAGCCTTCTGCTGTAGTATGTTGTGCCTTATATTTGCCTTTTGTTGTTCTTTTAAGTGGTTACATTTTCCTGAAAGTCTAGCTTCTGACTGCAACCTTATTTATACGTCCTTGGCATATTGAAGGCTGAGGAATCAGAGATGGAAGAGCAGCTTTTGATACTTCAGTCTGAGGTGGATGCTGCAACTTCAGATCTTGAGAGGTCTGTAGTCTGTACTGCTTTAACTCTGTCAGTCTCAGTTCCCTTTTGTTCTACTGATGCAGTTTTCACCATGTTGCTGTTTCAGGCTTAAGGAGGAAGATCATGTTTTATCTGGCAAAATATCAGCCATAAGGAATGCTTCAAGTGAAATTGTCCAGGAGGTGTGAGGATAAATCTAAGTTTGCCATTTTGTTGAATCATATACTGATTAAGGGACCTTGTCCATATTGTCTCTGATTGATCTTACATGAATAGCCAACCTGGTAAGATTCTGGGTCTGGCTGTTCCTGTATGGTCTATTACTGATTTATAGTTTATGCTTGCTAAACTATCTATGTTCCTTAAATGGTTGCTGCAGTTAGATGTTACATGTCAACATTTCCTCGGGTTGATGTAGTGTGGTTGTTGATCCCCTTGAAACATGGCTAATAAAGAAAACATATTCTCTTCTTTTGTTCCTGCCACTTCTGTTTGCATTGCGTGTATGCACTTGTACATACATGCATCTATGTGCAAGAGATCTGTGTGCATATACGTATCTTTTCAATTTGTTGCCTCTTGGTTGGATGTTTTAATGTCAATTGTACCTGTGTTTCGTGGTTTCTTTGTAGGGCAATGTCTTAAGATCTTTTACTGTTAAATGTAATATTCTAAAATATAAATATGCTTATTTTTAGTTTTAGAATGTATATAGGAGATACATGTAAATTTATCTGTTCTTATTTTATTTTTGTCAACAAGAATGGGGTGCAGGTCCACACTGACCAACGGCTAGGAATCTAGCCATTGCACCTTCTTGCTGGACCCTTTCTCTATTTGTTGTAAGACCTATTAGGCCGCTTGCTTTACCATTTTTCTCATGCCTTTGGCATGGTTTGTTGAATGAATCTCTGAGTCTCTTTAGTGGCTTGTATTTGTCTAAGTGAACATTGAAAGTTTGAAACTGTTCACCTGTTGAAGTCCATTTAGCGGACTGATTTCAGTCGATTTGCAAGGGTTGCATTCAGTGATCCCTCACTAAGACATTTCTTTGCCATTTGTTACATTTACCTAATCAAAGGGTAAGCTAGAAATTTAAGCACCTTGATTGTTGGAGTAAAATCCATTCGAGTTATTTATTGCCTCCATGGTGCATTTTATTTTTCAATACCTTTCCTTTGGTGAGACCGTAGTTGCAACTTTGCTTAGTAAACAAAGTATCATACTTATGGAATGCATATGAATTGCATATTAAGATTTCACGTTTTTGGTGTAACAGCTGTGATTTTAACCTTCTACCTATTTTCTGGTTAAATTCTCATAGGTTTCTGACGTCTTGAAGCAGCATTGCTGCTGGTGATTATATCACCTACTTTCCAGAAATACCACCTGTGCTTTGTTTCTCTCTCTCTCTCCCCCCCACCCCTGCCCACTCACATACACAAACATGTGTGTGCATGCACACATTCTTCCTGAATTGTTCTCTTTCATTCATGCAAAAGTATTAAAACACGTTCATAATAACTTATCATGATTCTTCTTCCATGCTAATGAGTGCAGATTGAAGAAAATGAGAAGAAAAAACGTGACATAAGTTCTCATATTCATTCCCTTCAGCGGCAAAGTTCTAATAAGGTATATTTCTCAATCACTAGATATTTCCACCCTTTTTCTGTTGATCAGATTTATGTTTACATCATTATTGTGGAAATGGGAATCAGAACCATTCCTTTTTGAATCAGTTCATGGGAGCTTTTACTAAATATGATCAGCTTGATTTGATTAGGCTTACATTTAGAAGTTAACGAGTATCTTCTTGTACGTGATGTTATCAATTAATTGATTTTCAGCAACAAACTAAACATTCATATATTGACTAAAATCTTGTGATGACTTGAAAAGGGTATTTGCAGAAATGGATTCAAGTACACATTCCCACTGCAATATGATCTTTCGAAGTCTAATATGTCTTGAAAATGTTTTCTCTTTTCTTTGAAGGTAACTGCATTTGGTGGCGATAAGGTGCTGAATCTGTTGCATGCTATTGAAAGACATCAGAGGAAGTTTAGAAAAGCCCCTATTGGACCTATTGGGGCCCATGTGGTGAGAAATGATTTTCATTTGGTATTTTTCTTGTTTGATTCCTTAGAGGTAAGTTGTGTTCACTTTGTTATTAGATGAAAGCTAAAGCAATATGCAATCGGTATCTATGTGGTTTTCAACATCTGAGTTGAGGCATAATTCCATTCTTTATTATGGAAAAGAAGTTCATTCAAGAAGCGAGCAACTATCATTTTATCCTTATAAAATGATGATTCCAGTATCCAGGTTCTTGAAACTACAGTAAGCGATCTCTTACGTGTATGAATATGAGCTGTTTAATCCAGACTGTTGTTTTCCGCTGCAGATATTGCAATTTTTTATTGCTATTATCAGCAATATTGCAAGCATCGGTATAAGGAAAAGAAACTAAACATACACGTACTCATGAATCTCCCCTTTTTTTTGGCGTGCCTGTGTGTGCATATATATATATATATATATATATATATATATATATATATATATATATATATATATATATATATATATCCTCTCTATCTGTGTATGCATATGGATATATTTACATATATGTTTTTCTTGACAAAACAAGTAATATAATAGGTTTTCAAGCTTGGGCAGAAATCAATGGTGTAAATATCATATTGGACCTCATATTTTATGGGAGTACCTATATGCACTTATCATGCCATATGGTACAATCCAATGTGATAGATTAAAATGAAAACTAAATGCAGAAAATTCACAAAAAAAGGAAAAAATCAATTAAACTCCATCATTCTTTGGTGATAAACTCCATCTATTTTCCAAACAATCGAATTGTCTAAGCTCTTCTTCACTACATGAAAATTGGACAAATTCTTTTTCCACCTGTAGCCTTTCTTGTAGATCTTGAAAGAACCTTCTAAGGCATTTGTTTCTTACTTGACAATTTTTATTTTCCTTTTATGCAGGAACTCTATTAGGAAAGCCATTGTAGTCTTGTATAATACCTATAATACTAAAATATCAATTAAGAAAATTATAATATATTTTAAAACTATAAGAGAATTATTCAAAGCAGTGTTATGTGTATTGCCCGTATCGTGATACATTGTATCGGTACGATACAGGCCATATGCCCCCATTCTTAACAAAATCCTCCTTAAAAGAGTTGGGCCAATAGGCCCATAAGTATGTATTTGTAATCAGGTCCCAACAGACCCAGGCCATCTAGACTAGGGCCACTTGGCACCAGGACCACCTGGGCCACTAGGGCTCCAACGGCTAGTAAAATAGTCGTTGGGCTTGGTTCTTCTCTCTATATAAACTCCTCATATTCAATAATGGAAAGCCCTTTGTGGCTGCTTTGTATATAGAGATTTGATCTTCAATAAAAGAGATACACAGTAAACTTAGATACACAGTAAACTTACCTGGTTCTTAACATCGTATCAGAGCAAGGTTAAAGGCTTTAATAATGTTATGGTGGCAAAGTTGGTGATGGAGCAACAACAATGTAAGTTCGTGGCTTAAGGGAGGGCCTTGATGAAATGACAATAATGCTATGGTGGCGACAGTGGTGATGGAGAAGCAATGAGGTGGCTTGTTTGTTCGGCGATGATGGTGATGGTTTTCAACACAAAACAACGAAGAGGGAATCATAGGAAGAATGTGAACGCCATTCACATGGAGACGGAGGATGTTTAGGGAGCAGTTGCGAGTGTTGTGAAGGAGGGAGCAGTAGTGGAAGAGGCTGAGGAGGGCACCGAAGAGAGGGCGGTGATTGATGACGTGCAGAGAGAGGTGGTCTTCGAGACGAGCCCCAACAGGGAGGCCATATCGAGCTTCGATCAGATGGGTATTCGCAACAACCTCCTCCAAGGGATTTACGCCTACGGCTTCGAGAAGCCATCGACCATCCAATAGTGGGTTGTCATGCCCATCATCTCCAGCCAAGACGTCATGCCCACCCGCGGCCTTCACCATTTCTTGGCTAAGAGCCCGTCTCTCAACAATTTCCTTACCACCCTTAACCCTCGAAATTGTACGGGCTGGTGGGTGAGAACGATGCCCAAATCATAAGGAGGTGAAGAAGGAGAAACCATGAGCAGGGAGTACTCGACCCCCATGAAGAAGAGAAGGGAGAGGGCGAATGCACAAGGAATCGCGTGTGAGGTACACAACTTGGACAAGACTTGCTTGATGGGTTTAGACCACCACATGACGGGTGGCTCGCGGGCAAGGCGAAGTGGTGATTTCATGATGTAGGCGAAGGCCTCGGGAGGTGCAAGCGCACGAATCATCATCACCATCATCTTGACTGCCCCCAAACCGCCATCATCTTCGGTCGAGATGTTATCTTTCAAGCACAGTCCGATACCAAAAAGACCTCCATGATTGCCCTCGTCGTCTGCCGCTGAATGTAGACGGAGGGCACGAGAAGTTCAGAGAAAAAGGGGGAAAAAGATGATTTCCCTTTTCATCAGGGGAGACCCTTTTATATGCAGTCGGCCTGTGAATCCGATCCTGAATCCATACCCATTCTATGGTAAATATGAGATTTTTTGTTGGTCTTGGATCCATATATGAGTCTATGTTTGGATCCGATTTGATCTTGCTTGGTATGCATATCGTATCGCGTATCGCTGGGCTCCACGATACGGGCGTATCGTATCGTATCGTATCATACTTTAATATTAAAAAACTATAAAAATTATTTAAAAAATCAATAAAATTAGTAAAAATCCGAAAAAAATCAAGAAAACTATGGAAAATTTTGAAAAAAATCTGGTAATTGCTTTAAATTCATATAATGTAAAGTTTAGTACAAATTGAACATTCAATATTGAACAATTGCATCCAAAATTATATATTTTGAATAAAAAAATGAAATACATTTACATTTTACATATTGTAAATTTGCCTAACTGCTGCTCTATAATATTTACCTTTTAATTTTAATTTGTAATTTTGTACAAAGATCATTAACTAAATAATCTTCATCTTCTCCTTGATGATGTTGTTGCATTTCAAATTAATTCATGCAATGTCTTCTTCGGTTAGGACTTAAGAGTGCATTTTCTTCGTTATCTTCCATAATCCACTCATCTAATATATCAAAATTAACAAACTGCTATCTTTGTACATGTAGTTGTCATATTTGCTAATTTTCATATGTGAGCAAAACAATGAGCTCCATTTCTTTGATTATTGAGTCGATGACACCTCAATGATGTGATATTATTACTTGATGATGTCTCCTTTTTCTCTTATTGGAGACTAGCTTTTTAACTAATGCTTGATCTCCATTTCTCACTTCACATACGAGTTAAGCCTCACATACATTGATCTTCTTCAACTCAATGGAAGTCATGTAACGTGAACCCTAAAATAGTGAAGTTGTGAAATCCCCACTCAATGAACCGAGAGAACTAAATGTTTTTAATTGTTTGCGATCTCATGAAATTAGAAACTGTTGTGAGCCCTATTTCTCCTAGCAAAAATATACCTAAAAGTTGTAACAGAAAGGGAAATGATTTTGTCACAAATTTTTTTGTTCATACATTATTCTTATTAAATAAATTAAATTATAAACCCAAATTATAAGTATATTGGAGGATGCCTTGAAGGAAAGTGAAGAGAGGGCAGAAACATGCAAAAAAATTTGGAACTTTTTTTTTTGAATTTTTTAATATTTTTTGGGGTGTATCGTACGATACGGCATGATAACTTGTATACCGTATCGTATCGTGGCTTCCCACGATACGATACGATACGGTGCGATACGGATAACACTGATTTAGATAAGTCCATCATCCAGGTGTATTCCTTTCAATTTGGTTATATGCAATATTGATTATATCAATTGTTTGTTGGCATGTTTAGAGGAAAAATGTGTTGCAACATTTGAATGATTTCAAACTTAACTATTGATTATATAAAAAATGTATTTATTAAAAAATAATAAATTGCATCTTTTAGTATAATTGAGATCCATGTTGTTGGCCTTTTATTGAAGACATTTGTGATTAAGGCGCTTAATGTTGGTGGCCTTTTATTGAAGACCTTTGTGATTAAGGCGCTTAGTGGTGGTGGCCTTTTGTTGGAAATTAATTGATATTTGAAGATGCACCTATTATTTTTTGAGGAATTGTGATATTAATAACTTTAAGGTTGTTTTTTCATGGTATTATGATTTCCGTTTGTTGGCCTTTTGTCAAAGATCTTTGTGATTAAGATACTTCATGTTCTTGGCCTTTTGGTTGAAGAGTAATCAATATTGAAAAAGCACTTATAGTTATCTTGATTTGCTTGCATTTGATAAAATTGTTTTAAGAGAATTGTGAGACAAACCTTGTGAGACTTTTTGAAAAACATGAAGTTGATTCCTTTGAATTGTTTTAAACATGTTAATGGATTGTCTTATTTTTGGAACCATAGAATCACTTTTGAGTTTAAAGGATGTTTAAGTACCTTGAAAATTGTATGAAGGTTTTGAGCTTTGCCTTAAAAAGCTTGTTTGAGTTTGAGTTTGGGTTTGTCCCTAAAACTCGGGTTTGAGCTTAGCCTTAAAAGCTTGTTTAACTTAGCGGGTTTTGAGCTTAACCTTAAAAAGCTTGTTTTGCTTAAATGTTTTGAGTGTAACCTTAAAAGGCTTGTTTGATATACCAAGGTTTCCTTATAATATCACAAGTTTGTGATTTATGAACCTATTTATTATAATGGACAATCTTATTTGGACGATATCAATGTTTTCTATAAAATGACTTTCTTAAATTAGACTCAATAAACTTCATGAATTTATCTGACTCGTTTTCAATTTCCCTTCTTTATTGAATATTATGAATTATTTTGTTGGTTTCAGAGATTGAGTGAATGCGTGTATTGATATTCATTTGTTTTTGTGCATGATGTAAAACAAATTGACGCTCAAATAATCTTGACAAAATTTTGGAGCTATTTTGAAAAAAGTTGACATGGATACTTTATCACGATTGATAATTGCAAAAATTCCAAACCACAAGCAAATACAAGAAGTGTACCCCTTATATTCATAAATTTGTTAGACAAACTTTCGTTATACACACTGTAAGTTTGAGGGGGGGTTAAAATATAATAGAGTTGGGTCAATAGGGCCCATAAGTATGTATTTATAATCAGGTCCCAACAGACCCAGTCCATTCACACTAGGGTCACCTGGCACAAGGACCACCTGAGCCACCGGGGGTCCAATGGCTAGTAAAATAGCCGTTGGGCCTTCAACAACCAACAACACAACTACTAACTTTCATTATTCTCTCTATATAGACTCTTCATGTATTTAATAATAGAAAGCCCTTTGTGGATGCTTTGTATATAGAGATTTGATCTTCAATAAAAGAGATACATGAAACTTACCTGATTCTTGACACTTCCCAGGATAGGAATACACAATTTTCAAAGTTTTTATGAATGAGGAAGAAAATTTCCTTTAGTAACTTACCAATTATGATCACGTCCAACTTTGGTATGTCGTACAATTATTTCTGTATGAATTTGGAAACTCAAAGGGCGACTTAATACCTTCTCAACCCAGTTTCACCAACCCACAAATTAGGAAAGTAGGCTAACTTATAATAGTTCCTGATCTTTACTGGATCTTTTGTTTTCTTGATTTTGAAATATTTAAAAAATTATAATACGATACACGATATGATACAATACAAACAACACTTGTTCAAAGGTTGAAAAGGTTTACCTCAGATCTAGAAAATGAGCCAAGCAATAAGGTGGTGTGTAACTTTTGGTTATCTATCAATGAAAATATAATAAACTACTTTGTAGGAGGTCGAATACTGATTCAAATCCTTGCCCTTATGTTGATAAATAGTTGGTTTTACTCGCTTAATTATTTTTCATAAAGGAAATGTAGGATTAACTTATCAATATCATACAGTCGAAGCATATTATAAATGGGCTTTGTGAAGTTTAAAATATAATCAATCTTATCCCACCAAAGACCATTTAAAATTATGTCTTTCAAAATAACTTTTGAAATATCATCGTCTTTATAATAAGACTACTGGTTATTGATAACCATCCTTTGAAGATCATGTATAATGATCTTCGAAACAAATCTTGCATCAGTAACAAGTAACTTCAGATGCATAAATTGCTTGTACATTGCTAATTTTATAGAGTGATTCATGGTGAAATTTTTAATAGCAATGCCATCTTTAACAACATTTGTTATCTAATAGCACTCATTATAAGAAACCTTATTGTTTAAGGAGTTCGTAGGGTGAAAAATATTTTTCAAAGTAAGATTTCTTGTATGTGCTATACATACAACAACAACAACGAAGCCTTTTCCCATACTAGATGGGGTCGACTACATGGATTCTTTGTTTCTACAGATCCCTATCCTGTGCCATGTTAGTAGTTAACTCATAATAAGCTAGATCATTCTTTATTGTTTCTTTCCAACACTTTTGTGGTCGTCCTCTAGCTCTTTTAATACTTTCCAAATTTAGTTTTCCATACATTGTTACAAGTTCTTCTTTTGATCTTCTTTTTATATGTCCAAACCATCTTAAACGATATTCTCTCATTTTATCCTCTATTGGTGCCACTCCTAATTTGTTTCTAATAACCTCATTATGTATACGGTCCTTTCTTGTATGACCACTCATCCATCTCAACATCTTCATTTCTGTCACAGACATCTTTTGTACATGTTGATGATTAACTACCCAATACTCATAACCATAAAACATGGTAGGCCTAATTGATGCTCTATAATATTTACCTTTTAACTTTAATGGTATCTTCTTATCACAAAGAATACCTGATGCTCCTCTCCATTTTAACCAACCAGCATTAATTCTATGTGTAACATGTATTTAAAACTTTCCTTTTGGGGGATGCAATGTGTGCCAATTTTAATTTCTATGTCCTGTGAAGTAACCAAATGATCAAACTTACATTCCATATATTCTGTCTTTGTTCTACTAAGTCGGAGGCCTTTGCTTTCTAATGTTTCTCTCTATAGTTCCAATTTTCTATTAACTTTTTCCTTAGACTCCTCCACTAATACAATGTCATCTGCAAATAACATACACCAAGGTACTTCATCTTGAATATGTTTTGTTAACTCATCAATCACCATTATAAATAAGTATGGACATAAAGTTGATCCTTGATGTAACCCAATATTAACTTCAAAGAAATCTGTCATTCCTTTATGAGTCCCTACACATGTTTTTGCACCATCATACATGTCTCTTATAAGGTTAATATATGTCAATGGGATACCTCCTTTTTCCAAAGTTCTCCAAAGAACCTCCCTCGGTACCGTATCATAAGTTTTTTCTAGATCAATAAATATCATGTGAAGGTCTTTCTTTTTTGCTCTAAAATGTTCCATAAGACGTCTCAAAAGGTGAATCGCTTCAATAGTAGATCTACCAGGCATAAATCCAAATTGGTTCTCTGTTGTACTTGATACTTGTTTTAACCTACGTTCGATAATTCTTTCCCATAATTTCATAGTATGACTCATTAACTTGATACCTCGATAATTTGCACAATTTTGAATGTCTCCCTTGTTCTTATATACGGGTATAAGTGTACTTGCTCTCCATTCCTCGGGCATCTTTTGGTTTTTCCATATTTCATTAAATAGTCTTGTGAGCCAAGTGATTCCTATTTCTCCTAGTATTTTCCAAACTTCTATAGGAATATTATCTGGTCCTACCGATTTACTACTCTTCATATGTTTAAGAGCCTCTTTGACTTCGTTCTTTTGAATACGTCGATAGAAATTGTGGTTTATATACTTTTCTGACTTGGCTAAATCTCCTAAACTAATACTAACATCCTTATTTTCATTAAAAAGATTATAAAAATAGTTTTTCCATCTATTTCTTATATCATCATTTGCCACTAGAATTTTTTCATCCTCGTCTTTTATGCATCTAACATAATTAAGATCTTTAGTTTTCTTATCTCTAGCCCTAGCTATCCTAAAAATATCTCTTTCACCCTCTTTTGAGTTGAGTTTTTTATATAAGTCCTCCCAAATCTTAGCTTTTGCTTCACTAGCGGCCTTTTTTGCTTCCTTCTTTGCTTTCTTATAAGCTTCTAAAGTTTCACTAGTTTTCTTAGCATAATGTAATTTGTAACATGCCCTCTTTGCTTTGATTTTATTTTGCACTACTTCACTCCACCACCAAGCTTCTTTTTGTGTCGGTACACCTCCCTTAGATACACCTAACACATCTTTCGCCACTTTCTTAATATGTATAGCCATATTGTTCCACATATTACAGTGTGTACCAACATAATTCCAAACATCTCCTTGAAGGACTTTGTGTTTAAATATATCTTCTTTCTCGCTTTTGAGGTTCCACCATTTAGTCCGAATAGGTCGATATACTCTTTTATTCTTTGTCCATTGTTTTATTTGTAAATCCATAACTAAAAGTCGATGTTGGGTGGTTAAGCTTTCTCCTGAAATTACCTTGCAATCTTTACAACATGCTCTATCTTTTTTTTATATATAAAGTAATCAATTTGTGTTTGTGGTAAGCCACTCTTATAAGTAATTAAATGTTCATGTGGTTTTTTGAAGATTGTATTGACTATAAAGAGATAAAATACCATAGCAAAATTTAAAATCTCCCTACCTTCCTCATTTATATCTCCAAAACCAAAGTTTTCATGAATCCCTTGATATCCTAATGCCTCTTTACCAACATGTCCATTTAAATCTCCTCCTAAACAAATCATCTCCCTTTGTGGAATCTTTTGAATCACTTTATCTAACTCTTCCTAAAAAGTTGTCTTTATACTATCTTCTAGTCCTACTTGGGGTGCATAATCACAAACTATATTCAAAACCTCTGCTCCTAACACTAATTTCAACGTAATGATTTAATCACCATATTGTTGTATGTTTACTACACTATCCTTTAAATCTTTTTTTATGATAATACCAACTCCATTTGGAGCCTTTTCTTTACCTAAGTACCATAATTTAAAACCTCTATCCTCTATCTCTTTTGCCCCCTTTTTCTTCAACCCCCTTGTCTCTTGTAAACATAGAATAGAAATCTTTCTCCGAATCATGGTATCTACCACCTCCATTAGCTTACCGGATAATGTTCCGATATTCCAAGAATCAATACGAATCTTATTATCTAGCACTAGCTTCCTTACCTCCTGCATCCGTCTATGTTCAAAATGCGGAGACCCTTTCTGAAAATTATTCACTACATTTGGGCGGCAATGTTGCAGGATTAACTTCTTTACCCATACCTGTCCATGATGTGGGAACTCTCTCTATAATTGATTCACTATATTCGGGCAAAAATGTAGTGACCCTTGCTTACTTATTACTGCATTCGGGCTCTAGAGTACGTCGCTAGGCGGGGACGCTCCAAAGCAATGCTCATAATTTTTGTAATCTATGTTATAAAAATTCGACAAAGTTTTACGCTAGTTGTCGGGAGCCTAATACAACCCTCCTCTTTTATCCGGGCTTGGGACCGACAATGCAAGTGTGATCCCTTACATAGGCAGAGTTAATGTATGCACTATACATATACATAGCATCCAAAAAAATTAGAATAAACAGATTCAATAATCATTCCAATATCTCCTTAGACAGGTGTGTTATCCATTATAACGCAACATTTTTTGGTCTAATCTCATTCACGACTTTCATAATTTCATTTGATAGGATGTTCTTGTCCTTTACCTCACTTGAATAATCAACATACTTCAAAAACATAGGTCATGCATCTGATATAGTCATCAAGTTAATCAATGATCTTCTTTGCATATCAATTCAACCATCGGTGAAGCCCTTTTCTTTTTTGATTAAGTGTCCTCGATAGGTTGAAGCAATATCATTAGTTGAGCTTTCTCTTTGTGCAATAGTGTTGTCCTGATATCGTAACTAGGTGGAATAAAACTAAAAATTAAAGTGTTAGCAACATATTTGAATGCACTAACATGATAATGGTTTCCAGCTATATTGAAAGACAAACCTCCATAATAAAATAACCTTGCTATCGTAACAAGTCAAATGCTTCATTGTTAAATGTCTCTAACACTGGCCATTAACCACCTCTTTTCCTCTTAGGTGGGTTCAAACTTCTAATTCTAATAGGTAAAGAAGCTTGCATTGACCTTATTCTCTCATGTGCCTCTCTCAATTTGTTTCTCTCTTCCAAGATATTGGTCAGCTACATGAGGACAACCAACTATTTCATTTTTTCCCTTTAATGGATGAGACTTTACTCTGAAATATGATCTACTGTAACTTAAACCACAATAATTATAATGCCAATTTGCATTTCCACTGTTTTCTTGTCTTGCAACGGACACGTATGCTCAAAGTGGGCAACCTTTCTCAAGTCTTACAAATGCAAATTTACTAATAACAAAAGCAAAAGTATGCTTAAAATAATTTAATATATTAGGCATCTAAAAGCATAGTAGACACTATACAACAACAACAACAACTAAGCCTTTTCCCATACTAGACGGGGTCAGCTACATGGATTCTTTGTTTCTACAGATCCCTATCGTGTGCCATGTTAGCGGTTAACTCCCAATAAGCTAGATCATTCTTTATTGTTTCTTTCCAACACTTTTGTGGTCGTCCTCTACCTCTTTTAATACTTTCCAAATTTAGTTTTTCCAACCTTCTTACAGGTTCTTCTTTTGATCTTCTTTCTATATGTCCAAACCATCTTAAACGATGTTCTCTCATTTTATCCTCTTTTGGTGCCACTCCTAATTTGTTTCTAATAACCTCATTATGTATACGGTCTTTTCTTGTATGACCACTCATCCAACTCAACATCTTCATTTCTGTCACAGACATCTTTTGTACATGTTGATGATTAACTGCCCAACACTCAGAACCATAAAACATGGCAGGCCTAATTGCTGCTCTATAATATTTACCTTTTAATTTTAATGGTATCTTCTTATCACAAAGAATACCTGATGCTCCCCTCCATTTTAACCAGCCAGCATTAATTCTATGTGTAACATCTCCATCAATTCTTCCATCACTCTGAAAAATTGACCCTAGGTATTTAAAACTTTCCTTTTCGGGAATGCAATGTGTGCCAATTTTAATTTCCATGTCCTCTGAAGTAGCCAAATGATCAAACTTACATTCCATATATTCTGTCTTTGTTCTACTAAGTCGGAGGCCTTTGTTTTCTAATGTTTCTCTCCATAGTTCTAATTTTCTATTAACTTTTTCCTTAGACTCCACTAATACAATGTTATCTGCAAATAACATACACCAAGGTACTTCATCTTGAATATGTTTTGTTAACTCATCCATCACCATTATAAATAAGTATGGACTTAAAGTTGATCCTTGATGTAACCCAATATTAACTTCAAAGAAGTCTGTCGTTCCTTCATGAGTCCTCACACATGTTTTTGCACCATCATACATGTCTCTTATAAGGTTAATATATGTCAATGGGATACCTCTTTTTTCCAAAGTTCTCCAAAGAACCTCCCTCGGTACTGTATCATAAGTTTTTTCTAGATCAATAAATATCATGTGAAGGTCTTTCTTTTTTACTCTAAAATGTTCCATAAGACGTCTCAAAAGGTGAATCGCTTCAATAGTAGATCTACCTGGCATAAATCCAAATTGGTTCTCTGTTATACTTGATACTTGTCTTAACCTACGTTCGATAATTCTTTCCCATAATTTCATAGTATGACTCATTAACTTGATACCTCGATAATTTGCACAATTTTGAATGTCTCCCTTGTTCTTATATACGGGTATAAGTGTACTTGCTCTCCATTCCTCGGGCATCTTTTGGTTTTTCCATATTTCATTAAATAGTCTTGTGAGCCAAGTGATTCCTATTTCTCCTAGTATTTTCCAAACTTCTATAGGAATATTATCTGGTCCTACCGATTTACTACTCTTCATATGTTTAAGAGCCTCTTTGACTTCATTCTTTTGAATACGTCGGTAGAAATTGTGGTTTATATACTTTTCTGACTTGGCTAAATCTCCTAAACTAATACTAACATCCTTATTTTCATTAAAAAGATTATAAAAATAGTTTTTCCATCTATTTCTTATATCATCATTTGCCACTAGAATTTTTTCATCCTCGTCTTTTATGCATCTAACATAATTAAGATCTTTAGTTTTCTTATCTCTAGCCCTAGCTATCCTAAAAATATCTCTTTCACCCTCTTTTGAGTTGAGTTTTTTATATAAGTCCTCCCAAATCTTAGCTTTTGCTTCACTAACGGCCTTTTTTGCTTTCTTATAAGCTTCTAAAGTTTCACTAGTTTTCTTAGCATAATGTAATTTGTAACATGCCCTCTTTGCCTTGATTTTATTTTGTACTACTTCACTCCACCGCCAAGCTTCTTTTTGTGCCGGTACACCTCCCTTAGATACCCCTAACACATCTTTCGCCACTTTCCTAATATGTATAGCCATATTGTTCCACATATCAGAGGGTGTGCCAACATAATTCCAAACATCTCCTTGAAGGACTTTCTGTTTAAATATATCTTCTTTCTCGCTTTTGAGGTTCCACCATTTAGTCCGAATAGCTCGATGCACTCTTTTCTTCTTTGTCCATCTTTTTATTTGTAAATCCATAACTAAAAGTCGATGTTGGGTGGTTAAGCTTTCTCCTGAAATTACCTTGCAATCTTTACAACACGCTCTATCTTTTTTTCTACAAATAAAGTAATCAATTTGTGTTTGTGATAAGCCACTCTTATAAGTAATTAAATGTTCATCTCATTTTTTGAAGATTGTATTGACTATAAAGAGATCAAATGACATAGCAAAATTTAAAATCTCCCTACCTTCCTCGTTTATATCCCCATAACCAAAGTTTTCATGAATCCCTTGATGTCCTAATGCCTCTTTACCGACATGTCCATTTAAATCTCCTCCTAAACAAATCATCTTCCTTTGTGGAATCTTTTGAAACACCTTATCTAACTCTTCCCAAAAAACTGTCTTTATACTATCTTCTAGTCCTACTTGGGGTGCGTAAGCACAAACTATATTCAAAACCTCTACTCCTAACACTAATTTTAATGTCATGATTTGGTCACCATATCGTTGTATGTCTACTACACTCTACTTTAAATCTTTATTTATGATAATACCAACTCCGTTTCGGGCCTTTTCTTTACCTGAGTACCATAATTTAAAACCTGTATCCTCTATCTCCTTTGCTTTTTCTCCAACCCATTTTGTCTCTTGTAAACATAGAATATGAATCTTTCTCCGAATCATAGTATCTACCACCTCTATTAGCTTACCCGATAATGTTTCGATATTCGAAGAACCAATACGAATCTTATTATCTAGGACTAGCATTCCTTACCCCCTGCATCCGTCCATAATCAAAATGCGGAGACCCTCTCTGAAAAATTTTCACTACATTCGGGCGGCAATGTAGCGGGACTAACTTCTTTACCTACAACCGTCCATAATGTGGGAACCCTCTCTGCAATTGATTCACTACATTCGGGCGAAAATGTAGTGGCCCTTGCTTACTTCTTTCTGCATTCGGGCTCTGCAGCACGTTGCTAGGCGGGGACGCCCCAAAGCAATGCTCATAATCTTGGTAATCCATGTTGTAGAAATCCGACGAAGTTTTACGTTGGCTATCGGAAGCCTAACACAACCCTCCTTTATCCGGCCTTGAGACCGGCAATGCAAGGGTGATCCCTTACATGGGCGGAGTTATAGTAGACACTATGCTTTTTGAAAATGAAATCAAAGAGCACAATGCACCTGCACACACACAATATCCAGTAATGAGTAATAGAAACTGTTCAATATTTAAAATGACTAAATGAAATGGAAAGAATCTACAAATAGATAGACCTAATGAAGGTGAAAATATCAAAGAGGGAGTGAGAGTAGTGAGAATGAATTTTATAAGACTCTGCACCATCAACACGCTGTGTTGCCGATGTCCTTGGCATGCCAATAGAAGAAGGTGAGACAATCCTTTGTGTGTGTGTGGTGTGGGTGGAGCAGAGGAACTATCATTGCCTCCACTTTCCTTTCCTAATGTTCGTCTAAAAATGCAGAGAAAGATAGAACCTTCAAAATCTCCTCGATGATGATGAACTGATGATCATCGTCGGTGATGAACTATTGCAAAGAAGCACAAAGAGAGAACCACAACAGCAATAGAACGGGTATTTAGTCTCTAGTTTGGGGATTTTACTTTTTAGGTTTTGTTTTATTTTTTGGATTTTGGTGGATCAATCTGATCCATGGTACTGGGTACAGGTACTTAACATACCGAAATAAGAGTAAGCATACCCAAAAGTACCTGAATGCATCAATGGCTACATTCACATACTGGTGCGTACCCTGGCATATCGGTATGTGTACCCATACCCAATATGAGTACACTACCTTAGGGCACGTACCCGTGCATCAGAGATCCAAAGGGGTACGGGAGAGCATACCAGTCAGCTCAGCAAAAGCAAAATAAATTTGCTCTTAATGACCCGCAACATACCTCACAAAAGCTTGAGCAAAATCCTGAAATAAGAGGGCATATAGCTACACATAATGGAGAGGAATGAGGAAAATAAGACGGTTGAAGCTCGACAGATAGCTTAGCTAGCCGTTAGAGCTAGATTGAAAGTTGCAGACACAATTACTATACATCTAGTTTTTCTCTAACTTCTGAAAACGATAATGTTCTTTAATACATGCAAATTCTATGGTGCCCTATGAGGCTCTTTTCTTTTCCTGGTTTTCTATAGTAGTTACTGTTAGTAGTATTTGTTGCTAATATTATCCTTAAATCCTTTTTTGATGGTTTCTGGAGGTGAAGTTGATAATCTTTCCTTTTCTTTTGTAGGCCTTGGTAAGAGATGACGGTTGGGCTTTGGCTATAGAACATGCTATCGGGAGGATTCTAAATGCTTTTATTGTTACAGATCACAAAGATTCTCTTCTTCTTCGTAAATGTGCCAATGAAGCACACTACCCTGATCTGCGAATCATCATATATGATTTTGAAAGGCCTTTGTATGGGAGACTATCTTATTGGTGTTGAATTTGGTTAAGAGATGGATCTATGAGTCTCTGCTTCTTGTATTGGTTTCTGGACAGTTGATAAAATTTGTTCTTTCCTTATGAACCAAGCTACTGATGCAGGTTGACCATTCCAAGTGCCATGCTTCCCCATACTCATCATCCAACTGTTATATCAGTTATCCAAACTGACATCCCGACAATAATTAATGTTCTGGTGGATCAGGTTGGTGTATAGAGGCAATTTTCTGCATGATTAGTTAAAGTGAATATCTAATTTTTATCTATTATGCCCATGTAAGGGATCCCTTACATGGTTGGTCCCAAGCCTGGATAAAGAGGAGGGTTGCGTTAGGGGCTTCCGACAGGCAACATAAAACTTTGTCGGACTTATTTACCATGGATTTTACAAATTATGATAGGGCTCTGTGGAAACAAAGAATCCATGTACCCGACCCCATCTAGTATGGGAAAAGGCTTAGTTGTTGTTTCTTGAATGCTTTCCTCGTTAAGTTTCTGGTTGTTCTTATGAGTGCCTCCTGTGGACATAGTAGATAAAAGTTTTTATTTGAAACTATGGGCGTCTTGTGTGATTAGGTTTTCCCTTGGTTTGTTTGAAACTATAGGCGTCTTGTGTGATTAGGTTTTCCCTTGATTTGGACTTCTTGTTCAACTGCAATAGTTCCAACATGGTCTTAAGATTAAGGTCTACATCTCTTGAACTGGCAAAGTACTTATGTGGTCACAATTAATTCTTGGAACTGCCATTTCATTGTAAAATTGTTTAGGGGCATGAATTTATGTCGTATTGTTTTATCTACAGTTGTGAAAGAGAGACTTAGTAGCTTTGTCTTTTCTTGCTTATTTCTTCAATGTAAAACCTTTCAAATGTGGATTATTGTACGATTTACAACATGGGCTCACAATAAAAATTACATGCCATAACATGGCTAAAAAAAAGTTCCATGATAAAAATTACATGCCATACATGTATGGTAGATTTATTTATGAAACCTTTGTATGCATGTAATGAAATGTGTTTGTTGCATGAATTACCATGATCCCTAAATGAAGAAAGTTAATCACTAAAAAAGTTCACAAATCAATTGAAAAAATTACATTTGGGTATTCAATAACCAAGAACTAAGATACTAATGATCACAAAAGTGTCTATGAAAAATTGGATGGCAACTAACAAGTGACAACTGAAAAGTACAACAAAATCTGTTCTTACATGTAACTCTGTACAACCATCTAAAAATGATTTATTACCTAGTCACTTTTTATCACTTCTTGCTAATCTCGAGTAGTCTTTTTCATATTTGTAACAGTCTGATGTTCATCATTTCTACTGAAATCTGAAATTTTCAGCCTATATGAAGCTGGTCATTTCTGGAAGGTTCAATTGAAGCAATTTATTCGAGCACATTATGCTCTATTTTTGCACAAACACGTTTTGTCAAGGGACTCTACATATGGCGTTTATTCGAAGTATCCCATGCTAGTCTGCTACATATGGACTCACTAGTATTGAACTTGAGACCCTTAACTTGAAGGCTCTTGTGAGTTGCCAATACGGCCAGTTGAGTTGTGGCTCCTTTTGCTGACAAATAAGCACTTGAAAGGATACGTTATGGTTTGACAAAAGTAGCATGTTAGATCATTCATTCATTTGGAAATATTGATTACTAGCATTCTTCAGTGCACCAAGTTGCCTTTAAATCATTCATAGTGTTCCTTCTTTGATTTAGTCATGATTAAGAATATAAATCAACCAAACATCTTCCAAGGCTGATTTATGGTGTTCAAGCATGAAAAATAGGTGGTTAAGAACAAAAACAAGTGGTTTTGGGGGCAGTCTCGTAGATTTGCCTAGACATGTCCGGTTCCGGATTGCCTAAAACTCATAGGCCGAACAGTCACGGGGTGGTTATGGTTTCAAAGTCGCCCCGAAAGCATTTCAAATTTGTTTTGAGAAACAAGGGCAATGTGCCCTCTGGGAGACTAGGAGTCAATCTCCCCACCAACTACAAAGGTAGGAAGTGTCTTACCGTTGAGCTAATGATCTCTTTGTGTAAATGGGTTTTAGAAAAATATTTAAAACTTAATTAGCGATGGTTTGAAATTGTCGGTTTCGGTTTTAGGCCAGTTTTCAGAAACTGTAATCAAATCGGAGGTCTCCGATTTCGGTCAGTTCCACAGGTGAGGCGGTTCCGGTTAAAACTGACAGGCTGGTTCTGAATCCATCTTGTCTAGATCTGCCTTTATGGTGTAGATGCACAAAAATAGGCAGAGGGGAGTATGTTAGTGAAAACATGTAATAGGCTTGGTTTTTGTCAAATACTTGATTTTTCAGGATTTGTTTTGTTGATAGAGCATCTTGGGGTCAAAATTGTTAAAAGAAATGTCATTGCATTCATGCACATGTTTGTATTTGTATTTTGTTTTATATTTTTATTTTTAATATAATTAGGTCATATGAGCAGGCTCCAACGGTTGGAAGCCCTCTAATGACTAGATTTCTAGCCGTTTGGATACCCTCTTATATAAAGTCTCTCATGCTATAAATATGAAGGCAAGCTTTGTGGCTTGACTCTCTATAAAAGCTATCTTTTGAGAGGTTAAATGAATAAAGTGAATAAAGATTTAGATATATTTTCTTACATGGTATCAGAGTAAATGGAGCCATTATGGACCGTTGTTGATGGTGCTCACTGGTGAACAAGTGAAGTGATGTCTCGTGTTGCTGTAAAGACTACCCAAGCTACTGCGACTTTTAGGTGGCATTGAGTGGTTGATGCTTGAAGTGGTTTTGGCTTTCACGTTAACAATTGCCAACACATAGCACAAAAAGAGAGAAAGAGTTAGGGAAGATGGGCAACTAGGCTGTAGGGGAAGCATGAGTGGCTGTGAAGCTCGTTAGTAGGCTCAGCGATGGCTCTTTAGTAGCCTCTACTGCGACAGTGGTTCTTAGACCATTGTGAAGGACCCCTTCGGCTTTGTTTGGGCTTTTAACTCTCCGTCTAAGGTCACCACCATCGATGTTGACGCTGAGGCCTTATGTTTTCTTTTTTGTGGCAACTCCCATTAGCGGTCTCTCTGTGTGTGCATGCGAAGGGAAGGAAGAAGATGGACTATGGAGACGGAGGGCATAGATGCCAGTGGGGCTGCCTTGAAGTTCTCTTCGTTGAGGCGCCTTGAAGGAGTGGCCACTGCCATGATCTCTACTCACCCTTGATAGGCTCTAAAAGTGTCCCTAAGTATATGTTTGTTTTAAAAGTAGAAAATGTCCCAACTTGTATAGTGCTGTATAATACACCAATAGCTTGTATTAATAAACATCCACGTCTAGAGTAGGGGCCTTAATCATATTGATGTTGGCCTTGATAGTATACTATGATAGAATGCATCTTGTTGTATGAAAAAATATGCTTTATGATGTTGGTATGGAACTCCGCTCATGTAAGGGATGACCCTTGCATGACCGGTCCCAAGCTCGGATAAAGAAGGAGGGTTGTGTTAGATTTCTGATAGACAGCGTAAAACTTTGTCGGATTTTTATACCATGGATTACAAAAAATTATGATCTTTATGTTGGGGCGTCCTCTCTTAGCGACATGCTATAGAGCCCGAATGCAGTGAAAAGTAAGCAAGGGTCACTACACTTTTGCCCGAATATAGTGAATCAATTGTAGAGAGGGTTCCCAAATCATGGACGGGTGTGGGTAAAGAAGTTAGTTCTTCTACATTACCACTCGAATATAGTGAATAAATTACATAGAGGGTCTTGGCATTTTAAATATAGAAGGATGCAGGGGGTAAGGAAGCTACTCTTACATAATAAGATTCGTATTGGTTCTTGGAATATCACAACATTATCTGGTAAGCTAATGGAAGTGGTAGATACTATGATTCAAAGAAAGATTCATATTCTATGTTTACAAGAGACAAAGTGGGTTAGAGAAAAAGCAAAGGAGATAGAGGATATAGGTTTTAAATTATGGTACTTAGGTAAGGAAAAGGCTCGAAACGGAGTTGATACTATCATAAATAAAAATTTAAAGGATAGTGTAGTAGACATACAACGACATGGTGACCGAATTATAATGTTGAAATTAGTGTAAGGAGCAGAGATTTTGAATATAGTTTGTGTTTATGCACCCCAAATAGGCCTAGAAGATAGTATAAAGGCAACTTTTTTGGAAGAGTTAGATAAGGTGATTCAAAGGATTCCACAAAGGGAGATGATTTGTTTAGGAGGAGACTTAAATGAATATGTCGGTAAAGAGGCATTAGGATATCAAGGTATTCATGGAAGCTTTGGTTTTGGAGATATAACTGAGGAAGGTAGGGAGATTTTAAATTTTGCTATGGCATTTGATCTCTTTATAGTCAATACAATCTTCAAAAAACAAGATGAACATTTAATTACTTATAAGAGTGGCTTATCACAAACACAAATTGATTACTTTATTTATAGAAAAAAAGATAGAGCGTGTTGTAAAGATCGTAAGGTAATTCAAGGATAAAGCTAAACCACCCAACATCGACTTTTAGTTATGGATTTACAAATAAAAAAATGGACAAAGAAGAAAAGAGTGCATCGAGCTATTCGTACTAAATGGTGGAACTTCAAAAGCGATAAAGAAGATATATTTAAACATAAAGTCCTTTAAGGAGATGCATGAAATTATATTGGTACACCTTGTGGTATGTGGAACAATATGACTATACATATTAGGAAAGTGGTGAAAGATGTGTTAGGTGAATCTAAGGGAGGTGTACCAACATAAAAAGAAGCTTTGCGGTGGAGTGAAGTAGTGTAAAATAAAATCAAGGCAAAGAGGACATGTTACAAATTACATTATGGTAAGAAAACTAGTGAAACTTTAGAGGCTTATAAGAAAGCAAAGAAGGAAGCAAAAAAGGTCGTGAGTGAAGCAAAAGATAACATTTGGGAGGATTTATATAAAAATCTCAACTCAAAAGAGGGTGAAAGAGATATTTTTAGGATAACTTGGGCTAGAGATATAAGAAAATAGATGAAAAAGCTATTTTTATAAGCTTTTTAATGAAAATAAAGATGTTAGTATTAGCTTGGGAGAGTTAGCCAAATCTGAAAAGAATATAAACCATAATTTCTACCCACGTATTCAAAAGAATAAAGTCAAAGAGACTCTTAAACATACAAAGAGTGGCAAATCGGTAGGACCAACCAATATTCCTATAAAAGTTTAGAAAATACTAGGAGAAACGGGAATCACATGGCTCATAAGAATATTTAATGAAATATGGAGAAACCAAAAGATGCCTTAGGAATGGAGAGCGAGTAAACTTATACCTATTGTAGATGTGAAAATTTTATTCCAAAGCCCATTTAGAGACTTCTTCTCAACCTACTTCGTTTGCGCGAGCGTGCCAACTTGTTTCACTAAAACTATCAAAGTTTATAAATCTGACTTTGTGATGCGATTATGGCTAAGCGAAATCTTTTCGCCTTAGGCCTTCTTGAAATGATGCTCAAGGGTCAGCCTAGACGCTTTGAGGATTTTTTGTGGTGGTGTATGTTTCCAAAATTCACTTTAAAAGATGGTTTTGAATCAAATCAAACTCGTGCACTTAGTCCAAAATTCAAGATTTTCAAGTTTTAAAAATAGAAATTGGTTATGTTTTCAGAACTTATTTTCCATTTTTTTGGGGTGACTTAGAGATGTCCAAAATTCATGAAAAATTTACAGAGCATAGAATAGAATATGGAGATTCTAAGCCTATTTTTACTTTGGTCTTTGGTGTGTGGATTTGCAAAATTAAATCCGGAACAGACTACTGCTCGTGTTTCAGGATACTCTGTTACAAAAATATGGAGGCTTAAAGAAGCCTCTGTATCTCGGTTCAGAGAACTTCAAATTGTATGATTTTAGTCTTGTTGGAAAGCTATGGATATGAGCTTTCCAATGAGACTAATTTTATCAATTGTTGTTTACTATAAACCGAGTTATGAGACTTTTACCCAACTTGTGTTGTAGGAAAACAGACTGTATAGAAACAGAATCTGAACTGGACCAATCTTTTCCAGTTTTATTCACGAGTCTACACGACCTTAAAATTCTTAAAAATTTTATATCTAGTGGGCTTATGTGTAGATTCGGTGTCTTAAGTTTTAGATTATTCGGAGCAACAGTTTTGAAATAAAAAATAAAATAATTAACATATGCAGGATGCAGAAAAACAGAATTTCAGTTTTAGAATATAGATGCATACATCCATCCGAATTTAAAGGGCATCCACAATGAAATTAAAGAATATTACTGAAGGAAAATGAATGTAAATGTATATATTAGCTTAAGCATAGAGGGGGTCAGGAGTTATAGGAGTTTATAGCATTGTTATCCGTATCGTGGGAAGCCACGATACTATACGATATCGTATCGTATGATACGGGCGATACGCCCAAATTTTTTTTCAGAATTTTTTTTTCAATTTTTTTTGCAGGTTTCTGGCTTCTCTTCGCCTCTCTTCACTTCTCTATGCTTGTAATTTGGGTTTATAATTTTATTTTTTGAATAAGAATAATTTATGAACAAATAAAATTATGACAAAATCATTTCCCTTTCTGTTACCAACTTTTAGGTATATTTTTGCTTGCAGTTTCTAATTTCATGAGATCGCAAACAATTAAAAACATTTGGTTGTCTTGGTTCTTTGAGTGGGCATTTCACTATTTTAGGGTTCACCTTACGTGACTTCCATTGAGTTGAACATGATCAACGTGTGTGAGGCTTAACTAAGTCTGTGAAGTGAGAAATGAAGCTCAAGCATTAGTTAAAAAGCTAGTCTCTATTAAGACAAAAAGGGATATTATCAAGTAATAAGATCACATCACTGAGGTGTCAGAGTGAATAATCAAAGAAATTGGGCTCATTGTTTTGCTCACATATGAAAATTAGCAAATATGACAACTACATGTACAAAGATAGCAGTTTGTTAATTTTGATATATTAGATGAGTGGATTATGGAAGATAACGAAGAAAATGCACTCCTAACCGAAGAAGACATTGCATGAATTAATTTGAAGTGTAACAACATCACGAAGGAGATGAAGATTTTTATTTTAACGCAGAAGGTGATGAGAAACTTTGAATCTTTATCAAGTAGAAGATGAAGATTATTTAGTTAATGATCCTGATACAAATTTATAATATGTAAAATGTAAATGTATTTCATTTTTTGCTTCAAAATATGTAATTTTGGATGCAATTGTTCAATGTTGAATGTTAAATCTGTGCTAAACTTTGCATTATATGAATTTAAAGCAATTATCAGATTTTTTCAGATTTTTACTAATTTTCTTGATTTTTAAAATATTTTTTGTATTATTTAATATTAAAGTACGATACGATACGATACGCTCGTATCGTGGAGCCCAGCGATATGCGATATGATACTCGTCAGACAACACTGGTTTATAGAATATAGAGAGGTAGAGTATAAACATGAAATGAAATGAAATGGACAACATTTCTACTTGCTATTACAACATGGGGGGAGACAAAACTCTATTAATACAACCCCTTTCTCAAATTGAATATAAAGAGAGAATCAAGATCATCAATGAAAGAAAAATGTTTACTTACCTGCCCTCCAAGGGAACCCGAATACAAGGAGGTCGTCCCCTTCTTCTCCTTTCACTCTCTCCTTTCTCTCTTCTCACTCTTTCTCTCTCTCTTTCTTGTTGCAACAAGCCAGCAACTCCTCTCTCTCTCTCCTAGACTTCACTCCAGCCTTGGGAAGCTCCTTTTCCAATCTCTAAGTTGCTGGAAATGAGCCCCCCGAAGGTGCCTTTTTATAGGCTTTTAGTGGATCTTAGATTGGGCTTGAATGGGACTTTTGGAACCCAAGTCTTGACCCAACTCTTGGCTGGCCACATGGGCTCGCGTGGGCCTTAGAGTGGTCCCTCTTGGGTCAAGGTGGGTGGATTAAGCTGGCCAAGGTTTGTGTGTCCAACCAAGTGGGTTTAGTCACATTCGGCTAGCATGTGTTGAGTCAAATGGTGGGTTCGATCAAGGTATGTATGTTCAAAGTTTATTTGGTTAGGTAAGGTCAAAGTGGTTTAATTTAATCAATTAAATGGAGGATGGATTGGCCACGGTGGGTTCGGTCGGCCAGGTGTACTTGGGCATGGTTGGCCGGACTTGGTGCAAACTGGTGGCTCGATGATGCGGTCTTGGTTCTCTTGCATTGGCCGAATTGTGGCTCACCTTTGTATGTCATGATCAACCCACCATTTGCTTGGTTCCATTTGAGCTTCAATTGACTCACATTTAAACTTGTTATGAACATCCTTTGTTAGTCGTGATCTGCTTCATGCTCTTCTTGTCCATTCGAATTTGAGGCTTTGAATGAGATCTAACCTTTATTTGAATCCACCTTGCATGCTTGAGCCAAGTCCCCTTCTTCATGGAGCTTTGCCTAGATGAGTCCCATTGGTCCGATCAAGGCACCTGAGCTTAGCCCAGGTGGGCTTGGCCGTGGCTTGATGCGGGCTTGGTTCAATCGTCACCTTGATGTTCGCTGAATCTTCAGCGGGATGATTCATCTTTATCCCTGCTTGACTTGGCTTTCATCCCTTTTCATTTATGGTTTCAAATATTTCCTTTTTATGATTTAAAACCATTTCATTTGAAATTATATTTGAAAACATAAGGTTTTATCGAAATCTTCAAATATTCTTTTGAAAACAACTGAGTTCCATTTTCAGTGTTTGTTTATATGGGCAACCTACTTTTGCTCTTTGAGTTAGTCTTTACCGTTTTAACCACTTTAACCCTTTGTTGGGTGTAGGGTGCATAGACCACTTTAACCCTTGGGTCTAGGGTTTTGGACCTCTTTAACCCTTTGATGGGTGTAGGGTCCCGGAGTAGGACTATCCTTAATCGGGCGAGTTTTCGAGGCCTGATTGATTTGAATTTTAAGGTTTTGGTAAATTTGCTATTTTGCAAAGATTTTTGGGTTTGGTTCTCAATGTCTAATTTTAAATTATTTTTTTGAGGAAAATTGTTTGAAACCATCATTTCTTTAGATGAAATCATTTGAATAGTCAGCTGCCAATTTGGGCTTGAGGCCAAAGTAGTTATTTTTTTGGTTTTTTGTCAAAATTTGATTTTTCTGAGAGGGGTGCCATTTACCCCAATATTATCCGGATCGCATCATATCGTACGATACGGTGCGATACGTATCGTATCGTGTACCACGGTGCGATACGTATCGTATCGTGTACCACGGTGCGATACGTATCGTATCGTGTACCACGGTGCGATACGTATCGTATCGTGTACCACGGTGCGATACGTATCGTATCGTGTACCACGGTGCGATACGTATCGTATCGTGTACCACGGTGCGATACGTATCGTATCGTGTACCACGGTGCGATACGTATCGTATCGTGTACCACGGTACGATACGGGGGAGTGTATCGCAATTAAGAGAGTATCGCATCGTATCGTGCGATACGGGCAATACGCCCTGGGACTAAGGGTCCCCGGCCGACCAAAACCCGTGATTTTTCACGGGTTTCCTCTCTTCTTGGGTTCCTCAAGTTCCCTAAGAGCCGATTTTCGCCTCCTTAGTGTTCAAAGCTCCAAAATCGTGCCCTAGAATGTCCGTGCAAGCCTCCAAACTCGGATTTTAGTATATTTTTAATATTTTTAATATTTTTTCCCTTTATATTTATTGTTTTTTGTGTTATTTCATTTTTTTTAATGATAAAATATAAAGTTATTAAGTGTGTGTATACGATTTTTATTGCATTCATGAAGTGGGAGACACTCGATTTGAGTGTTATTTGAAGATTGGGGGATTTACGAAGTGCTTTTATTTTCAGGTTTTTGTTTGAATTAACGTACTCCATTGAGATGACAGGAAGGGGTGGTAGAGACTCCCATTCATAGTTTGATGATCCGGCATGACAGTGGGGTATACCAGTTGAGGGTTCAAGGTTAAAAATCAGATGCTTATTTTGTGAAAAGGTGGTTAGTGGTGGAATTTAGGTTGAAACACCACCTAGCAGGAACTAGGAAAGAAGTTGCTCCATGCACAGGAAGAGTTAGAAGTTTGCCAGAAGGTATTAAATGGCAATGCCTACAGATGATTGAGAGCATAAAAGAACGGAGACAACAAAAGGATGATTTTCAGATGTATGAAGAAGCTGATGGATGAAATAAAGGTAGCAACTGAGTGTTGCCAAGATATTACAAAATTCATTTACAACCATGCATTTGTTTTGTGTATGATGAGGAGATATACAGAAGGTGTAGAGCTTCTTTGCACAACTGTAACTCTGTTCGCAACAAACTTCTTATATGTACAGAGTATTGTGAGACAGAAAGAAGCTTTGAAGAGAATGTTCTCCTTAGATAAGTGGCAACAATTTGCAGAGTTGCCTCAAAATAGAAGAAATAGAAAGTTGAAACAAATTTTAGAAGTTTATTTTGGAATGCATGTATCAAATTATTGAAAATTACTTTTTCTTTAGTGAAAGTTTTGAGATTGGCTGATAGCGAGGAGAAACCATCTATGGGCTACCTTTATGAAGCCATGGACAGGTTAAAAGAAGCTATCAGAAATAATTTTAATGGAAAAAAGAGAGATTATGTGCCCGTGTGGAAAATAATTGATAGTAGATGGAATAAATAATTGCATCAGCCTATTCATGCAGCAACATATTATCTAAACCCATCATTCAGGTACTTAGGAACCCTCAAAAGGGACGGTGAGGTTAATCGAGGAATCATTGATTGTATCGACATATTAGTCCCTGATGAGAGCATAGCAGATGCGATACATCGAGAGATGGAGATATATGATAATGCTCTTCACTTGATGGGTTTGTCTGTTGAAATTCGCAACCACACTAAGATGCGTCCAGGTAAATTGTTTATTTTCATATTTAAGTTGCATCTTACATTACTGTGGATTATTGTCTCTAATGTTTGTATTTTTTTACAGATGTTTGGTGGAACATGTTTGAAAGTGATTGTCCAAACCTTAGAGATTTTGCAGTTAGAGTCTTAAGCCAAACCTGTAGTGCAACAGGTTGTGAAAGAAATTGGAGTGTTTTTGAACACATCCATACAAAAAAGCGCAACAGGTTGGAACACAAAAGGCTTAATGATTTGTTTTATATTCGTTGTAATATGCGCCTTCGTGAAAGGTAATGTTGTATTACTTTCAAATTTTCAATTCAATATTGTTTAACTTCAGTTTTCAATTGTTAATATTACTTACTAATTGTTTATCTTTCTTTGTGTCGTAGGCAATTAAAAAAAGTAAATAGAGAATAAAGTCAGTTCGATCCAATAAGTTTGGATAATTTTGATATATTAGAAGATTGGGTTATGGAAGACACTGAAGAAAATGCCCTCCTAACAGAAGAAGACGTTGCTTGGATTAATTTGGAAGGAGCACAACAACATTATGGAGATCAAGAATTTGATTTTGAAGAAGAAGGTGTGGGCGTGGCTGATGATGATGATGAGGATCTGCAACAAAGAGAAGATGAAGATTATTTAGTTGATGATCTTGATTACAATTTGTAAAATGTAACATTGTATGTAACTGTAGTGTAAACTATGTCTGTATTTGATTTTTTGGATTCAAAATATGTAATTTTGGTTGCAATTGTTCAATGTTGAATGCGCAATCTGTACTAAACTTAAATAAACATCGTACTTTAAAGTAATTATCAGATTTTTCCTGATTTTTTCTTGATTTTTTTCGAATTTTTACTGATTTTTATTGTTTTTTAATTATTTTTTATATTATTTTAATATTAAAGTACGATTAAAACGATACGATACGATACGCCCGTATCGTGGAGCCCAGCGATACACGATAAATACGCGTTAGACAACACTGATTTATCCTTATTTTGAGGTTGCTACAAAATTTTGGTGTGGAAATGAGTTCGTTTAAGGTGTCTTTATTTGAATACTCTTAAAAGACCGAAAACCACGATTTTTTCTTAAGAAAGCAAAATTTGTAAAAGAATAAATTATTTTGAGAAAATGTTTGGATGACTACAACTATATATAAGAACAAGGGAGACATTCAGAATTGTGTGAATTATCGGGGTATCAAGTTAATGAACCATACTATGAAATTATGGGAAAGAATTATCGAAGTAGGTTAAGACAAGTATCAAGTACAATAGAGAACCAATTTGGATTGATGCCATGTAGATCTATTGTTGAAGCGATTCACCTTTTGAGACGTCTTATAGATCATTTTAGAGCAAAAAAGAAAGACCTTCACATATTTATTGATATAGAAAAAGCTTACGATAGGGTACCGAGAGAGGTTCTTTGGAGAATGTTGGAAAAAAAGTATCCCATTGACATACATAAACCTTATAAGAGACATGTAGGATGATGATGAAGGAATGACATACTTCTTTGAAGTTAATATTGGGTTACATCAAGGATCAACTTTAAGTCCATACTTATTTATAATGGTGATTGATGAGTTAACAAAACATATTAAAGATGAAGTACCTTGGTGTATGTTATTTGTAGATGACATTGTGTTAGTGGAAGAGTATAAGGAAAAAGTTAATAGAAAATTGGAACTATGGAGAGAAACATTAGAAAGTAAAGGCTTTCGACTTAGTAGAACAAAAACAAAATATATGGAATGTAAGTTTGATCATTTGGTTACTTGAAAGGACCTAAAAATTAAAATTGGCACACATTGCATCCCCACAAAAGAAAATTTTAAATACCTAGGGTTAATTTTTTAGAGTGATGAAAGAATTGACGGAGATGTTACACTTAGAATTAATGTTGGTTGGTTAAAATGGAGAGGAGCATCAGGTATTCTTTGTGATAAGAAGATACCATTAAAGTTAAAAGATAAATATTATAGAGCAGCAATTAGACCTGCCATGTTTTATGTTGTGAGTGTTGGGCAGTTAATCATCAACATGTACAAAAGATGTCTTTGACAAAAATGAAGATGTTGAGGTGGATGAGTGGTCATACAAGAAAAGACCGTATACATAATGAAGTTATTAGAAACAAATTATGTCAAAGACATCTTACCGTATACATAATGAAGTTATTAGAAACAAATTAGGAGTGGCACCAATATAGAATAAAATGAGAGGATATCGTTTAAGATGATTTGGACATATAAAAAGAAGATCAAAAGAAGAACCTTTAAGAAGGTATGAAAAACTAGATTTTAAAAGTATTAAAAGAGGTAAAGGATGACCACAAAAGTGTTGGAAAGAAACAATAAAGAATGATCTAGCTTATTATGAGTTAACTGCTAACATGACACATGATAGGGCTCTGTGGAAACAAAGAATCCATGTAGCTGATCCTGTCTAGTATGAGAAAAGGCTTAGTTGTTGTTGTTGTATGATTCTGGTATGGACGTACTTTTTTTTGGGTGGCCGTATATGCTACTCCATTAAAGTTATCTAAATTAGACCCCTATCAGTTTAGGGAATGGAGGGAGCACATTCTGAATGCACTTATTTCAATCTAGGATCCCTTCAGCCTACCAAGGGTCTGATGAGATATTCTCTGCTATGCTTTCTATTGTAAATCACATTGGATGGAAATTTACATCCTAGCTATGGTCTTGTTTTGGCTAACAAGAGTTGATGATGTCATGATTAATAATCAGAAGTCAATTTCTGTCCAATGTTCTTAGTCTTCTTTTGAGGCTGCTAAATATATACTACCAGTGATAGTTCCTCGCATGAAGTATGATTTTAGTAGGCGTATGTATCTCCCGACTCATGATGGACATTTGGTCAGTGTGTGACAATATGTGCATTTTGTTGCATCATTTGTGCTATTGCAACACCTAATAATTGTGGCATGCTTCTGCCTTTCTTGGCCTTTTTGGATAAGATTGTTTGTTGCTTGCTTATTCTCTTTTCACATATGATTTTGTGGTTGTTTGGTTCATTTTAAGGTAAGGGTTGTCAGGGGAGCTGAATTTTGATTCACAAGGATGCAGTTAATGCTTACAAGAAAATCAACATTGACATTGAACATTTATTGCAATATAACACAATATTGCTGAACATTGAATCCTAGAATACCAAATACTCGATCTGTGTTTGGTCTTCCTATTTTACAGGGTAGTGCAGAAAGGCAAGTGCTTGTTCATGATTATGATATGGGAAAGTCTGTTGCATTTGACGAGAGGATTCCAAATCTTAAAGAAGTGTATACCTTGGAAGGTTATAGAATGTAAGTTTACTTTGCTTATTTGCTTTTGTAGCATTTCTTCTGCGATCATGTTTTATCTATCTACTATCTTTTCTACATAAAAATTTAGCTATATTTTGCTTCTTTTCAAGTTGGAACTTCTATATTTGTTTTTGTTTCCAACTTATGCGTAGTGGTTGTTCTTGTTCATGTAATAGTTCATTTAATCTTGTTATGGGGAACCCATATGGTTATATATGGATCTTACAACTAGTCTTCCTCTTGGCATTGTTAATCTTTTGAATTTCAGTAAGCGAATCTGTAATCACCTTGTTGTGATTACATCCTTATGTTAACACTAGGATCATACTACACTATCTTTGCTTTTGCGGCCACATATAAACATGCATATATATGTACATATATGTATCTATGTTACGTTATAATATATGGATTATATTATATATTATACATAACTAGCATGGTTGTTAACCATCAATATGTGAAGGATGTGTAGGCACACAAGAAAAGTTCTATCTAGAATGAGGTTTTCCCTTACTAGATGGATTTTGGCTACATGGATTCGTTGTTTCCACATAGCTCTATCATATGCCATGCCGACAGTTGACTCAACATTAGCTAGATCATTATTTATTATTTCTTTCCAACATTTTGTTGTTGGTCTTTCTCTTCATCTTTCAACATTTTCACAATCTAGTTTTTCATACTTTTTTTACTAGAGCTTCCTTTGGGTGTCTTTCTACATATTCAAACCATCTTAAATGATTTTTCCTCATTTTATCCTCTATTGGTGCCTCTTAATTTATTTCTAATAACCTCATTATGTATACGGTCTTTTCTTGTGTGACCACTCATCCATTTTAATATCTTCATTTTTGTCATAAACATCTTTTGTATATGTCTCTCTCTATTTTAACCAACCTGCATTAATTCTATTCATAACAACTCCATCAATTTTTCCATCACTTCGAATGCCCATGTAAGGGATCACCCTTGCATTGTCGGTCCCAAGCCCTGATAAAGGAGGAGGGTTGTGTTAGGCTTCTGACAACAAGCGTAAAACCTTGTCAGATTTTTATACCATGGATTACACAAATTATGAGCATTGCTTTGGGGCGTCCTCTCTTAGCGACATGCTATAGAGCCCGAATGTAGTGATAAGTAAGCAAGGGTCACTACATTTTTTGCCTGGATGTAATGAATCAATTGCAAAGAGGGTTCCCACATCATGGATGGGTGTGGATAAAGAAGTTAGTCTCGCTACATTGTGCCTAAATGTAGTGAATAATTTACATAGATGGTCTCCGCATTTTGAATATAGACGGATGTGAGGGGTAAGGAAGCTAGTCCTACATAATAAGATTCGTATTGGTTCTTAGAATATTAGAACATTATCCGGGAAGCTAATGGAGTTGGTAGATACTATGATTCAGAGAAAGATTCATATTCTATGTTTACAATAGACAAAGTGGGTTAGAGAAAAAGCAAAGGAGATAGAGGATATAGGTTTTAAATTATGGTACTTAGGTAAGGAAAAGGCTCGAAACGGAGTTGATACTATCATAAATAAAAATTTAAAGGATAGTGTAGTAGACATACAATGATATGGTGACCGAATTATAACATTGAAATTAGTGTAAGGAGCAGAGGTTTTGAATAAAGCTTGTGCTTACGCACCCCAAGTAGGCCTACAAGATAGTATAAAGACTTCTTTTTGGGAAGAGTTAGATAAGGTGATTCAAAGGATTCCACAAAGGGAGATGATTTGTTTAGGAGGAGACATAAATGGACATGTCGGTAAAGAGGCATTAGGATATCAAGGTATTCATGAAAACTTTGGTTTTAGAGATATAAATGAGGAAGGTAGGGAGATTTTAAATTTTGCTATAGCATTTTATCTCTTTATAGTCAATACAATCTTCAAAAAATGAGATAAACATTTAATTACTTATAAGAATGGCTTATCACAAACACAAATTGATTACTTTATTTGTAGAAAAAAGATAGAGCGTGTTGTAAAGATTGTAAAGTAATTCTCAGAAAAAGCTTAACCACCCAACATCGACTTTTAGTTATGGATTTACAAATAAAAAAATAGACAGAAGAAAAAGTGCATCGAGCTATTCAGACTAAATGGTGGAACCTCAAAAGCGAGAAAGAAGATATATTTAAACAGAAAGTCCTTTAAGGAGATGCATGGAATTATGTTGGTACACCTTGTGATATGTGGAACAATATGGCTATACATATTAGGAAAGTGGTGAAAGATGTGTTAGGTGAATATAAGGGAGGTGTACCAACATAAAAAGAAGCTTGGCGGTGGAATGAAGCAGTGTAAAATAAAATCAAGTTAAAGAGGGCACGTTACAAATTACATTATGGTAAGAAAACTAGTGAAACTTTAGAGGCTTATAAGAAAGCAAAGAGTGAAGTAAAAAAGGTCATGAGTGAAGCAAAAGCTAAAATTTGGAAGGATTTATATAAAAATCTCAACTCAAAAGAGGGTGAAAGAGATATTTTTAGGATAGCTAGGGCTAAAGATAAGAAAACTAAAGATCTTAATGCTGTTAGATGTATCAAAGACGAGGATGAAAAATTCTAGTGGCAAATGATGATATAAGAAATAGATGGAAAAACTATTTTTATAAGATTTTTAATGAAAATAAAGATGTTAGTATTAACTTAGGAGAGTTAGCCAAATCTAAAACGTATATAAACCATAATTTCTACCGACATATTCAAAAGAATGAAGTCAAAGAGACTCTTAAACATATGAAGGGTGGTAAATCGGTAGGACTAGACAATATTCCTATAGAAGTTTGGAAAATACTAGGAGAAATAAGAATCACTTGGCTCACAAGACTATTTAATGAAATATGGAAAAACCAAAAGATGCCCGAGGAATGGAGAGCGAGTACACTTATACTTTTATATAAGAACAAGAGAGACATTCATAATTATGTGAATTATCGAGGTATCATGTTAACGAGCTATACTATGAAATTGTGAAAAAGAATTATCGAATGTAGGTTAAGAAAAGTATCAAGTACAACAGAGAACCAATTTGGATTCATGCTAGGCAGATCTACTGTTAAAGCGATTCACCTTTTGAGACGTCTTATGGATCATTTTAGAGCAAAAAAGAAAGACCTTCACATGATATTTATTGATATAGAAAAAGCTTATGATAGGGTACCGACTACCGAGGGAGGTTCTTTGGAGAACCTTGAAAAAAGAGGTATCCCATTAACATATATTAACCTTATAAGAGACATGTACGATGGTGCAAAAACATGTGTGAGGACTCAAGAAGGAATGACAAACTTCTTTGAAGTTAGTATTGGGTTATATTAAGGATCAACTTTAAGTCCATACCTATTTATAATGGTGATCGAGGAGTTAATAAAACATATTAAAGTTGAAGTGGCTTGGTGTATGTTATTTGTAGATGACATTCTGTTAGTGGAAGAGTCTATGGAAAAAGTTAATAGAAAATTGGAACTATGTAGAGAAGTATTAGAAAGCAAATGCCTCTGACTTAGTAGAACAAAGACAAAATATATGGAATGTAAGTTTGATCATTTGGTTACTTCGGAGGATATAAAAATTAAAATTGGCAGACATTGCATCCCCCAAAAGGAAAGTTTTAAATACCTAGGGTCAATTTTTCAGAGTGATGGAATAATTGATGGAGATGTTACGCATAAAATTAATGATGGTTGGTTAAAATGGAGAGTAGCATCAGGTATTCTTTGTGGGTAAGAAGATACCATTGAAGTTAAAAGATAAATATTATAAAGCAACAATTAGACCTGCCTTGTTTCATGGTTCTGAATGTTGGGCATTTAACCAACATGTACAAAAGATATCTATGACAGAAATGAAGATGTTGAGATGGATGAGTGGTCATACAAGAAAAGATCGTATATATAATGAGGTTATTAGAAACAAATTAGGAGTGGCACCAATAGAGGATAAAATAAGATAATATCGTTTAAGATGGTTTGGACATATAGAAAGAAGATCAAAAGAAGAACCTGGAAGAAGGTATGAAAAACTAAATTTGGAAAGTATTAAAAGAGGTAGAGGACGACCACAAAAGTGTTGGAAAGAAACAATAAAGAATGATCTAGCTTATTGTGAGTTAACTGCTAACATGGCACATGATAGAGCTCTGTGGAAACAAAGAATCCATGTAGCCGACCCTGTCTAGTATGAAAGGCTTAGTTGTTGTTTCAAAAAACTGACCTTATGTATTTAAAACTTCCCTTGTGAGAGATGAAATGTGTCAATTTTAATTTTTATATGCTCCGAAGTAACCCAATGATGAAACTTATATTCCAGAAATTCTATCTTTGTTTTATTATGTCGAAAACCTTTATTTTCTAGTGTTTGTCTCTATAGTTTCAATTTCCTATTAACCTTTTCTTTAGACTCATCCACTAGTACAATGACATCTAAAAATAACATATACCCTTGAATATGTATTATTAACTCATCAATGACCGATATAAATAAGTATGGACTTAAAGTTGATCCTTGATATAATCAAATCTTAACTTCAAAAAAGTTTGTCATTCCTTCATGATTCCTCACACATGTTTTTACACCATCGTATATGTCTCTTATAAGATACCTCTCTTTTCCAAAGTTCTCGAAATAATCTCTTGGAACCCTATTGAAAGCTTTTCTAGATCAATAAATACCATGTGAAGGTTCTTTTTTATTCTAAAATGTTCGATAATCGCGTCAAGAGTAGATCTACCCGGCATGAATTCAAACCAGTTCTCTGTTGCACTCGGTACTTATCTTAACTTACTTTAAATAATACTTTTCTATAATTTCATAGTATGACTCATTAACTTAATATCCTGAGTCCCTGACAATTCACAGTATGTCATAAGAACCAAGCCAATGAGTGTGGCCTACTCCACTTGGCAAGAGGAAAGGCTTTATTTTGATTTCTTTCAGTATGGGTGTTTTTCAAACACTTTTAGTTTTTATGGTTCTTTATAATTTTTACCAGGTTTGCGCATGTGCAACTCCCCCCACCAATGTACCTTCCTAAATAAAAGGTGAATTTGTCCCCCTTTGTAAATAGAATCTTCAATTCCTCTTTTTGAGAAGTCTCAAAAATAAGGAAGCATTTGTTCATGTTTTTTATGTGCTTGTAATCCTTTCGTCCCTTGAACTTTTGTTAATGGACTGCTCTTACACTCCTTAGAGGGTTTCTAAAATGGTACTAGAGCTTAGCATAACATTTAAAGAGGGTAGGATCATGACCAAGGAAGCTATTAAGGGCATGATGGTGGCAACTTTTGTGATGAGGTGAACAATGGTTCTCTGTGTGTATTTTAGTTGCGAGAAGTTTCTGAAAGTTTTCATCAACAAATAGAAAGTCGGTGGTGATTAGAATTGATTTCAGTTGCAATTGAGATAAAACTTTCTTGAAAGGCGGAGCTTGGGGTTTGTGTGAATGGAGGGGCACTGGTTGGTAGTGGTAGCTGTTAAGGAAGGATAGCTGAGGCCAGCTGGGCCATTAGAACCAAGGGACACCCATGCCATCAGGGCCTTCAGGGGTCCAACGACTCTTAAATGTTGTTGCTTCACCTCTTACTGCTATATTTCCTCCATAAACACCACTCTTGTATACAATAAAAAAGGAAGAAGCCTTATGGCTTGATTTTGTGTAAAATTCCTCTCTTATGAGAGGTTCATTCAATAAAGGTTGATTTCAGGTTTTTATACCTGTATTTGCTTACATGGTATAAGATTCGCCTTTGTTGTGGTGAATGTATCAAAGTCATCCTCCAGCTTCTGCTGCAACTCCTCATTAGGTTCGTTGGCAATGATGTGGTTGATTGACCTCAAATCAGTGTCGTACAGGACTTCTGCATCCACCATTATGCCTGCCATATTGTCATTTTGTGGTTCTTGGACGATGAGGAATCTACCGTCACAAAGGAGAGGCAATGGAGTAGCTGGTGGCGACGGTGGCCCAAGTGAGGTCTTCACCGCGCATAGAGAGAGAAGGGTTCTTTGAGCGGATGGCAGAAAGAGAGAGATGGGTGTGGGCTCCCTATGTTCTGTAGAGAGAAAGAGGAAGGGATTGTTCGCTGCGAGGGATTGCATATGAAGGGGTCCTGTGTCGGGTCACATATCTGGATTCTTTCTATGTAAGAGATGGCCTTCTGGCCATTCAGTTGGCTAGTGTTGTGTGGGCTCACTAGGGAAGAGCCTGTTGAGTTGTGTTGATGACACCACAACTTGGGTAAGAAGTGGTTGTTAGACAAGGATCCCTTTCGTTTGATTTGGAGTTAACCCATATATGTTTCTTCCAAGTTATTGATATTTGTTTATGATATTTTGCAGATCGATTGATTGATCTCTTTTTATGATGATAAACTATTTTTAAACACTAAGTTGTAACTTCACATTAGCCGACCCCGTCTAGTATGGGAAAAGGCTTAGTTGTTGTTGTTTAGTTGTTGTTGAAGTTGTAACTTCACATGATTAAGATCTCTGTGTTGTGGCTATATGCCACTAGTGTTGGTTCTTTTGTTTTAAGGTACTTCATTTGGGATTATGACATCCTATATGTTGTTGGCCAGTGGTTGGAGATCAGTAAATGTTTTAAGATGCACTTGATTGTCATTTGATATCTTGTGCTTGTAGATAGTATATCTTGTTCATGATAATTTTGTTGTGCTTGATACAAATAGTTGTTTTCTAAAAGGACATTGCATAATTTTTATGTGCAAAAGTCTTTGAAAACAATGCATAAAAGGAGTCTTTTATGTATCATCTTGTTAAAAACCCAATTTTGATCATCTTATTGGAGTCTTTTATCCTTGGATTTATTGAGTCACATTTGGGTTTTCAAGTTGTTTAAGGGCCTTGTTGATTTGATGAGATTGATTTTATGGTTGGAGCTTAGCCTTAAAGTCATGGATGGTTCGAGTTCACCCTTAAAGCTCGGGTTGAAGCTTAGCCTTAATACTTTGGATGGTTGGAGCTTAGCCATAAAAGCTCGGTTGATGCTTATTGAATCATTGATACATATTGATCTCTTATAATATCTGCAATTTGTTATGACTCATGAACTTATTTGTCATATTAGAGAATCTTACTTAGGTGATCAATTTTTTTAGAACCTTTTCTTATGCTTTTAGCAAAATATCTCGAAAACTTCTTAGGTTTTAGGTTCGTATTATTTTCAAGACCTTAGTTACTTTCGTTGAAGTTCTATTGTAGAAGTTTTCTTGCATATATTGAAATAAAGAATTGCAAAACAAACGTAAACTTGAGAAAAAAATGAAAAGAAAATCATTGGAGAGAGATATAAGGTTCCAGTCACTCTCTAGCAAACTGTCGGTTGAGTTTGAGGAGGGCGTTAAGAAGGGAAGACCGAGGCCACCATGCACATGAGCTACTAGAACCAAGGGCCATGATGGCCATCAGGGCCATCAAGGGGTCCAATGGTTCTCAAATGCTGCTGCTTCACCTCTTGCTGCTCTATTTCCTCTGTAAATACCACTCTTGTATACAATAAAAAGGAAAGAAGCCTTATGGCTTGATTTTTTCTAAAATTCCTGAGAGGTTCATTCAATAAAGTTTGATTTCAGGTTTTCATACCTGTATTTGCTTACAGTAGCTCCTCATTAGCTAGTTTTGTGACAACAAGAAGAGTTTTAGGGGCTTTTGTCAGATCTTGACACCTTAAAGAATCTTAAAGATATGTGGGTGAGGAGATTATGAAGAGGTTTCTAGGTTGGATCTGGTTCAACCCATGTACTATCTATTTTTAATACGACAAAGAAGCCAATTGTTTTAAAGAAACGAACAGAAAGATTTGGGAGATAATTAGTTGCCATGAAGTTGCAGTCACAACAAGTGGAGACATTGGGTAAGCAGGGCAGCATAGTGCTTTTTCTGGGGAGGACTCACTAGTGACAAAACAAAGTAAGAGGGCATTTCGTTGAAGGTTCTGGCTGTAGGGTATTGCGATGATCTTGGTCTACGTGGAGGTAAGCAAGTCAACGACAAAGTGACAATGAGAGAAAGAGTTGTTACAGATTGTAGCCGGTAACACTGATGTTGTTTTCTCTGGGCAGAGGCAACTCAGTGCAATGTTCCACAACATGGTAAGGGCATTGAGGTATTTGGTTGACAAGAGAAAGAGGGTTACTTTTTATGCATGTGAACTCAATTCAACAATGGGTTCTCCTTTCTTTACTTTGATCAAGGTTTCTGCATTGTGACCAATTTAAATTGTGTATATATTAGTTTATTTGTTGCCTTAAGTTTTTTACTGAAATTAGTTCCGGTCCCTGCATGAACTGATTTTGCCTGTTTGAAATTATGTGCCTCATTGCATGTGGGTTTACGGTAGCATTTTGGGTATGCTCTTGCTTTTTGACTTATTAATGAGGTGGGCACGTAATTCAGTGTTTGAATTTATAAGGCTGGTTTTTGCTTTCATCACTGGTTTTTGGATCTTTTAAGCTTAATACTTGAGCCTGCTGATGATTAACAGGTTCCAGAGAGGCTCTGTACAGACTACTCTTCCTCCAAACAAGAGGATAAGAACAGGCCGTTTATGTGGTTCAGTAGATGAGCAGATCAGGTTATTGGGGGGAGAAGCTTCAAAAGTTCTTGAACACATTCGATGTGGTCAGAAAAGGAAAATCGACAATGAAAAGTTGCTCAGGGATTTTGAATGCAAAATGCAGCAAACAAAGGTAAAATCGTTTTGTAGTTTCTTATGCTGTTCTTAAATTATTTCATGTTGAAAATGTTTCTTGATGGATCTTCTGTTAGAGACAACGTTTGGATGTTGAGAGAATTGTTGCATCAAAGAACCTAAAACTGCGAGAGTTGAAAAACTTATCTGCAGCAGATATTGGTCCAAAACAGGCACCAAATGTTGATGAACTGCATAGGGAGGTCCAGGTATGTTCTCAAATTATGGAGAGACCTAATGAGTTCATCTGACTGTTTTTTGTATTCTTTGTTCCTCATTCATACTTTATTCATATGTGGTTCGTAGAAAGTGCAAGATGAGATACATGAAAAAGAGGCTGAGCTAGAGAAGTTGCAAGAAAGATTGACTGAAGCTCAACAAATGGCCAATGAATGCCGACTTTCATATACAAACCTATGTGGTGTGAACTTTGTCAGATTCTTGTAATCTTTTAATAGGATAGATTGTATTGCCGTTTTCTTTTCTCCCTTTTTTCCTGGGTCCATATTGCACTTGTTATTGTATGTGTAGGCCTTTATTTAGATGAATTTGTTGACATCTTCACATATGCACTCGTGACCTTAAATTGTTTGGTACTGCAATCTTTATTTGATGTGCCAAATTCAAACTGCAGAATCAGCAAAAGCAGAAATGGATGCCTTCTCAGAGGCAGAACGTGAATTACTGCTGATTGAGGATGATTTGCGTTCTGTGGAAAAGGTTTGCGACTTTTCTTTTCATCATGCTGCTTGTGAGATTTTATTTTTTGTCTTGAAGCGTGAAGTTGTTTTGTAACTTTTTTTTTAATGCTATAGGAGAAGCTGCACTATGAAGGTATAATGCAAAACAAGGTACTTCCTGACATTAAGGGAGCAGAAACTTTGTATGAACAATTGCAGAAGAAACGTGAGGTACACTTCAGTCCTGCTTAAGTTTGAAAATGAGTTGGGAAATGAATTCTAATTTGTCTTTGGAGAGATATGTAATTATGTGATTTCTGAGAGCACTTTGGCATGGATAGCTCGTATTATAAACGCAAATCTTATGATCTTCACTGTTATTGTCTTTCCTTCTCTTCAGGAGAGTTACAAGAAAGCTTCCATTATATGTCTTGAGAGTGAGCTGGAACTTGGTTGTGGAGGCAGCTCTCCAGAGCAACTAAGTGCCCAGTTAAAACGGCTTATGGATAGACTTGAACGTGAAAGTCAAAGGTCAAAGCTGAGAATGTGTTATTGAAATACCTATTCTCTATGTTAGTGGTGTACCTTCTTTCATGTTTTGCTTTGTCTTCAGGTTTGATGAAGCTATCGATGATCTGAGGTTGATGTATGAGGTAAAAGAGCAGAAGATATTGCACAAAAAGCAAGTATATGCAGCTTTTCGTGAAAAGTTAAATGTAAGTTTAGCTTTCAATCATTTTTGGAGGGATATTGATATGGAGAACTCCATCACTCCCATAAAGCTTCTTGTTTGTACAGTCTGCATAAGCATAAATCAATATAATATTAGTGAAAGATAAAAATTATGTAACATATCGAATAGTTGTTTAAATTTAATCGGATATGATGGGGGTTCAAGTTTTCTTTAAAGCTGAGTCCCAAAAAGTTGGCTTTATTTGGATAGTCTCTGCAGAAAAAGGATATGCCTATCACATGGATGTAATTTTGAGTACAGCAAGGATATGGATATTTTCATTTGAATGTGGTTAGTATGTTGAAAACTAGACAAATGGACTGTCAGTGTGATCTAAAGATTCAAGCTCTTTTAGATGGATACCTTGAGAACCAGAAAGCGCTTTGTGAGCCATGATAAGCCGACAGAGTGGCTTCAAGCGCTTACAGTAGTGGCCAAGTTCTTTTCAGTTTTCAATTTGTTGAAAGGAAAAGTTTTGCTGATCCTTGAACGAAATGTTTGATTGTTGAGATGGGGTATTCACATGGCACCCCACTCACATGAAGTGGAGGTTGATCTTCACTTTATGTTTCCTTGATTGTGCTGTTTGTATTACATCCGTCTGTTTTACTATCAACTTACCTTCTATGGGATAGGAAATATCTAGGGTGACACTGTGACAGTGGTAATATCACATATACTGGGTAGGACTTTTACGTGAGTTTTTTGTCAATGGCATTTGCTACTCATATTTTCAGAATGCAGTCGCAGCTCTACCTTTATAAATTCAGAGAATATTCTGCACATTGATTTCATTTCGTCTTATGACCTTAATTGGAGAGGCTTCTCTTTTATGTTGTTCAGAATGTGAAGTGCCTGGATTCTCTTTTAATGTCTGTTAGTTTGGTGTTTGGTCCACCTCGCTGAGAAATTGAAACTTTAGTCATTCCATGCAATATGTTGGTTGTTCTTTTGTAAACATCATTAAAATGATCAACTGGCTGATAATAGATACAGACCTATTTATTTTTTCTGTTGTTGGGTGCTTTTTCATGTGTTCATGATTGTGAGTCATTGTGTGATCTATATGGTATTCTGTTTAATTGCTCTTTTCCAGTTAAAGTTTGAGCATAATCACATTCTTTCCAAGAACTTGTTCAATTACTTTTTTCTGGACCATGATACCTTGTTATGCTCTTCCTAAAGCATCTGAAATTGTTGCTTCTCTTATTCTTTAGGTTCTTGTCTTTAGGTATAAAGCTATATCTAGTTTTCTGTCAAATGGATGAAGTACGGGGTAATACCCATGGAATGTCACTCTAGTAGGAAACTATCTGGTCTATTTCTCTAGGAAAACAGTGTCAGAAGCAATATTAAAAGTTTCAATTCTTTTGAACTCTCTTTCTGGCCTTTGAACATGGTACTGCCAGATGCGCTCCATTTGTTTGCTCCAAATTCCATGGATCACTGTTTGTTGCAATTCCTTTTGCTAAATCAGCTTATTTTTCATTTATGAACGGTTTCCATTCTTTCTGATTGTGCTTATCTGAGCAGGCGTGCCAGAAAGCACTAGAGTTGCGTTGGAACAAGTTTGAAAGAAACGTCACTCTTTTGAAGCGGCAACTAACATGGCAGTAAGTACTCCCCATGGCACGCATGTTTTTTTCTGCATTGTGCATACTAACATTTCTCCTTGGTGGATTATATTCTTCCTCCCATACATTGAGTAGAGAATCTTCACATGTTGCTGAGATGTGCCTTATTTGTTGTAGGTTTAATGGCCATCTAAGAAAAAAAGGTTGCAGTGGACACATCAAAGTTAATTATGAGGAGAAATCCCTGTCCATAGAGGTAAGACATCACAAGCTGGTCTTCAGCTGCCTCTGCTTCTGCAACATTGCGAAAATTGAATTCCATTAATACAATCACTGAAGTGGTGACTACAAATCCAATGTGTGACATATTTTACCAAATTCTTAGTTTACTTAATACTTGGATGTGCCTGTTCAGCAATGACTAATTCCATGTACGGCAATTCTGGTTTTGGGAAGTAAATGTGAATCGATATTCGCTTATTAGGTGTGAGTTTGAAGGAACCACTACCCACATGATGTACTAATGAGCTGTACAACACTCGTTCGGTGATTTATGGCATAACTAGCTCTAGTACATGAAAATTCACCTAAATATCGTTTTTGTTCTTCTCAAGGTAAAGATGCCACAAGACGCTTCCAGCAATGCTGTGCGTGACACAAGAGGGCTTTCAGGTTACCTTCTTTCTCTGCTCTTGGTATGATGTGAGCTGTACCGTTGACAAAGTTTGCAAGTTTATGAAAGCATATGTTCTATTGCCTACGTTTCATAGGTAGAGCTATAACTTTTGATGTCAAGACATGCTCTTCTCTTGGAGGAAAATGTGTATAACTGTGGCATATTTGAATATTCATGAAAGGGCTCTGAATCTTAAACTAGTATCCCTAACATAGTTGAGTGAAAGAATATGCAAGTGTCTCACAAGTTATCTCATGGTTCAAGTAACAATGGAATAGGCCAATGTGAAGGCATCATTATGCTTACTATTTAAACAAGGTTCACAAAGATTAGTGGTAAAAAACATATATTCCAAAAGTAATCCTAAACTAGGGTTGCAAACGGGTCGGATAAGGCTCATGTGAAGGTTGAACCTACATTAGATATGGCTTTTCTTGTTCCAGATCTAGATAACAATGAACTGAAGTTCTGCAACTTAATATGGTCTGAACATTTCTGATACTGACTGGAACAAAATGCAATATATTGTTTTTCACATAAGATTGGTTGAAAAAAAAGGTTGGTTCCAACCTGGTTCTGAACTTATTTTTTTGATCAAATTTAACACAACTGCTCTGAACTTAACTATAGTGTCCGAGGGTTCTGCAAAAGTGTATGATTGTGTTATTGATCCTATCTCTCCCAAGTGACTTTTTATGTCATGTCAGAGTTGCATGAAAACCCTAGACACTCGACACTGTATGGAAACCTGCATTTGCTAATGAAGTTGAAGATTTAAATGCATAATGACTTGAAACTGTGGTAAAAAAATGTAGGGCTCCAGTGCCCCGGGCTCTCACATTTGTACTGCCGACTGGTAGGATTATCCACATATTGTTAGGCTGCTGGACCTGCAAATTCGCTGATGGTTCACTAAATCCTGATTAATAGGATCCACATGTAAATTGTTGTTGATAATTGAAGGTTGAATCGTCCACGATACAACTTGTCAAAGCGCCAAGATCTCAAAACATCCGAATATGGATGTCACACACAAATAACTCAACAAGAGAGCGGAAGCAAGTCAAACTACAAACAAAAGCTGTGGAAGACAGCATAACTTTATTCATGAATTAGTGAGGTATTTATAGAGTTTACACATCTACATGAGAGGCAAAAGAGCAAAGAGGAGAGCATAAGACACTAGTGCTGGCCGGCCAGCCTGGCCAGCAACTAGCCGTTGGAGGTGTCCAGCACTAGCCGTTGTACTGCCGACTGGTAGGATTATCCACATATTGTTAGGCTGCTGGACCTGCAAATTCGCTGATGGTTCACTAAATTCTGATTAATAGGATCCACATGTAAATTGTTGTTGATAATTGAAGGTTGAATCGTCCACGATACAACTTGTCAAAGCGCCAAGATCTCAAAACATCCGAATATGGATGTCACACACAAATAACTCAACAAGAGAGCGGAAGCAAGTCAAACTACAAACAAAAGCTGTGGAAGACAACATAACTTTATTCATGAATTAGTGAGGTATTTATAGAGTTTACACATCTACATGAGAGGCAAAAGAGCAAAGAGGAGAGCATAAGACACTAGTGCTGGCCGGCCAGCCTGGCCAGCAACTAGCCGTTGGAGGTGTCCAGCACTAGCCGTTGTACTGCCGACTGGTAGGATTATCCACATATTGTTAGGCTGCTGGACTTGCATATTCGCTGATGGTTCACTAAATCCTGATTAATAGGATCCACATGTAAATTGTTGTTGATAATTGAAGGTTGAATCGTCCATGATATAACTTGTCAAAGCGCCAAGATCTCAAAACATCCGAATATGGATGTCACACACAAATAACTCAACAAGAGAGCGGAAGCAAGTCAAACTACAAACAAAAGCTGTGGAAGACAGCATAACTTTATTCATGAATTAGTGAGGTATTTATAGAGTTTACACATCTACATGAGAGGCAAAAGAGCAAAGAGGAGAGCATAAGACACTAGTGCTGGCCGGCCAGCCTGGCCAGCAACTAGCTGTTGGAGGTGTCCAGCACTAGCCGTTGGGGCTCCAACGGCTATGGGCTATGGCCTTGCGGGCCCTAGTGGCCCGCGCCATGCCCAAGAGAGTGCACGGGCCCTAATGGCCCGTGCCACCTATTACATTAACACCACATGCTTCATTCTTATCGCTATCAGCAGTTGCTTTTAACTTTGTTGCACATCTAAATTAGAATTACTTGTGTGGGGTCACAAACTTCCGCTTCAGTATATGATGGATCAGTTGTCTTTTCGTATGTTTCCACTACATCTGCATCTGGTTGACAGATGCAAATTTACATGTTGGCTTTGTTATTGTTTAAGAGAAGTTGAGCAGCGTGCACACTTGTATTGAGTTTAATCGAACCTTGTAGGTTTAGTTTTTCTGCTGCCTCATGCACCTATTGGCAGTTAGTACTTCTGTTCTTGTTTAATGTCTCCCATCTTTTGTGTTCAGGTGGAGAACGTTCCTTCTCTACCTTATGCTTTGCATTAGCTCTTCATGAAATGACAGAAGCGCCATTTAGAGCTATGGATGAGTTCGATGTATTTATGGTAAGGATGCAAATGCAAAAATTGTTCCTTATGCAAACTTGATTCTTAATAGAACTTATTGGTCCCTTTTCATTATTCAGGATGCTGTTAGCAGAAAGATAAGTTTAGATACTCTAGTGGACTTTGCTGTGGCTCAAGGATCGCAATGGATTTTCATAACTCCTCATGATATCAGGTAATATAAACCTCAGGAGATCTCTACAGCCGTAGGAATTTGGTGGTGATCTGCTACAAGGTTAAGAACACACGAATCTAGTACGTGCACATCTGGAATTGCAAGGGCTATCGCTTTCCTGCATGTGTAAGGTTGTTACATGGGCATGTACTTGGAGCTCATTGTCTTCTGGGTTTGAATTCACACTGTTATCAATGTTTTCGCATCACTAGCACACTGCCAGGAGTCGGACTCCCACCTGCAACAGGGGAGTCAGAGCTTCCTGTCAGTTGAGCTAGCCTCAGGGTGCATATTAGAGACTGATTTATGAAAGAATCATTCCATTGATATTTACACTGTAGGGCAATTTCCTACTTTACTAAGATGCTGCAACTTGAGACCTATATTTCTCCGGTATCCGACTCATCACTCATTCGCTTTATTTTAGAACTTTTTTAACTAAAATTCTAACTTAAAGAAAATCTGATCCCTTTTTAAGGGACAGTTCATTGAACATTGACTGATTAATACTTGATTAGTGAATAATAACTTTTGAAGCCTCGAGTTTTCTTGTATTTTTATGGGATATTATTAATGATATACAATACATGTATTACCATGTCCCTGCACCTATGATTTCAAAGTTTCCATATGCTACGCTTGTGTCCCATACCCTACCCGCACCCTTGTGACAACGCAAATTTCCTTATATTTTGATAGTGTTGCTTGAGGCTGGTATTGTCATAGTGCTGCATGTTGATTATTTATTATAATTCTAACTCTGAACTACCATGCAGCATGGTTAAGGCCGGAGACAAGGTGAAGAAGCAACAAATGGCAGCTCCTCGGTCTTGATTTATCAATAGAATTGTCTATGATGGCCTTGCCTCATTATCAATATAAGGAATGTGTATTTTCAGTCATGTCTAATCACTGGCTTCATGTATTATTATATGGTAATTCTTTTTGCCAGCCGATACAATTGTTGCTCGAGGGTTGAGCACCCATTCATAGTTGCCGTGTTCACTGTGTTGGTTGGCTAGGCCATCGTGCAAATCAACTGCTCGTGACCTCCATGCTTGAAGAGCCTTTATGGTCTAAGTTTTGATTTTGTTACAAATTTTGCTTAATTTGTACAAAAGGAACAAGTTGCAATTTGAAGGCAAGTGTATATTTTGCCAGAAGGCTTTCTTTTGATCTATGTTGTTTGTGTTGATGATGTGGTTTTGTACAGGGGAAGCTAAAGAAGCACCCTATGGTTTGTCTATGGTGAGCCAGAGGCAAAGCTAAAGCACTCTTATCCATAATGCGAGCAATGCACGGGAGTTCGAGAGAGAGAGCCTAGACTTCAGGCTGCAGGAAGATCTTTTGAGGCACATGAAAATTTATGTTCAGAATCGACCCGGTGGTTTGAACCGGAACTGAATCGGTCATCAAACTGTAACTGTAGAATTCTCAATTCGGTTACAGTTTAAGACATCTAAGAACCGATCCGAAACCAGAACCAACGTATAAACCGACGATTCAATTCTGATTCAAACTGCCGGTTTGACATCTCATTCTAGTTTTCCCTGATGCTCACCTGCCCTGCTCTCCTCTCGTCACGGGGCTGTCAAAACAGCCTACCTCATGATGAGGCAGTCTGTCAAACAGTCGGACAAGGGAGGGATATTGACCGAACCTGATCAACCCCAACCTGAACAGGGTGAGGAATACCAAAAACTGAAGCTGAGTGGGTTGGATGTGGAAATAAGATGCCTCGAGTCATAGGTGATCTGGTATTTGCTCTGCCTTTACGGACATTAGAATATATATATATATATATATATATATATATATATATATATATATATATATATAGAGAGAGAGAGAGAGAGAGAGAGAGAGAGAGAGAGAGAGAGAGAGAGAGAAAGAGTCTTGAATGTCTTTCAGTTCATTTAATTTTTACGATTCAATCTTTAAAATCAACAGTAGAAATTTGAATTACTTTGTATTTAATGTATAATGCATTAAATGCAAAGTATGAAAATATAATGATACTTTTAATTTGAATGTTTATGATTGATATCAAAGATTAATTAATATATTTATGTAAAACTATGTATCGGAAGACATGCATCTAAAACGTCATACATATAGCTTGATTTTTCCCTGTATCTGTTTCATATCTGTTGGGGAAAAAATAACCTAAACCTTTACTGGTCCCGTTAAAGCTTGGGTCGGAGTTGGGTGTAGATATTATTCATCCCCGACCTAACCATTGCCATCCTTGGTTTTGGCATGAGGATATTCTAGGGCGTTCTTTGTCAACATTTGACGCTTTAGGTAGACTTTGGTAACTATAAAGGGACTTTTCTTTGTGGTCATTTCGAAGTCCTGAGAATCATCAACGAACTTGTCGTGTCAACCCTACTGGCATGAACCGAACTTTTTTTTGTTACAGAAGAGGCCATAGCCTAACACCGCAACACCACACACATGGGAGTCGAACTCCCCACCATAAACAGAACTTTGCTATACTTTTACGGGTCCGGCCCCTCACCGCCTCTTCCTGCCGCTGCGACGCTGCTTTGCTTATTATGCCTTCACTAGCCGCTTCGCGCCTTTAGCTTGCCCTTCGTCGGTCGTTTTCTGCTTTCGTCCGCAGATTTCATCTTCTGTTCGCCGGCGTTCTTCTACTCGACATAAAGAGACTTGTCGACCTTGTCTAGCACGCTTGATCCAACTGCTTTTGTTTCGAGGTAGTTGTGGTGGTGGGTATGTCCATATCGGCACCGTCGACTCGCGGGAAACTCCGGAATTTTCGTCGCTACATTGTGAATGAGTGTTGAAGGGGCGGATGGTGGAAGGTAGAAGCGAGTGGAGTGAGCTGCTGGTGTATAGGTCTCTCTCACTATTAAGTCGTGGTTATGCGGTGAAGAGGAAGAAGAAAGAGGATGTCCTGGAGTTCGAATTACGGTGAGAATCCTCTCTTGTCATCATGGGAGAAGACCAGGATTCCCGAAGACACCGTCTTCTACGCCATCTTTCTCGACCCTGCTGCCCAGATTCCGGCTGATCATGATGCAATTTTGGTCTCTTTGAAGGAGTTTCAGGTAAGCATCCTCGACTCCCTCGCTGCTTTTACCAACGATTACATTTGGCAGCACGAGCCCTTCTCTCTTTCTCTGTCCGCCCAAAACCCAACCGAACCACCCTGCGTATGCGTCTCCAGGAGCCCTAGCTCTGGGGGCTACGGCGCCGGAAACCGTATCTCTGGCGGCCTTGCGCCACCGCACCTCCACGGGAAGGTTAAGTATGGAGATAACCTGGATGACGAGTGGTTCGTGGTTTTCCTGATGTACGAAATCAGTAGGCGGAACTCTAGCGTTTCCATCCGAGTTTGGGACACTGATGGCGAATTCCTTCTGATCGAAGCTGCATTCTCGCTTCCTCGATGGATTAACCCCGAGAACAGCTGTAATCGAGTGTTTATTCGTCAAGGAAAGCTGCATTTGATCCCAGAGAAAAGGCTGCGGAACCCAACGATTGATAATTCACTGAGGCATCTCTCTTCAGAATCGTCTAGTACTGAAGCTCTCGCCCCGTCTGCTGTACAAGCGATGCTGGACCGTCGGATTGGCGTGTACCCGGAGAGGGCGAACGAGAACATGCACAGAGCGCGGTGCTGGTTGCCTCTGACTGTGGCTCAGGTCCTGAAGCACGAACCGCAGATGATTTCGTTGGCTGTTGAAGGGTTCTACGATCGTGACGTCGATTCCATGAAGTTTGCTGCGCGAATGGAGAGATTCTTGAGCAGGGTGGATATGGTGGACGTTTCAGTTCGGGTGTCGAGAGCAATGTATTCCCAATTAGTGCAGCAGGTTTTCCAGGCGCCGAAATGCTATCCCATGCCACCGGTGTCGAGTTCGCAAGCTTTCCAGGAAGCGGAATTGGGTATGAAGATAGCTTGTGGTTTTGAGATGATGTATCAACTGAGGAAACAATTTGAATTGGGGTCTGAGGGTCACGGGGGAGTGGAGGAGCGCATTTCTGGAACTTCTTTCAGTGGAATTGATGGTTTGAGTAGGGGAAATACGTGGGAGGCATTTTTTAATAGCTTGAATAGCAAGGGTTACTTTAGGGGTCTCTTTCCTGGATCAAAAGAGTATCGCCATCTTATGGATGAAGCCCTGGATTACTATCGTCAAACCAACTTATTTTCTAAGACAAGGTGTGCATTTATTTGTTGTTCTTGGCGTTCATTACTGTCTCTTTGTTGGTTCCAATCATAGTTGTAAGCATTGATACACAACCTGTATCGTTAAGGATCAAAGATACATATAAGTATCTATATGTATTTATAACTCTTTTCCCAAAGAATAAAAAATGAAAAAAGTAAATGTAGAATACAGCCCCATATCTTATGATGCACTCCCTTATATTATGATATGAGGAATTTTACAATCCTTTGAATATGATATGTATTGAAATGTATCATGGGCTTGTTCTTATAACCATCTGGTTCTAATTTATTCAGATGTCACCTTTAGTTATTTTACTCTATGAATGTCTGTTATGCATAAAAAGATTGAAGCATCACTTCTCATATGTTGCAGTGTCTAATGCATGCTAGTTGCATTTTAGGGCAGTGATTCAGGCTCCTGTCAAGCGAATTGATGAGATCCTCTCATGGCCTTGTGATATGGAAGAATTTGCAGGCATTGATCTCCCTCCCTCTGATGATGATTCTTGGTTATACAATGGGGAGGAAGAGTTGAGTTCTGCAATGGTAGAGAGACAGAAGGAGATGGATATGTACGAGTTAGAGCGTCAAAAGCAGCACAAACCAAAAGAACAGAAAGGAATGTTTGCTGATTCGTCTATGCACTCCAATGACATTGGTCTTGATGATATTGCAGAATCGATGAAGGCTTTTATTGAGAAGGTTTCAAGTTATGAAGGAGCCCAGGTTCCTGAAAGCAGGTTTACCTTAACTTTTTTTGGTTTCTAACTTTTATTTCACAAGTTGCTTACTGGAACACCGAAGATGTGAGACTTTGAAAAGCGTGTCCCTAGTGTACCTATCAGGAGCACCAGTAATTTGTTTCCCCTTTTAAATTTATTTTCCATGGTGAAGTACCTCTCTTTTGTGATGTGAGCCTTTTGTATTGCAAATCAGATGCAATCCTTTCTGATGTTTGTTTTCTTCCTTGTAAGTGATTTTGTGATGCTAACCATGTTTTGGATGGGGATCACCCTTGCATTGCCGGTCCCAAGCCCGGATAAAGGAGGAGGGTTGTGTTAGGCTTCTGACAGCCAGCGTAAAACTTCATCGGTTTTTTATAACATGGATTACAAAAATTATGAGCATTGCTTTGGGGCGTCCCCACCTAGCGACGTGTTGTTGAGCCCGGATGCAGTAATAAGTAAGCAAGGGCCACTACATTTTTGCCCGAATGTAGTGAATCAATTGAAGAGAGGGTTCCCACATCATAGACGGGTGTGGGTAAAGAAGTTAGTTTGGCTACATTGCCGCCCGAATGTAGTGAATAATTTTTAGAGAGGGTCTCCGCATTTTGAATATGAATGAATGCGGGGGGTAAGGAAGCTAGTCCTAGATAATAAGATTCGTATTGGTTATTGGAATATCGGAACATTATCCGGTAAGCTAATGGAGGTAGTAGATACTATGATTCGCATAAAGATTCATATTCTATGTTTACAAGAGACAAAATGGGTTGGAGAAAAAGCAAAGGAGATAGAGGATAGATGTTTTAAATTATGGTACTCAGGTAAAGAAAAGGCTCAAAACGGAGTTGGTATTATCATAAATAAAGATTTAAAGGATAGTATAGTAGACATACAACGATATGGTGACCGAATCATGACGTTGAAATTAGTGTTAGGAGCAGAGGTTTTGAATATAGTTTGTGCTTAAGCACCCCAAGTAGGACTAGAAGATAGTATAAAGACAACATTTTAGGAAGAGTTAGATAAGGTGATTCAAAAGATTTCACAAAGGGAGATGATTTGTTTAGGAAGAGACTTAAATGGATATGTTGGTAAAGAGGCATTAGGATATCAAGGGATTAATGGAAACTTTGGTTTTGGGGATATAAATGAGGAAGGTAGGGAGATTTTAAATTTTGCTATGGCATTTGATCTCTTTATAGTCAATACAATCTTCAAAAAACGAGATGAACATTTAATTACTTATAAGAGTGGCTTATCACAAACACAAATTGATTTATTTGTAGAAAGAAAGATAGAGCGTGTTGTAAAGATTGCAAGGTAATTCCAAGAGAAAGCTTAACCACCCAACATCGACTTTTAGCTATGGATTTACAAATAAAAAAATAGACAAAGAAGAAAAGAGTGCATCGAGCTTTTCGGACTAAATGGTGAAACCTCAAAAGCGAGAAAGAAGATATATTTAAACAGAAAGTCCTTCAAGGAGATGTTTGGAATTATGTTGGTACACCCTGTGATATGTGGAACAATATGGCTATACATATTAGGAAAGTGGCGAAAGATATGTTAGGGATATCTAAGGGAGGTGTACCGGCACAAAAAGAAGCTTGGTGGTGGAGTGAAGTAGTGCAAAATAAAATCAAGGCAAAGATGGCATGTTACAAATTACATTATGGTAAGAAAACTAGTGAAACTTTATAGGCTTATAAGAAAGCAATGAAGGAAGTAAAAAAACAGTCAGTGAAGCAAAAGCTAAAATTTGGGAGGATTTATATAAAAATCTCAACTCAAAAGAGGGTGAAAGAGATATTTTTAGGATAGCTAGGGCTAAAGATAAGAAAACTAAAGATCTTAATGCTGTTAGATGCATCTAAGACGAGGATGAAAAATTCTAGTGGCAAATGATGATATAAGAAATAGATGGAAAAACTATTTTTATAAGATTTTTAATGAAAATAAAGATGTTAGTATTAAATTAGGAGAGTTAGCCAAATCTGAAAAGTATATAAACCATAATTTCTACCGACGTATTGAAAAGAATGAAGTCAAAGAGGGTCTTAAACATATGAAGGGTGGTAAATCGGTAGGACCAGACAATATTCCTATAGAAGTTTGGAAAATACTAGGAAAAATAGGAATCGCTTGGCTCACAAGACTATTTAATGAAATATGGAAAAACCAAAAGATGCCCGAGGAATGGAGAGTGAGTACACTTATACTTATATATAAGAACAAGAGAGACATTCAAAATTATATGAATTATCGAGGTATCATGTTAATGAGTCATACTATGAAATTGTGGAAAAGAATTATCGAATGTAGGTTAAGACAAGTATCAAGTACAACAGAGAACCAATTTGGATTCATGCCAGGCAGATCTACTATTGAAGCGATTCACCTTTTGAGACGTCTTATGGAACATTTTAGAGTAAAAAAGAAAGACCTTCATATGATATTTATTGATTTAGAAAATGCTTATGATAGGGTATCAAGGGAGGTTCTTTGGAGAACTTTAGAAAAAAGAGGTATCCCATTAACATACATTAACCTTATAAGAGACATTAATGATGGTGCAAAAATATGTGTGAAGACTCATGAAGGAATGACACACTTCTTTGAAGTTAATATTGGGTTACATCAAGGATCAACTTTAAGTCCATACTTATTTATAATGATGATTAATGAGTTTACAAAACATATTCAAGATGAAGTACCTTGGTGTATGTTATTTGCAGATGACATTGTATTAGTGGAGGAGTTTAAGGAAAAAGTTAATAGAAAATTGGAACTATGGAGAGAAACATTAGAAAGCAAAGGCTTATGACTTAGTAGAACAAAGACAGAATATATGGAATGTAAGTTTGATCATTTGGTTACCTGAGAGGACATATAAATTAAAATTGGCACACATTGCATCCCCCAAAAGGAAAGTTTTAAATACCTAGGGTCAATTTTTCAGAGTGATAGAAGAATTGATGGAGATGTTACGCATAGAATTAATGCTGGTTGGTTAAAATGGAGAGGAGCATAAGGTATTCTTTGTGACAAGAAGATACCATTAAAGTTAAAAGGTAAATATTATAGAGCAACAATTAGGCCTGCCATGTTTTATGGTTATGAGTGTTGGGCAGTTAATCATCATGTACAAAAGATGTTTGTCACAGAAATGAAGATGTTGAGATGGATGAGTGATCATAAAAGAAAAGGCCGTATACATAATGAGGTTATTAGAAACAAATTAGGAGTGACACCAATAGAGGATAAAATGAGAGAATATCGTTTAAGATGGTTTGGACATATAGAAGGAAGATCAAAAGAAGAACCTGATAGAAGGTACGAAAAACTAAATTTGGAAAGTATTAAAAGAGGTAGTGGACGACCACAAAAGTGTTGGAAAGAAACAATAAAGAATGATCTAGCTTATTGTGAGTTAACTGCTAACATGGCACACGATAAGGATCTGTGGAAACAAAGAATCCATGTAGCCGACCCCGTCTAGTATGGGAAAAGGCTTAGTTGTTGTTTGTTTAACCATGTTTTGGATGTCTAGATAGACAGTCTGTTTCTCTTTATTCTTTTTAATAAATAATTTTCTTTAAATATATCTATAGTAATGAAAACTTTATCTTTAAATTTCTGTAATTCATTAGGTCTACTTCAATTCAGGTATTAAATGATGTGAAGGAACGATTAGTCATTTCTTGTTTGCTTTTCGTGAGGAGTTAGAGGTCCCTTTTTTCAACTACCTTGTAATTCCAAATTTCCAATCCTTCTGATTGCATGTTTTGAAGCATTTTTGTGCTTTCATGTTTCCTTCTTGTATAGGAAGGAACTCTTGTATGCAGTTACTAAGTCATTGTCCCTTCACTTTGTGAGTTTTACACCCACCCATTCCAGACGCAGGCACGCACAAACTTCAGCCAGAGCATAAGATCATCTGCTGATCATGATTTTGACCATTGTTTACAATTGTGATTTAAGGCACTCTGATGAGGTTAAACTCGACGTGGAGCGTCTTATCAAGGAAATGCAATCCATCGGAAGAAACGATTTCCAAGAGGGTACTTCATCTGCTGCTGGTTTAGAAGAAGTCTGTTCATCATCTTCAGACATGGACTTTGGTATGAGTAATTTAGCGCTTTTCAATTCCTATTTTCTTTTCGTGATAACTAAGAGTTTGGAAATTGACAATTTTCATAGTGTACCTTTACATGTTATATGCGTGCCTTTGTTGATGATGGCATTCAGAAGTTCTGTACAAAAGTTCTCTCGGCTTGAGATATCATTTTCTTCATGCAGATGACTTTGCGGATGAGTACAGTGATTCAGAACCATCTAAACAGATAGAATCTGGTGATTCCTTTATGCAATCTTACTCTGATGCACTTAATGACCAACTGAAAGCCACTACTATGAGAAAAAGTTTTGTCCGTGCAAATGATCCCCCCTCTTCAAAGGCTGGTGCTGAGGTAAATCTTCTGTAGTATTACTGGGCATGTTTATCATCACTGTTCAGCTGATTCCACAAGCTTCTTGTTGCCGAAAGGAACTCTATTCTTTAATTGACATAGCAGTATATTCTGCAAGAATATTAGGTTGCCCGAAACTGTGCAAAAGCAGGTGCGGATCTATGATTAGAGGATGTGCATGTATATGATGTAAATTATCAACAGTTTTTCCGAGAACATTGAAAATCCGTTCTAGAGTGGTGCCACTGGCTGCAACATAAGAGGAGCTCCTGTCTTGTTCACTTCCCTTCCTCTTGTCAGTGCATCTGCTTATGGCTATAAATCTAACTTGAGTCCATCTTCTAGAAAGAACAGTCACTATCATGTAGTTCTCATGACTTCGTTTTTCTTTGGAGAACAACTAGGTTCATATGGATAAACCTGGATTGCTATAAAAGGTGATCGTTGAGTTTCACAGAGACAAGTTATGCAGCTTTGTCGGTCTGAAAAATGAATTCATGTTCTGTCTTTGTGGATAAATGGATACTGCACGGTGAGCACTTTGCCCTTTCTCTTCCTATACCTTCTCATAAGAAGGCTTACCTGAAATGCCTAGGGCAGCAGGGAAGTTCAAATTGCCAGGCGCACTGGAAACCCATTTACGATTATCAGAATGTACTTCCCTTCTTTGACATCCAATTTTCTGTTCCCTGTCACATTCATTTACATCTCAGGTCGCATCATTTCCATTTGATTCCTTATTTTTTTATACCCCGCTCGATCATCATGTTGCGTTTTTGTTGTCTCTAATATCTCGTTTCCCTTAATTTTGAAAAATGCATTGCTTCCTGCTTCTACTTCCTTGACTGGACAGAACGCCAACTTCTCATGGGTGTAAGTGCAGGTGCCGATTATAACGATCTTTATAATTCATGGGTGTGGGACAGCTACATATAAGCAATGATTTATGTTATTGTACATAACTGATACTCTCATGAAGCTATGGTAACTATCAATTGAGTCAGGTTTGCATAAGTCGACTTATAAAATAATGTAATAATTGGTCAATACTCACGAAGGATAACATAACACTAAAAATCTTTAAAATATAGTGTTGAGTCTTATCTTTTTACTGCCTTTGATGATTGATGAGATGCAGTAGCTTTTGCTACATCACGTGAGTTCAGGGTTGGATGTAGGTAGCATGTGTGCAGATGTAGAGGGTACAACATGACAATGCTAAGGAACATGGTGGGAGTATGTATATATATATACACACACACAGTAGCACATGCACGCATGAATGTGTACATATGTGCATTATATATATAATATGTGTGTATGTATGGGGTAGCATGTGTGCAGGTGCAGAGAGTACAGCACGACAATACTAAAGAACATGGTGGGGGTATGTGTATATATATATATATATATATATGTGTGTGTGTGTGTGTGTGTGTGTGTGTGTGTGTGTATATACACACAGTGGCACACACATGCATGAATGCGTACTTATGGGCATACATATGCATATATGTGTGTGTGTGTGTGTGTCTGGGGTTGCATGTGTGCAGGTGCAGAGAGTACAACACGACAATGCTAAGGAACATGGTGCGAGTATGCACACACACACACACAGTAGCACATGCACGCATGAATGTGTACATAATCTCAGTCACTCATTTTGAGTGATGGAGGGTTTAAATTTGAATTCAAAAAGCGAAAAGTATACATATACTTTTTGCAGTGTACTTCATTCACACCTACACTTGTTGGCTTTTGAATTCAAATTTCAATTATCGATCACCCAAGATTGATGATTGAAATCTGTGTGGTTAACATCTACCAGGTTCTCTCTCTCTCTCTCTAGATAGACAGTTAAATGTCAATTGTATAAAAAGAACAAAAGTTTGAAAACAAGCATCTAAACTTTATGCACTTTCAGTTAAGGAATAATTAGGAAGTATGAATCTCAGCTACCAGCTTGTACGATACAGACTGACCCCCTATTAAAAGTGTCAGTGTAACGCAGTTGGTTTATTTGTCACTGTGAGATTTATTAATAATATGATTTCCATCCATTACCATCTTCTCATATACCATGACATCAGGACAGCTGAGTTTCAATTACGAACAATATGCATACCATTTGATAACATGGGCCTTCTTGAAAATGTTTGCAAGAATGGTATTGCTATGTTCTTCCTATTTGGAGCTTGTGGTGGAGCCAGATCCACTCTTTCATGAATTTTCATGGTTGTTGGGGTTGTGGGTTGCCCAATTCAAGCATACCTGTTCCAAAAATAGAGTATTAATATAATGTTTCACAATTCTTGAGGGATGTCATGACATATAAAGCGACTTCCATCTTGTAACCTCAATTTTGATCGTATACTGGAACTTCTATGCGGTGACAGTTGGGAGACGAGGAATTCCTCACCTGAGCCATATAATCTTGTCTTGTGGTTATCTTGATTGTGTCTACACTTTGAACGTTCTGATCTTTGTTTTCCGATCCTATAAACTGATTTGGTTGTCAAGCTCATGTACATTTCCCCTTGCTTATCCTGCATATAAGTGCTTATCTTTGATCACGTTGGTGGTATTTCTATGCTCACCAGCATTCGTAACGTGGTTTCTAGGGGTTGCCAACCAGTTCCCAAGAAGCAGATGTTGATTTCACTCCAGTTGACATGGACGTGAATCTTGTGCAAAGCCTTCTTGATTCCTTCTCATCACAGCAGGGTCTTCCGGGGCCAGCATCGAACTTACTCGGCCTGATGGGTCTACGGCTCCCTCATGATTCAACTGCAAAGAAATGACAGGTTTGCTATAGCTGAATTTGTAGGCCGTGCACAGTTTTCAGTTGTGCATGCATGCATGTATATGATCTGTCACGGACTTAACATAACAGACTCTATATATGCTGGTAAAAACTGACAGTGGAAGAGTATGAAGTGTTCAGTAGTATGGTTGTTGCCATTGGCGGATCCAAGAATCAGTCATGGGTTCAGTGCATATACCTAAGTTCACAATACAGTCAAAAAATTCCTGAAGCTTTCAGATATGTTCTTATTTGCGCATCTAGACAGTTGAGTTTCATAATTTTCCAACTAGTTGCTCCTTCTCAAATATCGGCACTTTGTTATCTTAGATTATTTCTTTAATGTAAGTCCCCATGATTTTAGAAGTTGTCGTGTTGTACCCTCTCTACCGGCACCATTTGCACCTACACATGAACAGCACCATCGGTAAAACATTCACCTGGAATCTGCGTAATGCATTCATGGACATGCAAGACGAAAATTCCAACCGGTGCCCACACTATCCGCTTAAGGTTGTTGACGACTCTTTGCATTAAGGCTGCCTTGATGTTCGCCTTGAGAGTGCTTTAAGCTAAAGGTACATAACGTCAGTGCGTAGCTATAGCTTCCCAGTTCATACAGTAGGTTCTCCCCTGCCCACTCAGGCTCTTCATTTGCGAGTGCTTTGCCCTGCTGTGCGGCTATTTGAGCTGCTCCAGCTGTTTGGTTCAGGATTGACTGCTCAAACGGAATATTACAGTCATCATAGGGAAACTTGTTAGTGGGCGGTACACAATTTAACAAGACATGAAAATATCGTGAATGGTATTATATCAACAAAATTGAGCCTTTGCATGTGCCTTCCATCGCCCATTGCCCTATTATTGGTCTCTGTCTAGTATATTGCAACGTTTGCTCTTTGCAGACTTATACTAACCGCAGTCATTTATGGTGAAATCATGACAATAGAGTGGCCCTTATATAGTCCAAAGTGAAGTACTTGAGTTTCCATAGTTGCGAGGTTTTCATTGACGACAATTAACGGTGAAGGGACAATAGCTATTCAAGTGATGTTTCAGCAATTTGAACAATAATAATGACGGGGATAAAAGTAAACCAGTTTGGATGGCCATGGATTGGAGGTATGCATAAATGTGAATATGGCTTTCTTGAATTATGGGGTTAAACTGTTAGATGTGTATGATCCTGTAAAGTGGGAAAGACTAATATTACAAGCCTCGGATTGTACGTGCCGTGGTCCATGAACAGTGATGTGGATAGCGAGGAGTTTGGCTGTAAACCATGGACATTCCGCACTCCTCCCCATATGAGTAGCAGCAGCCACCCAAATTCAGGGCCAGCATTAATCTCTTTGATGAGCTTTTATATATGTATGTGAGATCTGTCGGCATCAAAATTAAGTGGGACTGGCCGGAACACCTCACTGGGGGAAGAGGGGAAATCCTTGGACCACTGGAGTTGACCTTCCGGTCGCCAGTAGTGATGTGAACTGCAAGTGCTAGTATCTACTAGCATGAGTAGCTACCAACTCTCAGTCTTTTGACGGCCGTTTACAGCTAAATAATGTAAAATACGACAACAGATCATGGGTTAGCGAAACAATATGCAAGTTTTTAAGGAGATGGTTAGAACAAACTCACTACAGGTCATAGCGCTTTTGTTGGTTATTAACTTTGTTCAAGAGACGACACTTCTCGTCCAACTGCCAGAGGCACTTTTACTGTGTTGACCGCCTTGGGCTCGTTTTAGTACCCAAGTACCTCCTTTTTGAAACGATTCCCCAAGCAAGAGCAATCAAACCGTTCTGAATTACAAATTTTAAAATAGACAGGATTTAATGGTACGCAAAATCATGAAAACCAATGGAAGCTAGAAAGCGATTAAAAGAATATGCTGGTTCTCATTTTGTTTGAAGCAAATTAAGGGGAAAAAAGGAAATGTATTATTATGTGTACTGACGCCATGACACCTAGACACGCAGTGGCAAGTAACGTGTCCTGGTTACTCTCATTACTTAGTATGGACGGAAAACTAACACCCTTCACAGTTCACAGACAGCAACAGCGGTGTCTGGTTATCGAAAATTTCAGGAAGGTGTGAGCACCAGGTGTACCCACTTTTCAAACAGTTCGGTAATTACATCAATGTCTTGCAAGCACGTAGATCAATGATTTTTTCTTGGAAATCATTATGAATTCACACACCAGTACACCCACCCTCGCGTGCTCTCTCTCTCTCTCTCTCTCTCTCTCTCTCATGCGAGCCCCAAGGAGACACCCCACAACGGCGTGGACAAAGCTCTTCACTTTTCCTTTCAGTCACTTGTGAGAGACCGGCATTCACGGACGCTGGGGCCTTCTTCCCACTGCCAAACAGACACAAGGGGCCTGTCAGTTTTGGAGTGTGTTAGCCGTTTGCAGTTGGACCTCTCTCTCTCTCTCTCTCTCTAGCATTAGCTTCTGTAGGGCACCGTGGCCCCTGGTTACTAATAGATGTGAACCTTATTTGACTGACCAGACCTGTGCGTTTAGAATCATCTACTGATGTGGAAACGATATCCCTTGCATCTGCACACCTATACGATAAATGCGTTGTGCACTTGACTGCAATGTACTGTAGCTAGTCCAAGATTGCAACCCAGAGATTATGTGTTATAATAATGCACTTGAATAATCTAAAAACCTAAGAATCCACAACTTACGCACACTTGTTATGCAGAGACCAAATGTTTTATTTCTTTGATTACAACAGGGAGGCTGAGGCCGGGTATCGAACTCACGACCTTCATCTTGTGAGAGAAAATCTTTATAAGATTAAAAATACATATTATCAACAAATACTTGGGCTATTTTATGGAAATCACATCTTATACAATTAATTCCACTAAAAACGATTATCTGCCTGAAATTTTGCACTTATAAACACTAAATACATGATTGTTTTAACTGAAGAAGCATAATTATGTAAAGTTTTCGCATTGTGTACCATCATATATATATATATATATATATATATATATATATATATATATATATATATATATATATATATATATATACATACCAAAACCAGGCCTCATCTCATAATAAGTGGGGTAATGAACTTTTTTGAGACATTCCTCTACCTTTATCAAAGTTTCAAATTTCTAACTTCTCATATTTTCTCAATAGAGCTTCATTTGATTATCTGACCAAACTTTTAGACCCACATATAGTATGTTTCTGTATTTATGTTCTATTGGTGATATACCAACTTTTTTATGATAATTCATGCGGGTTGATTAAAGTAGGGTGTGACACATATCACAAAGCTTGGATAAGTGATATCGGACATGGACAAACAATGCCCAAAGTGCAATATCTCACCAGCTACATGGTCAACTCACAAGTTGAAGGCCATTTGCTCAATTCCCCAGCATGCGTCTGGCTTTGGCCTCCCCAATTTAGCAGGAAAAAAAATGAAAAAGGACTAAAAATAATGGTAGTGAGAATTATAGTGCAGAGAGTGCACATATTATTGTTCTCCAAGATTTGGCCTATTGATTTCTTCAGTAGTAAAATCGAACTGTTCAAATTGGAAATCAACAGGAAGGTGGAAGATGCCTATCGTCATCAGCATTGATCAACACGTCGTGTTGTATTCCCTATCAAAAGGAATCGACAATTATGTGGTTGATATGGTCCGCGTCCAAAGAGGGTCGGACTGAGTCAAATGTAGAAAGAAATGGGTCCAACCCAATTCAGCATGTGACCCGACTAAATCTGGTCTACTCTCTCTACACAGTAGGCCTAGCGTACCTGCTTTACCATGCGATCTTTAAGTTTACTTGGATACCGAAGATTATAAATCACAATATGGCCGAGTCAAGTTGTTGATCTAGAAAATTTTCTTGGGCGAGGCAAAGCTCACATGGGTGAAACTAAGGTGAGTATATATATATATATATATATATATATATATATATATATATATATATATATATATATATATATATATGTATGTATGTATGTACGTATAAGTTCTAAAAATATAAGACAGCCAATATAACTTTTTTTGGGATTTTTTCGAATTTGCGCTGAGGTGGCCGCTTCACCTTGTGCATTAATAGGGCCGCTGCCGTCAGGATCAAAAGGCTTTTTATTCATAAAGCCTAAGCCTAGGGAGATCATAAATAAAGTTGGGCTAGTTAAAGGCCATGTTTCAGATAATGTATGAAAAATCAGTGTATGAGCAGTTTTAAGAGAGAGTTCCAGTATTTTATTAGTCTACAATGCATTGAAAGTTTCATGATTGATCATCATATTTACATCAACCAATATGCTTTGCTTTTGAATCTTTCATTTTGATATGAACGTTTCATGCTCTCTTGGTGTGTCTGTCATGTAATATAATATAGGGAAAATGTCATGTAATATCACATGGTTTTCCCAATTTTATATATTTGGACAACTTTTTTCTCATCAAATTGAGACTTAATGTTTTAATCATTAATCAAATATAAATTGAAGTTTTAACTATTAATCAAATAGAAGTATTTATTTACTTAACGTCATTAGACATGAGGTCTTTATTTGATTAATGGTTAAAACCTCATGTCATCATTTAATACAAAAAAATATTAGGTCTTAAATTGTAAAATCAAGAAAACTATAGGATACTTTTCTGAAATTTTCTCTATAATATAATATATGTTGAAATTAATAGTTGCTCGAGTTAACACATGCTGGCAATCAAGAAAATCAAGAAACCTCATGTCTTTGAAAAAAAAGTCTAGGTATTAAATTGTAAAATCCAGAAAACGATAGGGTACTCATAAAATTTTTCCTATAATTGAAACTAATACTTTCTAGAGTTAACATATGCTAGCAATATTCTCAATTTTAATTTTTTGGGGATCTTTGTTTTTATATCATGTATGACTAGACATGGTCAGTTCCTAACGTGAATCGTTATTTTTTTTCTTATAAAAACAATTTTCTATAAAATTACGGGTTTCAAACCTAAACTGGAGCCAGCCCTGGACCGGTTCAGTTAAGGTTCCAGGTTCCCAACAAACCGAAACCGGACATCTCATCCAACCGCTGGTTCTCGTTCGCCCAGAACCGACATGTCTATGTATAACTCGTTTGATTTGTAAAAGATTTTAAAGTTAGCATGGCTAACTAGGCGGCTATCAGTTTCTCTCTCTCAGTATATTTAGAAAAAGTCGAACTAGCTAACGCTCGCTTCGAGCTAGCTGATTCAAGCCGTCATATAAAGCAAGACAAGAATTATTTCATAAACTATATCGACAAAACTTCTTCAATAATGATAAAATAGAAAGATGGTGACCTTTTCGTGATAACCAATGTCGTGACAATGTCAACTTCGGGATGCATCTACGTTCAGAGAAAGACTCGTCTTTCTCGTGGAAACTTCGAAGAACACGCCAACATTGGCATAGTATATCAGAAAGGTCTTTGATTGGGGAATCACAACTTGGGAATTTCTTTTCTCAGGCAGATTGAGAACTATTTTTGAATTTTCAAGGCAATCAATTTGTAGAAAAACGAAGTACCATCTTCCATTACCCGAAACATGAAAAAGCAACAAAACTTCCAAAAATTAATGTCTGGCAGATTGACAATAAGCCGAGGTAGAGCTTCCGTTCATAGCAGAATGGAGTTTTCCGACATTTCGACCGGAGAAGATAACAGAGACATTACTCTTGAGATTCTGATCGAAAACCCCACGGCAATCATTTATGGTTTTCACCACCCAAAAGATCGTTAGATCAGCCACCAATCCTAGTGACGATAGTGTGAAGCTAGTAGAGATGAATGAGATTGTGATTCAACAGAGATGAGTGGAAAAATAGACTGCCAATCTTAAAGCAGAACTTTTACTGTTTGTTCTGATATATTTTGAGAGCAAGATTGCATCATGCAAGGTGTTAGCATAGTTTGAGGGCCTTTGGTAGCAAGATGAGCCATCATGAGTTTGGCTCTCGTGCGCGTTGCCCTCCTAGCAGCAGTGGACGGGCGGACCAACTTTAGAGCGAGGTAAGACGGGTCTCACTCGAAATGTGAATAATTTCTATTTCTGAGTGTTGTTATTATTATTATTATTATTATGTAGAGGGAAATACAAGTGTTTTGTTGACTTAAAATATAAGTGCAACTCATCGAAATACAAATGTACCTCTCTTTAAAAAAATCTTGTGTGTCACTGCCTCCTACACAAGTCGATTATTGAGACAAACCTTGAAGACAAGCTGTCACATAGAGGGTCTTAGATTTGCATATTGGAACACTACCAAGAAAATTCTCGAAAAAAAAAATTACGGTGTAATTAAAAATATTACCTTTAAAATCTCGTTGTCTAAAATCCAGTAAACTTATGGTTTTTGTTGGTCTAAAATATTACTATATGCCACGGAGAGAAATAGCTCACCTGGCTAGAGGTCAATATCGAGTTGAACGTCACGAGTTTGATACGACAATCCACACATCTGGCTTAGGCCCCTCCATTGTACGAGGACTATATATATATATATATATATATATATACTATATGAAATATAATGAGGCCGTTCATACCTCCAAAAAAAATTATGCAAGCCCAATTTCCATGTGTTTTCCAAACTCTGGATTATGCACATGCCACATTGTGGTAGGATTAATAAGAAACCATTAATTGCTTCACGACGATGAACCGTCGTCGAGGTAAACTTGGGTCGACACACAAACAGTGTTACCTGTCCCGCCTGATAAACATACAATGAACCCACTTACCAGGACGGTGGGTCGAACCAAGATGGATCTTAGAAGTGCAAGTTGTTCGACTCGGCATGACATTGTAGCTCTTGAGCTCCACATGGCCAATTTGCTAGAAGTCAAACCTCAGGTCATGTTCTCACATGAAAGTTATACAATTTAAATGAGAAAAGCATCGAATATTTGTGAGAATCAGTTTTTGAATGGATAGAAAAACCTGCTACCTGATCATCGAACACATATCCTGATTAATTACTATAAGCTGATCAAGCTAGAGAAACATTATCAGCTTCATATATATATATATATATATATATATAATGACATCAATGTTGTCCTTCTAAAGTACACATTAGTGCATACAGTCAGGATGTTTACATGAGTGGGATATATATATATATCGAGAGAGAGAGAGAGAGAGAGAGAGAGAGAGAGAGTTATGTCTTTCGGTGTATAGTATTGCATAAATATCTTGTTCGATTTTTAGATTAAAGATTGAGATGATAAAACACTTTGTATTTAATGCAAAGTAAAAATGTATAATGATACTTTTAATTTAAATTTTTATTATTGATCTTAATGATTGAAAAGAAAAAATGTTTATGTAAAATTATATACTAAAAGACATTATGCTTTATATATACAGGTTCTTTTGGATGTTCCAGAATAACCAGGTAAACGCAGCTTCTATTGCTACTGCTCTTGCTCTCCTAAGAATAAAGCAAGGGTTTGTTTTTGCATGCACACAATACAATTGAAAGCAATGGACAAAGCTTACGGGGTTGGCTCTCTTGACACACAAGTCCCAAGTTCGATACTCAAGAGCACGTTTTAAGGGGGATCAGCGTGACCCAGCATGATCATATATCGAAAACAAAAAGAGCTGCAACCCTTCTTTTGAGAGACTCTCGTTCTAAACCTCATAGCACAGAATTATGTGGTTGAGAAGAAGATTTGAAAAGTTTGCGATTTTTTGATTCAGAGGAAGTGACTGAGACCAGATCTGGTTTCCAATCCCACACCTCCTTTACCAAATGCATGGACTTTTCCTAGGCATCATATTTCATGAAGACCTACGAATGAAAAGTAGTTTGACCAACATCCAACCACCACTTTCCCATACTATGATGTTAAAGTATGCACACTACCAAGTAACCCATACTGCTCTCTCTCTCTCTCCACACACACACACACACACACACATATATATATATATATATATTCACCCATTGCTTTTTGGTGTGATGAATATTTTTAAAAAATTAAGAGTTCTTCTAAAAAGATGAAAGACATTGTTGTTACATCCATGTTCCTTAAAAGCAATGATTGGATATGAGTAGATAACTTCATGGATTAACACGCTCTAATCAATATATATATATATATATATGGCACTTCTCTAAGCTGGCTTGATGTTATATTTGAGTCACAAAGTGGCTCTTGATCATATTTAATTGTCAAATTATGTAGAGGTACAATATAGGTTTGATGTAGATCTAGCTGTCTTTCTCTCTCTATGTATATACACACACTAACATATATACATACATATAGATATGTGTGTGTGGTGTTGTGCCTGAAACCAGATGTGCAAGTCACGGATTAAGTGTGGTGCATCTTATATGATGTGTATTAGATTAGACCAAGAATTGAGCACATAAGACGTCCCTTATTGTCCCCATCTACATTCAAATACACGGGTGGTAGAGAAGTAAGCGTAGATTGGTGACCGATCTAGAGAAGTTTTAGCATAAGCACCTTGGGCTGCATATTTTCATCTGAAACTGTTTCCCGGTGAAGCAATAGTTCCAGTTGTCTCGGAAGTAGCCCACTGTTTAAGTTGCCGACTCCTCTTTTGGCTCACGACTTTAGCCGTAGTCTATACTTTTCCTTTTCTCTTAAACATTTGTTAAGTAAGATGTCTCTCCTTGCCATAATTTAAATCCGCTACCGGCCTAAGTCTGATTCTATTACGAACGCATAGCCTTCAACTTTTTAACCGAGGGTGGCTTGAGCCCAGACCATGCCCCAGTAATCGAATTCGAACTCATGATCTTCGAGTTGTGAGTCAACCCCCTAGCCAAGTGAGCTATTGTTGTGCAGTCCTATTCTATTACTCATAAACAGCCTAGCATATGCACAAGAAAACAACTCAAAAACAAGACCGACCAACTGCTCTTCTTCCTATGCGTGGCTTCCTAGCAATTAGACCTTTTTTTTTACAGACAATCTGGGGTTAGGCAAACCCCATCTGCGATTTGCAAGATCCTGGTATTGAACTCGTGACCTCAAATCGGAGGTTCTTAAAAGTTGATGCCTAGGGAGAGGAACCTTGGTTGCTCAACACAAGGCCTAAAGCAATGTACCCTGAAAACTTAGAGCCTAAGCCTAAAACTTTTGGGGACTATTATGGCTTGCAAAATTAATGCTATATCGAGTTTCACTTTCAGGGACCTGTGGCGTTTGATTGAGAGCCTGGGTCCAGTTCTAGCGACCCGTCTTTGTAATTGGAACTGTGAGACTTGCCGTTGATTATGATAGAAACTGAACTTGTAGTTTCAGTTGTGTAATCCTCCTTAATGGCCTTAGTCATGGGTCACTCCTGTCTTAGTTAAGTAACAACAACAACAACTAAGTCTTTTCCCATACTAGACGGGGTCGGCTACATGGATTCTTATGTTTTCACATAGCTCTATCATGTGCCATGTGAGTAGTTAACTCACGATAAGCTATAAGTACACTCCTGTCTTAGTTAAGTAAATTTCAAGCAAACATTTTAGTAATAAAATAAGTTTTTTTAAGAAGGAAAACGGTTAAAAATTTAAATGTGTACACTTATTTAGCTAAAAAATTCAACAATTGCGAGAAATAACTGGTCTCGCTTTCTTGCTTTTGACTGGTTTGAGTCACTGAGAAAAGAAAATGCAAAAGACATGCGGGCTCTTAGATCGTTGCGGTCAAAATGGTCTCCTTCAGATGGACGGATACGGCTGTGTGCGGTCACGCTATCCATCGGCGCAACGCGTCCCGAGAATTTCCTTTCGGCAATTTTGTGTGCCCGAGTGTCAACGATCGTGTCGTTTTGTCTTTGTGTCGAGAACAGATTAATCCAAACATGACCCAGATTTTTTCAGGTCACATTAAGTAGTCATGGACACGGACTTTGTGGACCGTGTTGCTGCCGGATTCTATCGTCATGCTTCAAATTGCTATCTAAGCATGTCCGTCATTTTGTGCTCTTTTAACAAAACCATCACTTTGGACGGATACAAACAGGGTTGTGATCGTGTCAGGTTCCCGTGTCCTGCCTAAGTCGCGAGCAATTTGTGCTTTTGTTGAGTTGCTTCGTGTTCAAGCTAAAACGTGTCAACTCAAACATGAAGTTCTCTTCTTCTTTTTTGCCACTTTAGGTGGACAGGAAGCAAGGCTTTTGTGGTAAATGTTCGTGTCCCGTTTTTGTTCCATGTCTCAAAGCACAGACCTTAGTGCCTCAATTTTCGCTTAAGAAAAGCACAGTCAAAGCAGGACAGACTTTCTAGCTCCTAACAGCATCTCATGCATCTCTCTCTCTCTCTCTCTCTCTCTCTCTCTCTCTCTCTCCAAATTGAAGTCCATTTATTTGGGACAGTTCAAGAACGTTTGATTCTAGTAACCATAACTCTGAGACATATATGAACGTTGCGATTTTCGTGCGAAATGAGGTAACACGAGGTATTTAAGTTTTCGTGCGATGTTTATGGGTTTTACTCAAATTGAACATACAAAACCATAGTTCCATGCTTCAACGCCCGGTATAGATTTCGTATTTGATGCACAATAAAACTTAAAAACTACAAGCACCAAAATCAAGATCCATGTTCTCTTGAATGTTATATAAAACACATTGTACTAGGCTCATTACCGCTTAGCAAGGTTAGCTATGAAGAGATCAAGTCCTCTAGTTAGTCTCAATTTAACTTATATTAAACTCATGGAAGAGGGTTACGTTAGGCTTCTGACAGACTGCATAAAATTTTATCGGACTTATCTACGATGGATTCTACATGACACGTGATAGAGCTATGTGGAAACAAAGAATCCAAGTAGCCAACCCCATCTAGTATGAGAAAAAGGCTTAGTTGTTGTAGTAGTTGTACATTAGTTTTTTTTGTTTATGGTGATAGTTGTACAAAACAAGTTTAACGAGCTAGGTCATGATTGGCATGTCAAGCTCGTAGCTCGTTCTAGCATGAGCTCGACTAATCTTAAATGCACAAATAGAACAAGCCACAAACTGCACAAGGAGCAGTACCTGGCTAGGCGGTCGAATCACGAGTTGAAGGTCGTGAATTCAATACCTGTGCATGCATCTGGATTCGGCCTCTCCATTGTGAAAAAAAAAGCATGAACAAGTGAGCCGATGAAGCTAGCCGAGAACAGACCAGACTCACCTTAGTATTTAGCAATTTTGGAATTAAGTTAAAATTCAACCTAAGGTGATATCTCATCCAACTTAAGCACAAACACCACCAACCTATAAACCTAGCCGAGGATGATATCAGTTAGGCTTATAAGCGTAGCTAGATATGTCCGGTTCCAATTAGTCCGTTTTTGGTTGCGATTTTAGAATCGTCGGTTTTAAAATAATTCCGGTTCGAGTTTGAAACTATTCGAAACTCGTAATTTTATTTAAAAAAAAAAACTAAAATTATAAGAAAATAAAAGAGAAAATCGGAACCGTTAGTTCCAATTTGGTTCCAGTTCCGGTTTTATAAAAGAGTAAGCCCTTCAAACTATTGCAAGTGGCTACAAAACGATTGACGGTGATGCGCGACAACTTGTACCAAATAAATTTTTGCCCAGTTAGTTATTCGCAAAACAGCGAACGCATGTGAAAGCAAGAGATTTGCTTCTCACCAAACTGTGGGCTAATGAGTTTAAGTCCCATAGTTGCTAGTAACGCAAATTGAATTACGGCATACAAAGAAATGAGAACGAATGGAAGACTAGATTGATCTGAAACTTAATTTCATGAAGGAATTTGATAAACCAACTATGGATTGAATCACAGAGGACTCAAGACTCTTAGACTCTTAGCGGAAGTATGAGAATTCCAAACCAAAATAGGAAAAACAATGATTGAAAGAGCACAAGGGAGATGTAATTTAGTTCAGATCCTCCAAGATATTGGCATGCAAGCACATGCTTCAAAATTTTAAGAAGGAAAAGAATTTTTATGCAATGAATTCCTGACCAATTTGTCACCTCGGATCAGATAATGCGCCTCGGAACTTGAGGGCGGTGCCGGAATCCTTTGATGAGCTTGCCGGAAAGACGATGTGTGAGTGAAAGTCGAGATGGATTGACTCAGGAATCGGTTCCGAACAGTATTGACTATCGCATGAACACTGCAACCGCGATCAAGCAACTCTCATTGATAAAACGAACGGATCCGGCGGGGTACCCGGCGATACAGGGCGAGCAGGAAAAGTTCGAATTTTAGACGGAAATTCCATTTGTGACACCATAAAACGATCGGAAACTCTCGTTTTTTGAAGCTTATTGGGATTCTCCGGATCGAAAAAGTCTGCATAGGAGACTGCCGAGGTCGAGTCATCTACTGCCGGAAGGTTGAGATCGAACGTGCTCTCCTCGGTCGCGACTTCTCCTGCGCCCGAAGCGTGAATCCTCTTATGTCCTCCGAGTGCCTGTCCAGACGCAAAGACCCTGAAGCAAAAAGGGCACTCGAAGATTTTCCGGTCGTCGGCGAACTTCGGAAACTCCACGTTCCCAGCCGGAGAGCAGCTCCCTTTCGACTTCTTGTGCCCGGCGCGGTGCCCGCCTAGCGCCTGGTAGGACGGAAAGAAGCGCCTGCACACGCCGCACTGGAACTTCCGGCGTTGCTTCGGCACTGGAGACGAAAAGGATTCGGGCGGCCGGAGATCTCTCGAAAGAAGCATCAGAGATATGGCGACGTCCTCTTCTGGAGACATATCAGATACAGAGCTCGCGGGAGACGCCTCTCCTCCTCCGGCGGACCGTCGCCGGTGGGCCCTCTTCCCCGTCGGCCGGTATTGCTCTTCAGTATCGCTCTGACTGTCGCATACGGTGGTGGTGGCCGGAAGGCGGCAGCCGGAGGACGAGGCATCAATGGTGAAGGAGAATTCGGGATCGGAGACACGCAAACTCTTCCTCCGATTCTCTCTCAGCGAATATACGAAGTTCTCTTCAATCTCTTCTTGCATGGCTCTGTCTTCGTCATCATCTTCTTCGTTCTTTACCCTTTCGTCTTCGCTCTTCTCTATGTTGGTCGGTTCTAGAAATAAGGGGACTTTGAGGGGGATGAGGTGAGATTTCATGTGGCCGCCGAGTGCTCGGCCGCATTTGAACGTCCGACCGCAGATTTTGCAGACATGCGTTTCATCTCTCTCCTCCATTTCTACATAGAGACAGAGATGGTAATGGTAGGTAGCTCTTCTCTCTTGAGAGCTGGGAGTTGCTTTTTCTTTTTTTCTCGTGGTCGGAATGAAATTACACAAACACTCCTTCCTCCTTCCTGCTCATGCTTTCGGCGTCTTCTAGCAGCAGACGCTTCAGTATACTCTCACAATGACACGAAATAAGGAAACTGTTTATGAAACTGGTTGACTCACAAAGAGGTGACACGAGGAAAACTTGACGTGCCCATGTGAAACCTAATAGAATGACACATTGCGTCTTCATCATAAGTTTACCTCACAAGCTGTACCTAAGAAGACCACTGGATCACCCATCAAATTCAATCCAGTGACTGGTCATTCAGGTGTTTATATATATATGAGAGAGAGATGATCGGCTCATATCGATGGTCATAGTGGAGGATGTATCTGAGTCTCTCAAACATGAAGAAAGTGGTTGTTATGATAACAAAATGAAACGAAGGAAATGAGAAATGAGGAAGAATAAGAGTTAAGGTTTTTTTTAGTGATGGCGTTTGAGTTATATATATATATATATATATATATATATATATATATATATATATATATATATATATATATATATATATATATATATATATATGATAAGAGTAGCCGATCCCATCTAGTATGGGAAAAGACTTAATTGTTGTTGATATATGATAACAGTGATAGCATATTCAAATAAATTTCAATATAAATAATTGTGATTTAAATTAAAAAGTAATATATTTACTTTCAAGTGCACTTTACTGATATTCATATATGTTTTGAATTTAAAATTCAATCATTATATTGAAATTTGTTTGAATATGCTACCTCTTAAGTATATTAGCATATTAGATTCTCTTGTTCTCTTTCTTTCTTTATCTTTATATATATATATATACACACGCACATCAATACATTGATTCAGAACAACCTTCAAGTTAAAGGTCCTAGAAGTGAGACTCATGCTTGTATAACTTGATATATGCTAGCAGTAGTAGCATATTCAAATAAATTTTAATATAAATACTCAAAATTTAAATTAGAAAACAACATATTTACTTCTAAGTACTCATATAAATAATTTTATTTTTTTGAACTGTCAACAAAACGAATAGATAAATTTGTTTGAATATGTTTACACTAAGTATATTAATGTATACTCCATTTTCTTTCTCTTTCTATATATATATATACATATATATATATATATATATACATATATATATATATATATATATATATATATATATATATATATACATATATATATATATATATTATGTGTATGTGCGCGCAAGCGCACCACGACATCGGTTCAAAAGAACCTTCAAGTTAAAGGTCCTAGTTTTGACGTGGGACGCGTGCTCGTCCGGCAGTGGTGGGATCCTTGGGTATCAATCTTGAGATCCTTGACTCGAAGCTGCTTTCCCGTCAACTACTCGTCAAGAAAGTCATGTTTCCGTGTGTGTTCTCCTTAGAGAGATTTTTTTATGGGGAGGCCAAAGGCAGATGCACAACCCCGGGTATGGAGCTCATGACCTCCAACTTGTGAGTCGACCCTCTAGGGAGGTGAGGTATTGCTCTTTGTTGGGGTCTTCTGTTTTTCCATTGATAATCTTGTAAGACCGGGCATGGTTACAAAAGAGATTGAACCTAAGCCCAAAGTCACTAGGTCAGAGATTCTAATCCAAATCCCTTCTCATCCGCTTTGTTGAATCCATATAATCTTGAAATCTGAGTTTGATATTCAGTCCTGAAATCCGATACCGAATTTACACGAGAGTGAATCAAAACCGGGTTCAGTCAACTCACTCCTTGGAGGATCAAGGGTGTCTTTAATCAAATAAGATCCGGTCAAAGCAGATCCACTGTTGGAGTCCGACCCAAAGCCAACCGTCCACATCTGTAGGTGGCGAGTTAGTAGAGTTAGTAAGTATGAAATAATTGGTAGAGTCTAGCATCCTTACCTATTTATGTGATATATCTTATCATTATCAATAAAAAAGACGAAGCCTCCTCCTCCAACACTAAGTAGTAGGGTCAGCTACATGGATTGATAGTCACACAAAATGCTCAATGTTTTGTCATAGTACCGGAACTTACGAAGAGTAAGATCATGTTTTATCATTACCTTCTAAAACTTTTGAGGCCTATCCTTACCTCGTTCGAAGGGTTTATGATTTTGAATTTACTACTCTAAATGTTTGACACAACCATAAGGGTATTGCTCTTATTTTTATTGTATTGCTGGCTTCAATGTCAGTTGTAACTTTTACCTTCCAATTTTAGTGGTATGTTTGTATTATTGTAAACATCCAAATTTTTTCTTAAAAAAATATGTTTTGGCTAATAAAGTTGGTTTTCAATTTTTAAAATTTTAAACAAATGAGATGACTATGGATCTTGGATCATATGGTCCAGTATGTTTTACAATAAATTAAATAAAATGAGGTTGCTGATTTAGGAATATATTTAAAAAGAGAAAAAATGGAAAGAAAAAACTGCAACATCCACTTGCTTTTTTCATAAGAGTCTATCGTTGAAGAGAATTCCAGCAAAAACAGAAATACCTAAAATGTTTTCAGCTATTATGGAAAGTCATGCATACATATTACATATATGCTATATCTACATATATATGTATAGAAATATAACATATAAATATATAAATATGTAATAACTTGGAAACTAATCCATATATATGCTATATATAAAACTATTTTTATTTATGTAATATAGGTCTTATATATAAGATATATATAACACTAGGTAAATATATATATATATGTGTGTGTGTGTGTGTGTGTGTGTATGCATGTTTACATGTATATATATATATATATATATATATATATATATATATATATATATATATATATGAGAGAGAGGATTCATTATAATATCTATGTATATTAATCATGTCTACATAATACATAGTTATATATGTAAAGTATACATGGCATACATAAAAGCTGAATCAAATAAGAAAAGAGCCGCCAACAATTTCCATGTCATTTGTAGTAACAAGCTCAAGAAGGAAGTACAATCCATACAAATACCAAAAATTTCACCTTATTGCTTTTTCATTTTATGCTTTCTCGAAGTGAGAAATGTTGTACCAAGTTTTCCTTTTCAAGAAGCACTAAGAAACACTATAACTAGGGTGTTCTTCACCATTGTAAGGGGCCAAGGGAAGAAGGAATAAGAATTCGAGTCATCTCTCTCTTTGTTATGGTATATGACCATTGATGCAATCAACACCCAAGGGTTGTCCTACCACCTGCTAGTCAACCTCATGAGTTTGATCTTTTAGTCTCTTAATTTTTGCTTTCTTTTATCAAACCTTCTTAGTTTTCTTAGAATTCATTTTCATATATATTCAAGTTTTGGTCATTTCATCATATGCCTATACCATCATAAGTCTTAGTTGATCATTTTTTTAATCATTTGCACCTTCATTCTTAGTTTTATTCTTAGATAGTTTAATTCTTCGTTAGGTTAGGATTATTTTGTATATTAGATTTAATTCATGCATGTTCAATATTCCATTCATGCACCCCTTTACATAAGCTTTTTTAAAAGCTTTCGTGTACATTTGATTTTATAAAAATAGTTATTTAAAATTCGTGCACAATGTAAATCATGATTTTTTTATAAATCAGGATCTCTTACAAATTGGAATCTTTTGCGAATCAAGATTTCTATGAATTGAAATTTCTAAATCTTAACACTTTTTTTAATTAGTTGCATATTCTATTTATTATATAATTATTAATTAGGGCATCATTTTCTTAGGGTTGATTATAGTCATATACATTCATACGCCATATTCATTTTAGATCCATATCCATTTAGGTCATATCCAATTTAGATCTATATCTCTTGAGATCCATAAGCTAATAGGAATAACGACCCATTTTTGTGCTCACATCTCAATTTAAGAATGTAGGTATCTTTTCCTTTTATTAGTTATTAATTTTGTAGAGCAAGAATCAACCCCTGCCCATCAAGGTAAGAAGCTAATTATGAAAAGAACTTGATTTGGGCCCACAATGTATACAAAAATGAATAAGAGGTGAGTCATTCTTGACTTAGTTTTTACTTACATTCATAAAATTAATAAGATTGGATATAAATTAAGGGTTTCACAAAACCTAAAATTTACACACAAATTTCTTTTGACATGCCTGGTGGAACTCGTAGGTCTATCCAAAGGTTTTTACTTTATCACTTGTTTTGATTGTAAGCGTCTTTGTTTTCCACACTCTACATAAGGTGCGCCTAGAATAAGAACATGCATACTTGTTACACTCCATCCAAATACTTAGGATCTTTGCCCAAGAATCAATTCTTACTAATTAGATATGATTTCATATATTCAATTCAACATGTGGTCTAGTGAGTAAGATGATTTTGATGGCTTTAAATACTAAAATAACCTAGGAAGAATAGAAATGATAGCATGACTTTCAAAAAACATTAAAAAGTATGAAAAGAAGGGTTATTTCGGATAAATTACTAAATTATAAGAAAATTGTAAAGAAATATATTTGAGATTATCTAACTCCTAGGGAAAAAGTTGAACTTAAATCTCGACTCAATAGAGAAGAAGCAAAAATGAGATATTATCCAACCCAGGAGCCATGGGTCCACCTACTACTTCAAGAGTTATTGTTATCCCAATCCGATCATAGAAACACCTGATATAATTGTTAATTGGATAAATATAAGGGTATAGTCATTAAGGGTCCCAAAAGTCAATTGTTTACTCCCGCACTCATCAAAGATAAATCTGAAGATAAACCTTTTACTCCTATATTTATCAAGAGAAAACCTATAGACCAACAATTTATTTCAGTAGTCCTCAGTAGACTACCTTTTTCAACTCCGCATAATTTAAAAGGAAATCAAATTGAAACAAAGCAAGTTTTAAGGGATCCACCAATAAGAGTTCCTTCTATAGTCAAACCTCCAATCTTTCTTGTCCTCCGAGTTCCTTATCAATCTAAGTTAGGATCATCCATGAAAAGGCACGGTTTAGTGCACTAAGAAACATACTGCTTACAATTAACGTGAAAAGGCCCTTTCATAACAGTATGACGTGTCCATGCATACCATACCTATCAGGGCAACAACCTAAAAGAGGTCCTCGAACCGGGTAAACAAAAAACACAAGATATCTAGGGAATCGGGCCAATAAAGCTGACTTGCCCCTGCCCAATTGGCCTCGGTGTCGCGCATGGTACGTCCGGGGAGCGGAAGTGTGCGGGCCGGTGCTCGGACGGTAACAGAGTGACCTTTATAATCTAGTTGAATATCACATACAAGCGTCAATCTTGTGGGGAAAGGCGATAATGTTGTACAGGCACGAGGCTCATAAAAGCTTCCTTCTTTTCTATGTACGGAGCCAGTGAAGGACCACGAGAAAAACTTCATAAGTGGTACTTCTTGTTACTGAATCTCTCCGTCTCTCTCTCCCCTCTCTCTCTCACGCGCACATTATAAGGCCCCGAGGCTCATTGAAGCTTTATTATTTTCTTACAGGAATTCAGTGAAGGACGACAGTATCTAGCATAAGTGGTTCCTCTCTCTCTCAAAGACACGTACATATGAAGACGGAACCGTGAAAGAAGAATCTACCACGACATTAAGGTTTGGACGCCGTCGACTCAACTCTACGGATATCGATGATCTAACGGTAAATAGAGCCTTTGCACTGCCATGGATGAACAGAAAGTTAGGACAACGACAGTTCATGCTAGTCTCGTTTTATGCATAAGCACTACACTCGCAGTGCGCAAGTAGATGAACTTCCTTCGCACTTTGGCTTTTGAGCAGTCTTTCAGTAAATGCTCACTTAGGCCAAGAACGCAATTCTAAAGAAGTCTCTTTTTGCCAAAGTGTGTAACACTTTCTCTTGCTAAGATCAAAGTTCTTCAACGACCTTGGGATTCTTACTCCAACCTATATCGCTTCCCAGGCTACAAAAATGTACTAATTTTAGCGATGGTTGTTGCAGGGTCATTGATTTGGTGTATATATATGTTTAGAAACTCCATGATGCGAAGAGCAAACGAAAAACTTGAAAAAGGGAAAGACTGCAAAGAAAGATTCAAAGGGTTGGTGTATTCAGAAAACATTCCGCAAAGAAAGCTCAAAGCAAGCAGTCAGGTTCGGAGCTTTTTTGACGCTGTCTATTCTATTCAAAAAGCGTGGGATCTACTCCAGCGATGGCCACTGCATGGGTGATAGAAACCTCACAATGATCTTGTTCAACTTCCTCATTGGTAAGGCTCATCCACATGCATGTAATGGTCAAGACACACGGGCATGAGGTTCTGTTTTCGACTACTCACTGTCCTGATGCATAGATTCTTGCTGAATACGTGCTCTCTGCAGTGAACTGCCTCTGGTTTTGCCAAGAACTAGAACTTCGTTGAGTAAAGAGAACTTTGACTAAGATATATCCACAGTGGCTGACCTTGTGGGCAAGGTGAGGCTACTACAGTGGTGGACATATTCATGAGCAAGGTGGAGCTGATGCATCACTTTAAATGTGAAAAAAGTTATAAGAACCAATAAAGAAGATTACGCCCGTACCATCTGGCGAGTCGATGGGGTTAGCAATGTGACTAGATCAGTGTTACGCAGATTTTTAAAGTGACACAACGAATAAATAATTTAAACTTTTAATAAAAAATATGAGTTATGCCCTTCTCCTGGATAGTGGACATTGACATGTGTTTAACTCACATTATGCAAACAAACATAAGAGAGCAAAAACAACAAAGACAATGAAATGTAAAACCATCAAGCAAGTGATTTATTAATAGAGAAAGGAGTGTGCGGCTTCAGGGTGTCCATTGGCCCAATTGTTGAATTTGCTCGATGTCGTAGGTATGGTTTGTTTGCCAAAACAACTCCAAGCATAGAGTAGAAAGAAGAAACAAACTCAAAGTAGCCTCCACGTTATGTTAAGATTAGTCACACAATCAACCGTTTTTGACATGGCAAAGGATTCAACTCACAAATTAAAGATCACGAGTTCGATACCCAGAGCTTGCATCTGAATTCATCTCCATTGTAGGAAAACGGAAAACAAATTTAGAAAAGAAACAGTAGAGGAGCTCACCTTGGGATTCAGGCAAACTAGGTTTTAGCAGCATGGACTCTTTGTATCGTGAACGGTGATTTCTTAGAGGGTCATGGCTGTGAGATTCTTGAGTTTTCATGTTTTCCATTATTACCTACGCTGGGAATCACATCCACCTCAATAACTTTCCGTCTCATTTTCCTTTGAGCCTTTCCTTGACAGTTGAAAGTACATTTTCCTTCCCAACCAGAGACTTTCACTTAAGACTTGCGTACAACCGAAACAAAAATCATACAGCACGCAGAGCGTTAGCTCATCTAGCAGGACCAACCCCCACCTCACACATCACGAGTTCAATTCTTGGGGTGTTCATGTATAGGTGTATATGTCAGCCCTCCGCCTCCCGTTGTCACGAAAAAGAACAAGCCACAATAACTAAGGGTAGGTACACGAATTTTTAATCATAATTATACTCTATTTTCTGTTATATTTGTATTTAAGTTAAAAAAGCAGCATCATGTTTTGTCGTTCCTTTCACTTTGGTGGATGTCATTTATCTTGTCCTTTTAAAGTTTTCACTATCTAATTTTTCAAAAATATTCAAATAAGCAAAATCAATTGTTTCTTTAAATTTTCAAACCATAACGTGTATCTCTCATTTTTATCTTTTATTGGTGTGACACAATTTTTTTTATCGCCTCAAAACATATTGGTTTTCCTCGTAGAACCACACATGTCCACCTCTACGGATATTTTTATCATTTTCTTCATATATCAATAGTTACCCGTCAATGAGTACCATAAAGTCTTGTTGATGCTCTATAATATTTACCTTTAAATTTATTTTTAAAATTTGAGAATGCAATTCTCCAAATAGCCAACATGATAAAACATTTCATAGCACAAAGAGCTAAAGCGGTACTTGTGTGGTACCAAGACAAGATATTGTTGATGCTCTACAATTTTTACCTTTAAAATTCATAATTAATATGCACACACCCTTTATACTATTCACACACCTCTTTCTTTCTCAATTTCTCAAAATATCTCCTTTCATTTTTAGTAATTACGAAATTACTCTTGACACATAAAATTAGGTTCTTCTCTTTTCTACTGCACGAATCCTCGTCTATTCTTCGTTCTTCGGCTCATTCCATCCAGCTATTACTCGATCTCCAACTATTTTCAGCAAAAGTGAGAACCAAAATCCATCAAAAAAAGAAATAGAAAAAGAAGAAAAACAAAAAAAGAGGATAAGTAAGGTTTATTAGAAGGAAGATTTCTTGATCGGAATTAAAATAAATTTTTGACTCCATGTATCTCTTGTTGGGGAGATGTACTCGAATGACATTTCTCTCATCGAGAACTTGACTTAGTTTTTTTTTTGAATTTTTCGATTTCCTTTTTCTTCTTCTTTTATTCTTGATTCTTTTGTTGTTATTTTTCTTTTTTCTTATTATCAAATTTTTTTAGGTTCATTTTTCTTGTTTTGATTTTTCTTTGTTCTCTTTTTTTTTGTTTTCTTCTTGAATGAGATTCATAAGAATATGGATTGAGCTGCTTGCTAGAATTAGGTGAAAGAGGAGAGATTGGGTGGAAGAAGAGATAGAAATGTTAAAATTGAGTTTAAGAGGAGAGATTATTTATATGCGGATAATTTTGGTATTTATTAAAAAAATGTTTGTGGATAGTAAAAGGGGTGTGTAAATAGTAATGCTCTTAAAATTACTTATAAAACTGAGAGGATGAAGTGTTTTCACTTAATACAAAAATTGCGATATAACAACTTAAAAATAGAATTGATAGCTTTTTTTACTATCTATATGCCTTTTTTGACCGTGATTCTCATTTTATCCTTGCTAAAATTTGAAAATTACCTTAATAAACTTTCTCCCTCTTTATCTTTGGGTTCTCACCTTATTGTAGATCATCCTACACCATTTTTTCAATGACCCACAACTCGAAACTTGATCCAATGCACTATCTCATGGTGCTTTGAATCCAATCGAAAAAGTAAGAAAAAGAAAAAAGAAGGAAAAAGATAAAAAGAGAAGGGATGATTGAAAGAGGGTTTGAGTGATTTGGTGTGGTATTTCGTTGATTTAATATATTTTTTATCATTTATTTGATATATTGATTTGGTTTTCAGTCGAAATCAAAACGAAAAAATTAACATCAAGTTCTTGAGTTGAGACGTGACATAAACTCGCCTCTGTATTGGTAGGAAACACAATTGAGGTACGTCTTACTTGTTAAGGAGACACTTTTCTGTCACATCTTGAGTCATAAAGTTGATATTTTGTTATTTTGTTTTTTTTCGTATGTTTCTTTATTTTATTTTTATTCTTCCTTTTGCTTTTGATTCTTATTATTTTTCTTTTTCTTGTTATTGATTTTTTTCATAAGAGTATAAAAAAAAATAATATTAAAAAAGAATGAAATATCGATCGTTGGAGTAAAGAGATGCGACCCAAGAAACTCTTGTTGGAATTAGGTGGGAGAGGAGAAACAAGGTGATGAGGAGTAATTTCAGTATTTAAGAAAAAAAAATGTGGAGAGTAAAGAAAAGGCGTGGAAATAAGGTCATGAATTTGATACTTAGAGGTGCCTCTTCTATCTTCCTTATCAAATGAGGAAGAACATTTTCACTTGAAATGCAAAAAACCAGCAACGGAACCATCCGTTTTATTCACAACTCTTCGTTGGTTCAAGGGGTTCGACAGTTATTTCCCTCAAACAAGGTCTCGTGTTCAAGTCATCGAATGGAGTAAACAACACCAGGAGAATTTTATCCCAAGTGGGTCTATCCGGCTCGAACCGGATTAGGTCCATGGGGACCTTAGACACCGATGGTTTAGACAAAAAAAAAAATCATCCTTTTCACGATTGGTCCGGATGCTTTTCCACACTTAGTCGATCAAACGGTCCTCAGACTCTCTGGGCCCGGGAAATCTCCAACCCCGCCAGATCTCGATTTCTTAATCAGTAGCCAAACGCGAACTAGACATATCTGATCCACCGCCAACGCCATCACCGTCAGAGGATGCTTCGGTGAACGGTTTTCTCATTCCCAACGCCCCGTCGTCGCCTCTCTCTCTCTCTCTCTCTCTCTCTCTCTATGGATTACTCCTCCTACGGCGACGGCCAAGGCCATCCCCAAGCCAATGCGGATTCTTCCCAGGCTTACCAGCAACAACACGACTACTACTACCAACAATATCAGACCCATCCGTCCTACCACCAACCCGCCTCCGCCTACTACTACCCGCCGGGATACAATTCCGCTGTGGCCGCCGCCAGCGATGCCCAGCCGGCCGCTTCCTACTTTCAGCAACAGCCTCACGCCGATACCGCGCTCCATCCGCCCGGCATCGACCACTCGAACCTCGCCCAAGTGACCGCAGCGGCGGCGGCCGCCACCAACCAGCAAAATGGGTATTTCCCGCAGGCCATCACTCATCAGCACGGGCACCCGATGCCCCCATTCCCTCACCTGATGGCAGCCCCGGCCGACCCCGGGAGGGTGGGGCCGGGCGGGTTCCGAGAGAGCCACTGGGCCGGAAAGAGGGGTGGAGGCTTTGGACCGCCCCGCGGCGCGAGTAGAGTTCAGATTCTTTGCCCTAGACTCGTTTAATTTGGGAATTTCGTTGAAATGGTGTTTTCCCTTTTCGTTTTATTTTTGTCCTTGCCCTAAATTTTGTTCCTTATTTTTGGTCTTTTATGGTCTGATTTTGATCAATCCGCTTAGCGATTTCGGAAGTACTTGCATTGATCTGCATGCCTGCACTTTATTTCTGGATGAATCTCCTTATTGTCTCTTCTGCTTTTTCTTTGGTCCTAGGTTCGTGATTTTGCTGCTTTGTCCATTTCCCTTGTTGTGGTTGTGACATGTGGTATCGATGAAATGGAATCGTATTATTTGTTGCTCTTCTTTTCCACCACGATCTTTCATTTGTTGAATGCAATCGCATGATTTGTGATATTGTTTCAAAATTTTAAAATCGGGTCAAACAGTAAAAGACAATGCGGACGTCCCTATGTTATTCGGAATTGTTTCAATCTTTCTCTATCGGATTTTGGACAAGTTTTCCTTTTCCAGGATGTGGTTTCTGAAAGAACTATAAGTTTCATATGTGGTTTAGGGTTTCTTCTCCTATTTTCGTCCACGATTCAGACCTATAGAGTGCACATGTTCATTATTTCCCATTTGTTTAGTCGTATGAACCTCAAAATTGTAGACCTCAAGCATCAAAATGGCTGGTATTTAAGAAATGTTTGGTTGCAATTTGCTGTTAGAGGCAGTGTTGACCGTGTATTGGATAATATAAGGAAGACCTCTATTAGTATTTTCTGATGTTGCATAACCTGTCATTTGTGTCAGTTTCTCGTATTCGTTTCACTTGTGATCCAATTAATTGTTTTAAAAAGTGGGTTTTGTTTACTTCTCAATTTCTGGAAGCCATGATTGTTCATAATACATATGTTTCTGACTATAGTTGTGTCTTTCCTTCCATTAGTATTGTTTTTCTGTTTCTTATGGATTTTTTACATATAAACCTCCAAAAAATTTCACTGGCTTAAGATATATGTTTCTCATTCCCGTGTTTGGTCTTTGAACAAACCATTAAGAGATTTTCTTAGGTCTTGTCAAGTCTCTCTATGTGGACGTTACAAAAGCCTTGCATGAGTCCTTACCTTTTTCAATCATAATATCATCAGAGTCTTTGCTGCTAATTGATGCCTCAAGTCAACTCTATTCGTGTTGGTATCATGGAGTCTAGGCAGATGCGGCCAAATAGTGCTTGCCAGTGCTTAAGCGGCATGGGTTCTAAGCGTTTAAGCATCAGTTTAGCATATTAAGTGTAAACAAGTATGTAAAAAAGTTATCAACAATTAAATACAATGAATATTTATTCAACCTCATCAAATGGAAATTAATTCAAAATCAATAATGGGCAAATACACATAATTCACTAAAATAAAGAATAGATGATGCTAAGGAGGACTAAAACAAGGCATGCACAGTGCAACCACTAAAAGGCTAAAACATGTTGATAATGTGAAAAACAACTCAATAAATAATATGTACGAGACATAAGAAGAGCACACATACAAATAAAGAATGTAAAAGATCGTAATAACATGCATTTTTTATCAGGCCCATGGCAATATGTATAATGCATTATAAATGAGTATACGAGTACATAAATGAATTAAAGATTTGTATGTGTATTCTGCTTAAAATGTTGATTTAGCACCCAAGGTGGACACTTGAGCTAAAAAATGTGGGACAGCCGCTTAATACTCATGCCTTATTGCTTGGGATGGGTGAGGGCCCCCAACACTTAAGGTTTAGGTTTAGGTGCATTATCAATAGCACATTTCAAATGTCTTTCTAGGCTTTGCCAAGGATATGGGCACTAAAAGACCAAATCGAGTAAATACAGTTTTTGTTAAGTTGCTAAGTCTATCTTCATGTCTATTTAGGGGAAGACAGGGTTGGACCTTAGCCTCTCTCTTATGATGGATTGAAAGATCCTAGGTCCCATGTGCCAATCTTTGACTCTGAAATCTTGAGAGTAAGTTAGGTTATCAGTCTTCACTCTTCAGTATTTGATAATAACCATGCGACTGCTTCCAACTTAAATTTATGTGAGAAAAAACAGATGTTGGTATCTTGTCATTTAGGGGATTGTTTGACTTTGAAAAGTTTAATGAAAGTTTTCATTGTGGACCTTTTTCTTACTTACATTACATGTCCAGTTGGCATTTTCTTAGGAAAATGGCTCATGACAGATATGGGATGGTGAAGTTCAAGGTGCAAGTGGGTCAGAGCAAGTGTTCCATTATGTTGCCAAGGTTATGAGAACTTCCACATGTGAGTAGTTAATGGGAATTTTATGACAAAAGCGTCACAAGCTAAAAACTTCTTCACACAAGACTTGGGTTCAACAGGCCATGTCTGATGTTTGTCCTATACGTGACTTTGTGTCTTTCACGGCACAAGCAACATATAGGTTCATTGAGACAGTGGCTGTTGTGAAAGCTAAATAGTGACATCAAACTGAAGTTGGCTTATGTAATATGATTGACAAGTCACTTCTGTGGTTACTCCATTTCAAAGGGGTTCCCCAATTCTGTTGGTGACTTGGGTAAGTTCCCAAATATTGTTGGGGAAATGGTGGTGATTTTGATTCCCCATGATTGTGGACTTTGGACTGGAGTTACATGGTGCAACGTGACCCTTTTCTGACAATGATGCAAGTTGATTGAGTTTGTCTTTGTTGCTCAACTGATCTTGACATTGTCCCCATGTCACTTGATGGATTCGATCACTTCTACAATATATACACTAGTGCTTCATTTAGGGTCAAAGTATTCGTTGAAGATGTTTTTCTAAGGCTAAGCTGCCCATAGTCAACAAATAGACAAAAGATCAAGGATTCATTTCTGTTCTATATGTAGTTGTTTTCAAAATGCCCGTTGAATCTGACATGCTTGCACGAGGAACCTCAAATTCTGGTTTCCTACAATTTTTGGTCGGGCTATACTTTAACAAGAAACTACACGTAGCAGAGTGCTTCTCCTTTCTTCTTTCCTACACGAAATTTCTTGTGAAAATATTCATGGGTGCAGGCTATGCATTTGACTGGTGATATGATCTATAGCTGGTCATTCCCAGATGGAACTGAATTACTTGATCTTTTGGGGCCACTTTAGTTGATACAACTGTTCTCGATTTATTGATTATGTTAATGGAGATATACAGTTATGATTATCCCCTTGTGATAGCTGAAGCTGCTAGATCATTGTGGATAAAAATGGCATCTATTTGATGAGATAACTCATTTCTTTTCCCATTCTTCCTCTATAGCAAGTCATGATGGTTTTTCTTCATCCATTAACTGTGTTGATGAAGCTTATCAACCCATGTTGTTGGATGAGAGAAACCTCACTAAAATACGGATATCTACAGCCGCTTTCCTTAATAATCTCATCAGTTACTCATGTTGTGAAGCGGTTTTGGTGCATCCGTGACGACAAGCATTGTGACATCTTGGAGATGCTCAAAGTGTCCAGGGAATTTGGCTTCTGGGGTCTCCCCAAGAAGATTTTTCTTCTAACTTCTTACCAAATGCATGGGCAGCATCTGAAGTGATTATCCAGCAGTATAAGTATTTGGCAGTAAAGATATACCAAAGGTGTGGTTGCAACATCCTTTGCTTATGTCTTATACTGCTGGACGCACATTGCATCTTTTGGGGGCAATTGGGGTATCAGTATGGCTCGTTTTGGTCGAATTTGGTGGTCATGTTGATAAACTTGTAATGTGTAAACTCTATGATATGCAGGATTTTCATGAACAATAACCACTACATGTAGATGATCTAGCAAGATGGTATGTATCCCTGCTTGCCTTTGTTGATCTTGGTTGACTGAAATTTACTTCACGATTGTGTCCAGCTGTGTTGGCTGCCAGTTTCTTTGGCATTGATTTTCAATTGCATTCATATCCATGGGATCTGGAAGTTAAGTTAGTCCATCATTTTCAAGTTGCAAATAAAATAATTTCCCTTGTTGACCACTGTAATTTATTTTTGTTTGGTTACTTGGAAAGGATTGGCTGCCATTGCACTCAAAACCGTGTTCATCTTACTTAAATCTGTAAGCTTGAGATGTATCATTTGAAATGTTTGAGTTTTTGGAGCTTGTGACATTTCTTAGATTTGATTATTTATAGTCAGAAATTATAGTGCCTAAACAAGGTTGGCAACTTCGCTGCCGTTGTACTCATAACCTTCTCCAACTATGAGGCCTTTGGGGCTCATTGGGCCTTGTGGTCCATATCCTTCACCATTTTTGGCCTCCAGGTTTATCAGTATATTTGCTATAAGTTTGAACTTCTTTTATAATACTCAAAAAACAAAAACAGAAATAAATGTTTTACAACCTTCTTGTTCTTCTTTCACTTTATATATTTATCTATATTGGCTTCCAGTTTCCAAATTTTCTTTACTACCCTCGTTTCCTCGGTTTGATCTCAAAATAAGGCACCACTGCCGAGTCTATGTTTGAAAGATCAAATCTAGATCTGTCTTGATATGGTTTTGGCCTCCATGTTAATAGCTTGTTGAGTGCTCTTAACGCTCCTTACTTGCTAAGATGTGCCACGGCATGTACAATTGCTTATTTTATTATCACTTTATTTACTTTTATTTTAATATTCATTTACTCAAGACAACTCCACCCATACAAGTGATCACCCTTTCATGGCTGGTCCAATTTTATCACGACCAAATCGACATCGTGCAAGCCGATGGGCTGGCAGAGACTGACGCTTGGCCTCAGGGTCAAGCAAGCCTTAGCGGATTTCACCTAAGTGTTAGAGTCGGCCATCGTCAACCCAAAACGGAACGTGAGAGTCCCTCCTGTCAAGCTTACCGAAAATGGTGGCACTCGAAGACTCACACACCCAAACAGCAAAGGCAAAGGCAGCAAATGCACCTGTTTTTAACTCGAAATGGAGTTAATATTATTATAAATAAAGATTTAAATGATAGTGTAGTAGACATTAAACGATATGGTGATCAAATTATGATGGTGAAATTAGTGTTAGGAGTAGAGGCTTTGAATATAGTTTATGTTTATGCACCTTAAGTAGGATTAGAAGATAGTATAAAGTAGGCTTTTTGGGAGGAGTTAGATGAGGTAATTCAAAGAATTTCACGAAGGGAGATGATTTCTTTAGGAGGAGACTTAAATGAACATGTCGTTAAAGATGCATTAGGATATGAAGTTATTCATGGAAACTATGGTTTTGGGGATATAAATTAGGAGGGTAGGGAGATTTTAACTTTTGTTATGGTTTTTGATCTCTTTATAGCCATACAATTTTAAAAAAACAAGATGAACATTTAATTACTTAAGATTGCAATGTAATTTTAGGAGAAAGCTTAACTACTAAACATCTGACTTTTAGTAATGGATTTACAAGTAAAAAAGTGGACAAAGAAGAATAGAGTGCATAAAGCTATTCAAACTAGATGGTGAAACTTCAAATGTGAGAAAGAAGATATATTTAAACAAAAAGTTCTTCGAGGAGATCTTGAAATTATGTAGGTACACCTTCTAATATGTGGAACAATATGACTACACATATTAAAGAAGTGACAAAAGATGTGTTAGGTGAATCTAAGGAAGGCGTAATTGCACCAAAAGAAGCTTGGTGGTGGAGTGAAGTGGTGTAAGATAAAATCAAGATAAAGAAAGCATGTTATAAATTGCATTATGCTAAGAAGACTAGTGAAACTTTAGAAGCTTATAAGAAAGCAAAGAAAGAAGCGAAAAAGGTCGTTACGAAAGCAAAAGCTAGAATTTAGGAGGATTTATATAAAAAGGTTAACTCAAAAGAAGGTGAAAGAAATATTTTTAGGATAACTAAGGCTAGAGATAAAAAAACTAAGGATTTTACTTTTGTTAGATGCATTAAAGATGGAGATCAGAAGATTTTGTAATGAAGGCGATGCTTCAATGTAGCAGCGAAAGGTTGATGAATATCACATCAAAATATCACTCACAAAAGCCTTAGAAAAAGGTTATAATAAAGCGTATGCAACAAAGGCACAGTATATCGAAAAAGAAAATTATTTAGCCACAAAAAGCTTGAGGAAAACTATACATAAGAGTGATATTTATAGAAGAATACATAAGGGAGAGAATGAGAGAGAAGCATATAAAGAGGTGAAGCGGAGAAAGGGAGGGGGCTGGTCACAGCCGTTGGGGGCCCTGGCCCGGGCTCGAGGGGCTCATGTCATATTCTAACACCCCCCCTCAAACTGACAACGCCATGACCTGAATTTTGTCAATCAAAAATTAAAATCGAGGAGCACGTAATAACTTGGTGAACATATCTGCAAGTTAATATTCTGATTTTACAAACTGTAATACTAGATTGCCTTATAGATGCTCTTCACAAACGTAGTGATAGTCCATCTCAATATCCTTCGTACGTTCATGAAATGTATGATTGTTGGTTATATACATAACACTTTTGTTGTCGCTGAACATGATTGGAGGAACTTCTAATTCTATGCCCAAATCCTGAAGTAGTCGTCGCAACCAAGATAGTTCGATTGTTGTGTTAGCCATTGCATGGTACTCAGCTTCGGTGAAGGAAAGAGACACCTTTTGTTATTTCTTGCATTTCCATGAGATGAGAGAGTGATCAAGGAAAATGCAGTAGCAGGTGGTAGAGTGTCTGTCATTCACATCATCTCCTCAATCAACATCAGAATATGCGATCAACTGAGATAAAGAGGAAGATGATAGAAGTACTCCATTGGTTAAGGTTTGTCGAATATAACAAACAATCCTCATAACAACACTTATATGCACTGAGGTGGGCGCATGTTGAAACTGACTTAGAGTATAAACGACATAAGCAATATCTGATCGTGTTATGGTAAGATAAGTGAGTGCTCTAACCATCTGTCTATAAGGTGTGGGATCACTTAAAAGTTTGCTATTAATTAGGCGCATCTTCTGGTTGATTACCTCAGGGGTCTCAATAACTTTGTCACGTGTAATTCCTGATCTAAGAATAGTATCGTTAGTAAACTTAGTTTGTGATAAAAGAAACCTCTATCATCACGAGTTAACTCATTGCTAAGAAAATAAGAAAATTGGCGAAGATCCTTCATTCCAAACATATTATCAAGTTCTTGCTTGATTTGCTGGATACTGAAATTATCACTACGTGTAATAATCATATCATCGACGTAGAGCAGAAGAATAACAATACAAGGACATTTTTATAAATAAAGTTGTGTCAGGATAACAGATAGTAAAACCATGCAATGTTATGAATTCAATCATTCTATTAAACCAAGCTTTGAGAGTTTGTTTGAATCCATACAAAGCTCTTTTGAGCTTTAAGACTTGGCTTCTAGGAAGATTGAGATCAGAAGGATGTTTCATATATACTTCTTCCTTCAACCAACCATTCAAAAAAGCATTTTTAACATCTAATCGATAGATTTTCCGATGATGAATTGCACACACAGCTATAAGTGTTCTAATAATTGTCATTCTAGCCACGGGATCAAAGGTTTCTTCATAATTGATTTCATACTTTTATGAGTAACCTTTGGCAATTAATCTAGCTTTATAGCGATCTAATGAATCATCACCATTAGTCTTAATTTTATAGACCCACCAACAACCTATAGTCTTTTTGTTTGATGGTCTAGAGACAACATCCCAAGTTTGGGCTCTATATAAAGCATCAAACTCTTCGTTCATGACATGAATTCAATCTTGTGATAATTGAGCTTCCTTAAAAGTTATAGGTTCTTTTATAGCTGAAATATTTGTTACGACCCTTGGTGAAAAGCTATCATAGGAGACAAACCTTTCAGGCAGTCTAGAATCACGGTTTGAGCTTCTAGGAATAAGCACAATTCTCTTAGTATAATGTTAATCAAAAGGTGTCTTGAAGTCATATGTTTATCAATTTCATTTTCAACATGTATTATGTCATCTCCTAAGACATCATTCAAAAAGGAATATGACGACTATCAATAGGATGAGCATCATTGATGCCTTTAAAGAAATACTCATTTTTAAAGAATTTGACATCTCTTGATACATAGAGTTTGTCGTTTTTATAATTATAAAATCTATATCCCTTATTATTTATCCCATACCCTAGGAAAATATATTCTATAACACGAGAATATAGTTTATCATCTTTGTTAGTATAAACAAAACATTTACATTCAAACACATGTAGTATATAGTAATTGGGAGAAAGTTAAAAAAGCTTTTGTACAGGAGACATGTTTTGTAAAACTGAAGATGACATTCGGTTAATTAAGTAAATAGAAGTCATAATGAATTCAACCCAAAAATTTTTAGGAACACCACTAGATAATAACAATGTTCTTGTGGTTTCCAATATATGACGATGTTTACGTTTCAAAATGTCATTTTGTTGATGAGTTTTAGTGCAACAAGTTTGATGCACAATCCCAAATTTGTGAAGATGATTTTTAAACTCTTTGGACATAAACTCTCTTCCCGAGTTGGATCTAAAAATCTTAATTTCATAATCAAATTGATTTTCATAAGGTTACGAAATATAACAAAATTTTGAAAAATATCAAACTTGCCTTTAAAAGATATACTCATGAATATCTAGTGAAATCGTCTATGAAAATGACATAGTAGGAAATCTCTTTTTTAGATAAAAAGGTGTCGGTCCTCATACATCCGAGTGTAAAATTTCAAACGATTTTGTAGAGATATGCGTTTTGTTTGAAAATGGTAGTACTTGCATTTTGCCAAGTACACAATCTTTGCAAGATTTTTTTTAAATATTTTTTATTCGAAGAGGTCATTGATACAACTTTTGAATATTAAGATGTCCTATTCTTTTATGTCATAGGAGAGCATCACTAGTCAAGACATTAGTATATCCTATGTTATATAGGTAGTCCATAATATAGAGTTTGTCCTCCTTATTACCATGACCAGTCACCTTCTTCGAGAGACGATTCTGTATAATAGATCTCATGGATGAAAATGTTATAACACAATTTTTATCCAAAATTTGGGATATCGAAAGCGAGTTGAAATTTAACTTTGGAACAACACTTATTTTAGAAACTTCTAAATTTTTATTTTGAAAGTCACCAATTTTATCAACATTTAATTATGTTTTATCTGCAATATAAACACATGATAAAGGTTTTCCAATGATTTTAAAATATTTTCATTACAAGTCGTATGAAATGAGGCATCACAATCAAGAATCCAAGAAACCGTACCTTGAACTTGGTTAGTTGAAGAAGAGTAAACCACACCTATTGTTGCTTTATCTTTCATTTTAGCTTAAGTCTCTTTATTTTTTCTTCGAGTGCAACAATAGGAGATAAGGCTTGTTCTTCTACTAATGTCACTTTTCTTTTCAACTTCGAACAATTTGGCCTCGGCCTCTTTATAACGGTGTCGAATAATCTCTTTTTTTGCTTCACTTTTGAAATGAGGACGATAAGCTTTCATATTTGCTCTGGGTTTGATGCGGCTAAGGCGATTCTTTTTGAAGTCTAGCTTCATTCATTCTTGTTTCCGCAATTTGGAGATATGTAAGAACCTCTTCTTTTGTGGGAAAATATTTTCTATGAATGAGAGATGATCTTATCCATTTAAATTTTTCTCGAAGACTTCTTAGAAATTGATATACTAAATCCTCATTGTCCTCACATTATCTCTCACTAAGGCATTGTGTACATTTCTTTTTGTAGGCATATAAATGATTCCAAACATTAGAATATTCACCAAAAAATTTATTTATCCCTTTATCTCTTTCTCTAAGTTAGACCAATTTATCTCTTAATGCGATTCTATGAGCCACATCGCTTTTAACATGGAATTTTTTAAAGTATTTCTATGCTTCTTTACCATTAGTGAAATCGGTCGTGTCTCTACTATGCTCATTTATATTGTTCATGAGCACCCATAAGATTGTTCTATAACCTCTTTCATATTCCTCTTTTTGCTATAGCGTGACATTAATAGAGGGTTTTACCTTCAAACCACTTACATAGTCCCATAACTTTTTGAAATATAGATAATTTTTTATAGATTGGGCTCATGTCTTGTCAAGGCGATCGACATGCTTCTTGAGGCGATCGAATAATATTCTCACGATCGCAAAATGACTCTGATACCATGTAATAAAGACAATGCTTCAATGTAGCAGTACAAGGTTGATGAATATCACCTTAAAATATCACTCACAAAAGTTTTAAAAAAATGATATAATAAAGGATATGCAACAAAGGCATAATATATCAAAATAGAATATTATTTTGCTACAAAAAAGCTTGAGAAAAACTATATATAAGAGTGATATTTATAGAATAATACATAAGGGAGAGAATGAGAGAGAAGCAAATAAAGAGGGGAAGAGGAGAAAGGGAGGGGATGGTTATAGCCAGGCCCCAACGGCTAGGGGCCCTGGCCCTGACAACCCAGTTGGCCCGGGCCTGTTAGGGTTGGGCCCGAGGTGCCCATGTCATATTCTAACTGATTCTAGTGGTGAACGATGATATAAAAAATAGAAGGAAAACTTATTTTTATAAGTTTTTAATGAAAATATTGATGTTAGTATTAGCTTAGGAGAGTTAGCCAAATCAGAAAAGTATATAAAGTGCAATTTCTATCGGCATATTCAAAAGAATGAAGTCAAAGAGAGAGACTCTTAAATATACGAAGGTTGGTAAATCTGTGGACGAAACAATATTCCTATAGAAGTATGTAAAATCCTAAGAGGTGGGACTCACTTGACTCACAAGACTATTTAATGAAATATGGAGAACCAAAAGATGCCCGAGGAATAATACCCATATATAAAACAAGGAGATATTCAGAATTGTTCAAATTATCGTGGTATAAGTTAATGAGTTATACTATGAAATTATGGAAAAAAATTATCGATCTTAGGTTAAGACAAGAATGAAGTACAACAAAGAACTAATTTGGATTCATGCCCGACATATCTACTATTGAAATTTGAAGTGATTCACCTATTGAGATGTCTTATGGTATATTTTAGAGCAAAAAAGAACCTTCACATGATATTTATTGATCTTAAAAAAGCTTACGGTAGGGTATCGAGATGAGAGGTATCCCATTGACATAAATAAATCTTATAAGAGACATGTACGATGGTGCAAAAGCTTGTGTGAGGAATCTCAAGGAATGACGTACTCTTTTGAAGTTAATAAATGGTTACATCAGGGATCAACTTTAAGTCCATATTTATTTATATTGGTCATTGATGAGTTAACAAAATATATTTAAGATATATTATCTTGGTGTATGTTATTTAGAGATGACATTATGTTAGTAGATGAGTCTAAGGAAAAAGTTAATAGGAAATTGGAACTATTGAGAGAAATGTAGAAAGTAAAGGCTTTCGACTTAGTAAAACAAAGACATAATATATGGAATGTAAGTTTGATCATTTGGTTAATTCAGATGACATAAAAATTAAGATTGGCACACAATGCATCCCTTGTCAGAAAAGTTTTAAATACCTATGGTCAATTTTTCAAAGTGATGAAAAAAATGATGGAGACGTTACACATAGAATTAATGTCGGTTGCTTATAATGGAAAGGGGCATCAAATATTGTGATAAGAAGATACCATTAAAGTTAAAAGGTAAATATTAAAGATCAACAATTAGACCTGCTATGTTTATGGCTCTGAGTGTTGGGCAATTAATCATAACATGTGCAAAAGATGTCTCTAGTAGAAATGAAGATGTTGAGATGGATGAATGGTCACACAAGGAAAGACCTATATGTAATGAGGTTATTAGAAACCAATTGGGAGTAGTACCAACAGAGGATAAAATGAGGGAAAATCGTTTAAGATAGTTTGGATACGTAGAAAGACGAGGATGGTCCTGTAAGAAGATATGAAAAATTAGATTGTGAAAATGTTAAAAGAGGAAGAGGACGAGTACAAGAGTGTTGTAAAGAAACTATAAAGAATGATCTTAGTTTATATTGAGTTAATTGCTAGCATGACACATGATAGGGCTTTGTGGAAACAAAGAATCGATGTAGCCAACCCCATCTAGTATGGGAAAAGGCTTAGTTGTTGTTGCTCTATGGACATGCTTGGATCGTATTGTATGGCATTGGAACCAACCTGAACTTATGTTGGTAGAGATTTCTTAGTGACTTTTCTGTATGACTTGGTTAGTTGGCTGTATTGATTGACTGTTACGCCAATGCAACTGTTTACATTGCTCGTATGCATGTTGTCCTGTAACCTATTGGCTGTTAATACAACTGCCAAATAGCACGCGAACCTACTTTCATCATGAGAGTTCTGATCTAGGTGTTGATTTACTCCTGTTATTGTATGACCTGGCATTTGCAAATACATCTGTTCTCTATTTGGTTTCTTTCTACTTTGATTCAAGCAATTTGATTGTCAAAGACTCAAAGCATTAGTGACAAATTAATTAGCTTTTGTAAATGAAACCTAATGGATCGTAAAGATTGGTGCTACTTTGGGAAAAGTATACCCCCGTAAGTATCAAAGCTGTCCGGAAAGCAGAAGAGTATTTGCCTCAGAGGCAGAATTAACTATTAGGATAGTTTCATTCTCTTGGTTTGAAGATGGTTATGGGGGTTGTTGTTGGAGCCTGGTTTTGTGGTAGATTTTTCTTGGTTTTTTGTCAAGGTCATTTCTAGTTGCTTTATGTTCCGTGAATGACATTCGTTGTGTGTGTGTCTGTGTGCGCGCTTCTGTCTGTACGTGCTCTTAAACGAATGGACAAGCAGGGGATAGCTGCGGTGAACAGAAATTGGAATCAATGTGCCTTCACCTAACCTTTTTCTGACCTTTGGTATAAATTTTCAGTGGAGTAATTACTGTTTTGGAACCAACTTATTGAATCTTGAGACCATATCAGTCAATGGTGGTTCATTGTGCTTTAATAAACAACAACAACAACAACTAAGCCTTTTTCCATTCTAGATGTGGTTGGCTACATGGATTCTTTGTTTCCAGAGCCCTATCATAATTTGTAGAATCCATGATAAATAAGTCCGATAAAGTTTTATGCAGGCTTTCGGAAGCCTAACACAACCCTCCTTCTTTATTCGGGCTTGGGAGTAATCCCTTACATAGGCAGAGTTGGTTCATTCTGCTATAATATACTAATTTAAAGTCTTGTACCAATATTTTCAGGTCAGGGGGCCACCATTCAGAGGTGGTGGTAGGCGTGGTGGTGGCAACTTTGCTAGAGGAGGTGGTAGAGGTAACTTCAATCCCCATATGCCTAGGTTCGACATTGGGCTGCCACCTCATGCTAGAGGCAGAGGTCGAATAGGCAAGGGTGGAGCTCGACGACCAGCATCTGGAGCACCTGCCCAACTTGTTGGATGCGCAGTGTGCAAGATCGACTGCAACAGCTTGGAAATCCTTGAACAGCACAGGCAAGGCAAGAGGCATCTAAGAAATGTTCAGAGACTTGAAGAAGAGCAGAGACGGGAAAAGCTTGGGAATGTATCTGAAACAAAAACTCCAAGTAAAACTAAAGATGCTGTGGAGAATCAACAAAATGAGGTCCCCGAGTCTGAAAATCTGCCCGATTTTTCTCAAAATACTGAAAATAAAACTAGAGCTGACCAACACGAAGTGAATCACGAGCAGCAGACAAAAGATGCAGAACAGACAGATGCGGATGAACAGCAGCAGCAGCCAAAACGTCATCCAGACTGGCGTTTTAGGGGAGGATACATGAGAAGGGGCAGAGGACGAGGGCGAGGTAGTCTGGGCAGTTACGAGGATAGGAGAATGGGACCTAATAAGAGATTGCAAGGAAGATCGCAATTTGATCCACGAAAAGGGAAGCGAGCAAGGATGTCTAATGTTCCGCCACCACCTATAGACCCACAGCAGATGCCGAAGATTTGTGCACTGTGCAACATTACTTGCGACAGCCAGGCTGTTCTCGACTGCCATCTTGCTGGTAAGAGACATGCTGCTAAAGTAAAGCGATTTCAGAGCCAGCAACAGCTCTATGGCCCTCAAGTCCTTCAATCCCTTTTTCTTTCTCAAGCTCAGCAGGCTATATCTACACTCACCCAGCAGCAAGCCGTCTTTAATCCGCAGGACCAACAAGCTCTTCTGGAGGCATTGTTAAGTCAAGCTATACAACAAGTAATTGCGGGTCAGGCAGGTGCTGCTACACAAGATCAATCAGCTTTGCCAGGAGTGATCGCTGTGCCGGCAGCGGCTTCAGAGCCTCAAGTCCAGGAACACGGTGCTGGTAACAAAGAAGCAGCTTCCAAGTCTGAGGAGGATGAATTGGAAGGCTGTGAGCAAGTACAAGATGGTGATGCACAAGAAGAGGAAGGTGATGATGAAGATGAGGAAGGCGATGAACAAGAGCAAAGTGGCGATGCACAAGAGGAGGACGACGATAAAGTTGAGGGTGGCCGTGAGCCAGAACAAGGTGGTGATGCACAAGGGGAAGGCGATGATAAAGTTGAGGGTGGTGTTGAGCCAAAACCAGGTGGCGACGACAAAGAAGATGAAGAGCCTCAAGTCCAGGAACACGGTGCTGGTAACGAAGAAGCAGCTTCCGAGTCTGAGGAGGATGAATTGGAAGGTTGTGAGCAAGTACAAGATGGTGATGCACAAGAAGAGGAAGGTGACGATGAAGATGAGGAAGGCGATGAACAAGAGCAAAGTGGCGATGTACAAGAGGAGGACGATGATAAAGTTGAGGGTGGTGTTGAGCCAAAACTTGGTGGTGATGCACAAGAGGAAGGCGACAAAAAAGATGATGAGCAGGACCAGGATGGTACAGGTGTGTCAACAGAAAATGGCCTTCCTGTGGCCCAAGATGCTATCTCCACGGCAGAGCATAATACCCTGGCGCCAGGACATGGTGCTTCCGCTGCCGAGAATGTTGTGCCAGGGCTTGAGATCAAGCCGGAGGAGACTAAACAAACAGAAGATGCAGAAAACTAGAAGATGTGTTTTCTCAGCCATGCTTCAAGAGAATGATACTGTGCTATGGTTAGCTGTTAAGCTGATAACTACTTTTGGCATTTTTTTGATTCGGGGTGTAAAATCATCCTAAATAACACTTTATAGTGAACTTTGCTACTTTATATACAAGCACTTGGCCATGACATGGATTTACACCGCTACCATTTTATGAGCCTCTTTTCGGGTATGTTTGCGTGCACTTGCTTGTATATGATTATGCATTCACCCACATACGCTGCTGTATAAGTGCATGTATGGTGTGTGTGTGTGTGTGTGTGCACGCGCATGTGCATGTGTATTCTTTGTTGGTGCTTCGAATGTGATAGGGGTTGGTGGGATACATGCTGTGCATGATGAGGTCTGAGCTGTTCAACTGCAGTTGAACGGTTGAGATCCCACGATAAGATCATATGGCAGCAGTTGGACGGCTCTGATCCTGTGTAGGACTGTAACATCGTGATACCACTTTTTCGGTAAGGTGGATCACTGTGTCTTGATCGTCACATATCATTTGGGAGTTGCACTTGGATGGATGCACCTTTGCTTAAGAAGAATGTTCGATTTACACACGCATCGGAATGCTTATCTTAAAATGTCGCAATGGATGGCCATTCAGATAGCGATGTACACTTAAATAGTGCCAACCTAGGACCGGTTACAGTTCCAGTTCTGGGTCGATTTTCCGGAAGCTGAATACTTTATTTCTTACAAGGGTTTAATCCTTTCCTATCAATGCCACAATTGGGAATAATATAAATTTTCGTGATTTGAATCCAAAAACTCGGATTATGGAATCGCGAAGCATAATTTGTTTTCCAATTATAAATTATATAAGTATGAGTAAAAGATCCATGGATGAAGATAAAAAAGTGTATTTCTAATCGTAACTAGATCTTCAATTTTTGTAAAGGGGAGATTGAAGCCAAATAGCTTTATATATGGACCTCTCTGGTTCGTGGTCGGTTATGCCATATATCAATTGCTCTACGACAATCCCGGACTACATCAATATCTTCGGTGTTCCTGCACACATGACAACTTTCAATGGTGCCCGTCCACTTCGAAGTGAGTTCCTTGGTCCGTAACCTATTACAGAGTGCAAGACAAAGGAAAAATCTAGTTCTTTCAAGTCCAGGCCAGATATAGGAACTCTCATATTTGCATTTACCGGTGCACCGGCTGGCCGGCGAGGGCATCTCATCTTCTGAAGAACCATTAATTCCTCCAAAGAAGTTTTCCGGGACTTGCTGATGAATAGTGGATCCCCCACTTACTGATTTAACATCCTCTTGTGCAGCTTCCATTACTTTTACTCAGGTCTCTTTACAGTCTTTTGATTCGACAACTGTAGAGCCCGCATTTAAAGTATAAATTGTGGAGGCCTTCGTATTCAATATGGCATTCCTTTTTCTCTCGGTGATATGGTCAGTAATTAACGGTTTGTTCAAGCCGATTCGTTTCACCGTCAACTATTGGTAAAAAATCATCAAGGTCCACCAGATAGAGCACCTTCGTGTCATTTCCTGTGTTCACATTAAAAACCAGGTCAACGGGAACACGACCCATTTTTTTCTCCTGCGGACATGACGGTAGGGCGTCATTGGTAATATTTGGTCGTCTGGGGTTTCGTGTTTCGTGAACGAAATGGATCTGGAAAATACATAATTGAGGGTCCAAGATCCGAATCTAAGAACGGAATTTGCCAGTATGAATGAGAGCTTAACGGGTAAAGAGAACCCGCGTATATAGGGCGGTCCAGCTCCGGCCTTTTCGCGACTGGACTGAAATTCCCGGCACCCGTTTTAACGTGCGGAGGTCGGAAAGCGTCGGAATCGCGTCTTTTACGGGATAGATTCTCTTCGGGAAGTGCGAAACCCGCCGGGAAGAGAACTCTCCTCGTCCTCTTTGCCGGAGATAAAGCCCGTGACCCCGAGCCTCGTTTGAGCTTCTATATGCATATCCGGTGACTCTGTGCCTTTGGATCTCGTTTCCGAGGCGTTTATGGTTTACTATCTTTTTCCGAGGGGTTTTAAGTAGGAAGTTGAAATGCGCCGGAAAGTTTTCGATCCGGTGATGATTGTGAGATTTTTCGTCGGCTAGAATTGGTCACGCTATCCGGATATCGTTGACGTTTCAGACCTTGGAATGAGAACGACGAGGTAGTGTGCGGTCTCTTTTTTGTCTCTGTTTTTGTTATCTGGAAGGATGGCGATAAGATGGCTTTGTGGACTCCATCGATGCCTAGTTGCAGTGATCGCCTTGCTGCTTGCTCTCGCCAGAGCGAGATATGTCGTGGCGGAAGAGAAGCGGGGCTACAGGAACGCGTACGCGGCAATGATGTACGTGGGAACGCCGAGGGACTACGAGTTCTATGTGGCGACCCGGGTATTGATGAGGTCTCTCGCGAGGCTCCGTGTGGCCGCCGATCTTATCGTGATCGCCTCCGTTGACGTGCCTGTCCGGTGGACCAACGCTCTGTAAGAGAATCTGTTGCTCCGGTGCTTCTATCTTTTCTGATTTCTTGATTTGCCTCTTCATCAAATTTGGATATTCTGGCTATTTCATTCTGTCGTTATTTCACCAACATCATAGTTCCTAATTCCTACTGTTTGGAACTATAAACGGATGTAGCAAAGAAGCTGAGGTTCAAAAGCAGCTAAACTTCATTAATTGTCTGGTAAAACCGAAGTTGAACTTCATTGATGATGGGATGGGCGTGGAAGGGAAAATATCACGCGGAAATTAAACTTTGCGAATGATAAACTGGAAGCCTGAAATCATGACTAAAGCGAGCAATAGACGTGACTGCCTACACTTATGATGGAATTTAGCTTTCTGTTAGTGTTATGCTTTACCTCTCAAGTCACACGTTGCTTACCTTCCTATGTTGGTAACCTTGATTATTTTGGATGACGTACATTCTATTTACAGATCGCAGTAGAAACCTAAGTGATGAGACTCTTGTTGATGCGTTTCACGTAGGAGACTTGTCACAAAACGAAATTGTTCCATAAACATCACAATATAGTCTGCGGTTCATATAGATCTTTAGTTTTGTTAAATTGGTGGAAAAAGTTAGTATGACCATGATATGTTCTAATCATATTATGATACTGAATTACTAATTGGAGAGGTGTATGGAATGGCTCCGAAAGAAGAAGAAAAAATTAGATGATGCTATAGAGTCTCATACGTGATGCTAATATTAGAACATGGCAAAGCCTATTAATATGATTCACAAAAACACCTCTTAGTCACAGTTTTTTTAACGAGTTCCTGTTAAAAACCAGTTGTAATTCAAACCATTTGCTAAAACTCAGTTTATTAATCAGCTCCAAACCATTGGCTGCATCCGTGTTTATGTATGAGCTCCACTCTATATCTCAAAACTTGTATATAAGCATAGATTATGCACCTATCATTAGGGATAAAGAGAAAAGTGTATTAAATGCATTTTTTCTGCCAAAACATATACTGTTTCCGTTGAAACATGCAGCAAACTGAGCATAGATTCTGGTCATTTGGGGTTTTCAAATGTTCTACATTTTATCAAGATATGGCACTTGTTGCAAATACAACGTGAAACCTATTTCGTTGGAAAAACAAGTTTCAATTATTCTGTCATCTAGGACATGAAGATGCGATTTCTTGAAATCTTGAATCATGATAATGACTTTGTGTATGTTGGTTTAGATGATCCTGTCACTGATATGAAGTGAAAATTTTCACAATACAAGCAAATTTCCTAATGATATCTGAAAACTTGGATCCCTGCTGTTCTCTTGCAACTGCCATTCTGCTAATATTTTCTGTATACTATGATCTGATACATGGCACTACCGTTCACAGGAGGCTTGAAGATGGTGTTAAGGTGATTTCGGTTAAAAATGTGGATAATCCATATAAGAATCAGGCCAACTTCGACAACAGATTCAAGTTTACATTGAACAAGTTATATGCTTGGAGCCTTATTGATTATGATCGAGTTGTCATGTTAGATTCGGACAATTTCTTCCTTCAAAAGACTGATGAACTTTTCCAATGTGGCCAGTTTTGTGCAGTCTTCATCAATCCTTGCATCTTCCACACTGGCCTTTTTGTTTTGCAGGTATTTTATTAAAATAAATAGCTTAAATGGGTACATTTTGAAAACTATGATCATGGTGGAACACTTTTAGGAACCTTATACTAGATTGGAACAAACACAAGCTTTAGAGAAGGAAAACTTTTGAAAAGGGAGTGTAAAAGGATGGTAACTGGTCATGATTTTTGTGGTTGTTGTTAGAAATATAAGAGACTTCTTTGTCGTATTGTAATTGTTGAAAACATTTGAAGTTGCATGTGATTTATATGTTTCTGCATAGTGGCCCACTGATGTAGCCTTGTGAAAGTGTTCACTAAAGCCATTATATTCTCCTGGCATTCTAAAATTTCAGCCATCTATGGAGATCTTCAATAATATGCTTCATGAGTTAGAAATTGGGCGTGAAAACATAGATGGAGCAGACCAGGGTTTCCTAGTGAGCTACTTCTCTGACATGCTTGACAGACCGATGTTCCATCCTCCTTCAAATGGTTCAAATTTAGATGGATTATATCGGCTTCCTTTGGGCTACCAAATGGATGCATCTTATTACTGTAAGTATATTTGCTTCATCATTTTTTCATGTTTCTTCCTTTTCCGGTTTTGTTCTATGAACTCTCTGGAAACAACCACTTTATATGGTTACCGTCCATATTTATCTAAATGTGCCGCCAAAATGTGCGTAGAGATAGGTGCTCTCTAAATTCCCAGTGAATGTGTTTTCCAAAAGCAGAACTATAAACATTTGAATAAAGAGAAATCTGAAGTATATTCTGCTGACCTGAATGCAGACTTGAAACTGCGGTGGAACGTACCATGTGGCCCCAACAGTGTGATCACTTTTCCAAGTGCTCCGAGGTTGAAACCATGGTATTGGTGGTCCTGGCCCGTTTTACCATTGGGCCTGTCTTGGCATGAGCAGCGACGGAGAACTCTTGGGTAAGTGTATGCAGCAACGCATCTAACAAGTTAAACATTAGTTTTGCTAGGATCATTGTTGAAGCCTCTGATTTAAGCAAACTGCTACTGGTGCAGGGTGACAAACTTGTCGATATCACCACTTAAGCATTAGCATTAGAAAATTAAAACCACCTGTTAACTTTGTAGTTTTTCGCATAGCTGGCTAACATTTTGTTAGGCACGTCTTTTTTTAGTTATGCAGTTGATGTTCATTACGTTAAATTTAAAGTTCATTTACCATTTGTATTTATTTTTATGAGCAATATGCATTGGTTCTTACGGGGATACCTACTTGGTCTTCTTTAACTAGCAATCTGGGCATCCTTGGTATCAAACTATTGACCTAAGGCGATCCCTTGGTGGTACGAGTCTATGAGATAGGTCTTTCTGGCACCTATGCCCCACTTTACCGATTACCAAGGCTTTGTCAAGTTGTTAAATATAAGACTGAAAAAATGTAATGCATGTGAATGCATGCCATTTGTGTCGTTATCCTTGTGTGATACCTGGAGGCAGAACTGCGACTACAAGACACTTGGTTAGACAGCTTGCATCATTGGGATTACCAATAGAAAACCCAAATGGACGCCTGACCCATACAAGTGGAGCCCCAAATTTGGCTTCGAGGCGGAGTATGCGCCGCTTGGTTTTCAAACACATTACACTTTTCAACTTGTGTCATTCACGAGTTGCCCCTCGCCGGATCAGTAGTGCCCTTCGGTCAGTTTGCATGCATTTGCTCAAAATAAATTAGTATTCTTGTTAAGCAAACTAACTACTGCCAGTTTGAGTAAATTCTGGCATAAATTGGACAGGACCATTTCCTAACAAGATATGTAAAAAGTTAGTCTTCCCTTTGTTCTCAAACAATCAGTTACATCAGCCTTGCATGGAGAAATATGCTAACTTAGATAAGCATCCAGATATATCATGAATTTGATAAAGAATTAGATCTTTTTAACGTAACCAAGAGAAGACAGTTGCCTTAACTGTACAAAGATATTCTAGAAGAAGTTATCCTAGCTTTAATGTCTTCCTACATTAGGCACTCTTTCAGGTTATCTGTCTGTGTCATAGCGATAAATGATCACTGGAATGTTCAGGATGGATTATTTTTAAACCCCTGGTCCTACAAACTCATCCTTCAGTCGTTGGACAAGACTGGTGTTAAAAACTAAAAGTAGAGGCTTTCCCGCAAATGTGCACCTTGAGTTCTGTTTTCGTGAGCCTTTATCTGATTATGATCCAAAGGAGATAAAAAAAAAACCCGTGGAATAATGGACAAAGAAAGATGTCTCCTGAATGGCGTTGCCGGGGGAGGTAGCCTAGATTGTGACGTATCAAACTTGAGGAAGCCACCCCATGCATAAATGTTAATGATTTAGATGCATTCTTGTGATTTCTGGATATTAGGATTGGATAATGTTAGATTTGTCCATGACCATGACGTAAACATCACGCAGTTGGGTGCTAGCAAATGTGCCTGACAGCTTAGAATATTTGGTTAAGATATATTTGATGTGGAAATGATTCTTCGTGCATGTAGAGATGATCTTCTATGAGTTGTGTTGAAGAAGAAATCGATAGGCACATTTACTCTAGAAGACCAAGTGTAAGCATAATAGCGGGAGGCTTAATGTTGGTGCACGTGGAAAGAGTTCTCCTATGGGGGATTGTAAGGATGGACGACAGAGAATATACTAGTTTCAACTATGTTTTGACATCTCGAGGGGAAAAAATAGGTTCCTTTTTTCTAGTTTTAGGCCAATGAAATGACTGGAGATAGCATGGAAATGCTACTTTTGAAGCATAATATTTGATAGACATGCTTTTAGTAGTTGCATTTTGGTAGTCCAATCGAGTTCTTTACTTTTCTGACGTGCAGCAAGAGTCGGGCACTATCTAATCAGAAGGTTGTGGGGTTATGTTAATTTTGATGGATGACTTGGAGAATTTCTGATCTCGGTTTTCTGTTTGGAGATTTATGTCCCCGAGTTTCAAGCTGTTCGTAGATTAGCTTGTCATATGGGAGTGAGGTTAATGGGCCTATTGGATCGTGATGCTTTTAGAGATGTGCTAGCTTTCCCTTTAAACACAAAATTGAAAAAGAATTCTTCAGTACCAAATGAGAAACTGTGTTTACTATTTATTATATACAAGACATGGAGAAACCGTACTCCACATTATTTTCTCATGGAAGCATCAAAGCCCTCTGCCTACGGTGAGGGTTCACCCTTACATAACTGGTCCTAGATAAAAGTAGAAGAATTGCATGGTTAACAGCCAGTTTAAAAACTCTGCCGGATCTTTGATCTTTTCATTATGAATGCATTGGAATCTGAATCCTATAATTCTGAAGTTACATGTGCTGTTTGGAATAAAGTAGTACTAGGATGGCCGACTCCTGGGAAGCCTTCCAACCGACCCCACTTGGTGGTAGATAGCCTAGTGGCAGTTTCTCATCAAAGCAGCCCAGAAGTGCGCTGTAGAAATGCTATTTTGTGACGACCTTCACAAGTCGACTAGGTCGAAGCCTAGGTTGAGCATCACTTTTCTGAATGGTTGTGGCTGAATCAGTAGGCAGTGTGCCTTCTGTGGTTTTACGTCAAATAACTGGCGCAAAACTTGGTAACCCACGAAACAAGATGGCATCATATATAGGCATATCAATACTGTTTTAGGGAGATTGACATCCCATATAAGAGTTCCGAAGTGAAGACTCTTTGTTGCTATCTGACTTAATGTCCTGTTGCACTCTATGTCCCGCGTGTTTGAAGTAAGAGTAATTTCTTTTTTGATTTTTTTGTGTTCTTGTGAACTCTTGACTTTCTGCAGGTTCTTGTGGTATTATATTTCTCTTTATAGTTATGTTTATTTAATGTGTAAAGATTTGTACAATGAATAGAAGAAGATTTTGACACCTAAGCAAAAGTTGTTCTTCGGCTTACGTGATTTTGCTTGTGCATCCACCAACAGATACAGTGCAGAGATCCCAGTTGTGCTGTTTCAATCTGTAACGTATCTGGCTATCATGGTCGTTTCGTGGCTCGCCCGCCCCAACCTTTCAAAATTGCGTTACCAGCGCCTTCAGAAGAGTGCTTCCTGTCTCCAGTCTGTGCTCAAGACTGCAGCCATTTGGTATATTCTTGCTAGTTATGTAATCCCTTTCTTTCTCATCCCACGCACACTGCACCCGGTTTTAGGATGGAGCCTCTACTTTCTGGGCTCGTCCGCTCTCCTATCGGTGGTTATCAATGCATTCTTGCTGCCTATACTTCCTGTGCTTACACCATTGTTGGGCATCGTGGGTTCACTTGCGGTCATGGCCTTCCCTTGGTACAGTGATGGCATGGTGCGGGTGCTGGCTCTGTTCGGATATGCCTTCTGTTGCTCACCTCTGGTATGGAACGCAGTGGTGAAGGTGATGGCTTGCCTGCAGATATCCATAGAAAGAGAAGCCTTCTTTCCCATACTAGGGGAATCACCACAGCCAGAGTTCACTAAACTATGTTGAAATAGGTTCATATCTTTCATTGGTGTTGTTACAGGCCTGAACATGGTCATCAAGCATCCATAGTGCGTGAACAAACACATACATGTAACAGTCTCCATTTTTGGTAAATCAGGGTATATTATCAATTTAAAAGATTTATTTTGTCCAAATCTGACGGAGTTCTGCTGTTATACCAAAGCTTCATAGTGCATACTCTGTTCTGGTTTGCTTTCATGCTTTAATATGTTTGCTTTTCAAGAGATCGGAAGAACTCCAATCAATCTTCGGGATAAAGTAACGGAATCAACCGGGTTATGTCAATTTGAGCCCCAATCACAACGTTTGCTTGGTATCGACTTATGCAGAAAATAATGTCACGAGATATATAATCCTTTCTATATCGAAGCCAGTGTCCTAAGACTTCTTGCTCTTATAAATATTGAATGTTATCCAGGCTTAAAGTAAGGATAACTGGCTTTAATCAGGTTGCTGAATACTTGGGCAAGTCGCACAATATTTGAATATTCGGATCTCAATTTCTTTCGGATTCAATAAAAGGCAATTTTAGAAGCTTCATCAAGAATGTTGGTCAAGACTAAGTTGCAGTCATAGTTGAGCAGCTAATGCTATTATTAGTGGCACACATACAACAGCGTCCGAGCGCCCTGCCATCGGGCTAGCGCTCTGGGTGCAGGAAAGACATGCATTTATCCCATGTAATTGATGCCACTTCTGTATAAGCTACATTCACCATATTATGCAATGTCTATACACTTGCAAATTACATATTCAAATGTAACAATACACAGAACTACAAATTTCCAATGGTATGTTCACGGAGAAGGATTGAATCAAGACAAGGTAGAGGCACTCGGCACGGTCAATGATGTTGCTCACATGAAAAAGAATTCAGGTTGTGCAAAGATTTTGCCAACATCAAGTTCGTATAGGAGTCAATGGGTTTATCTTCTGCAACAGCTTCTCTGCCTCGATGAATCCAAATGGTCTCCACGATAAGTATTTGAGATGCCTCCACCTAAGTATTTGAACATGAGTGAAGGAATGTAGGCGATACGAAGCAACTCAGAAGCAAACACTCAACAAGGAAGACCCCAAGGCGTACCTGGATATATAAGGCAGAGCTAAACAGTGGAGGTGAAGATGGTTCACGCTATTGAATGGTGGCTGGTGGAACCCTAACCTGAGGCATGAAAAATATTAGATCAGATTTACAGGGTGAAATGAAATGCCTTACAGCAAGGCGGTTGTTTAGGAAAACTAAAATTATATCAGATAATAAACATAGATAAGGACATATCACCTAAATTACTCTTTCTCAACTAAAGATGAAGACTTTCATTCTTTACCTAAAATTGTCAGACAACAAACATAGATAAGGACATATCATCCCTAAATTGCTCTTTCTCAAGAGAAAAATCATGTCAATGTTTTCAAAATTGTAACAGCTCCTGAGGTTGTTTTGGTCATTACATAAGATGAATCCTACTATTATTGATGTTTGTGTGTGTGCTGGTACATGTCGGCACACACACGAGCACGTGTATAAAAGAAAAGTGAAAGCAGCTACCACTTGCTCCAAAAAAGTAGCTGCTTCAAAGCAGTCACATCAGATGAAGTCATGGTTCCAGCTTGCTATACTAGAGGCTGGTACCATCTCTCTCTCTCTCTACACACACACACACACACACACACACACATATATATATATATATATATATATGCGCGATGCACACATGTAGCATGTGTTTCTGACATCTATATACAGGCTATGCGCCCATTCTAAGAGGCCCATAGTGATAGAGGTCATCTGTGTGCCTTTTCACTTTCTGATATGGCTCTTTAGTTTTGCACGTGAGTATGCATGTATCAGTGTAGCACAGGAAACCATTATATACATATCTATATATATATATATATACATATCTATATATATATATACATATATATATATATACATATATATATATACACACGTGTGTGTAATGATCCTGAGAGATGGTTGCACTATTCAGTTTTTCGTCCTCCCAACTTGATTAATTAGCGCTTGTTAAGAAGTAATTCTAAATTTGATAATTCTACTTCTGCATCTTGCGAATAAGATAATAGTTCTACATCGGTGGAATATTAGACACATGCCAACTTTGAAAATAAAATGAAACATATTATGTATTTGCAAAAAATGAAGAAGTAAAATGCTTGTGCCACTAAAGAAAAAGTAAAATGTTGACACAAAAGCAATTCGTGTTCTTCTATCCTTTTCTGTTTGGATAGCCAGGTTCTTCATCACACAGGAAGAGAGTGCATAATCTCTGCAGGAACAGAACCTGAATGGACCATTCTATGATATTGATTCGTCCCTCAAAAGGCGTTTCTCCAAGTTACCAATGGAAAAAAAAAATCATATCCACATAGAGCACCTACTCGAATCCTAATTAAATCTGAACTTTTTTACAATTTGATTGCAGCAGGTAGTGAGTTTTGATTGAACAAAAAGTAACTATATCTTTAGAAGATCAAACTCGCCAACAAGGCCATGAACAGGTAAATCCAGACATCAAAGCCCATGAAAAATATCTTCAGCAATGAGCAGGCCAAAACAACTTCAATGCAACATGTCTGGGTGGAAGTTCGGCTGTGGCTACATTAGCAAGGTTTTTGTTTTCATCCTCATCACAAGCTGCAAGCACAATTGGTGGCAGAATCGGGTTTATTTATATTTTCATATATACAAAATGTTTACATAATACACTATATACATACAAACATATATATATATATATATATATATTGCCATAATATTAAGCACACCACCCTAAGTCACACAGAGACTTCTAAGGGGTGGAGTGTCGACCCCGACACTGGTGCGACATCGACACCGTGTCGGTGCAGCATGTCCAAAAAAAAATTTTTGCAAAAATTTTTTTTTTTGTAACTCACGGATAAATGGGTCTGGATAATGAAGATTGATTTGTGTATTATGATGAAATTAGTAGTTTTTTACCATTTATATGTTTTGCTTTAATATAAAGTTGTGTACTTACTATTATAGCTTTATACAATATAAAGTTGCTTGAATGATTTTGGGTGCGAACAATTGGATTGAGAATAATCTCTGTCACCAAACACATTTAAAGACCAGGAACATTGTCAGATCAATAGAACAGAAGAGTATGACATCACTAGTGGATCCTAGCACAAATACTAGTATATGTTATATCCTACAAAAGATCTTGAAACTCTTTGATTCCATAACTTAGATATTTTGCAGCTCATAAAATCACTGTAAGTTTCAGATCATTATGAGGGAACTTGCTAATTGATACCTATTGCACCCAAAATTAGCAAATACTAGTTGTATTATGATTGATTTATGTATCTTGAATATTATATATAATATTATATACCCTAGCCGTGTTGCCGCACCCAAAATTTTTGAAATTTGCCGTATCTCGCACCTGCACCCGCACCCATGTGACATAGACACCACCACACAGCGACAACTAAGACCTGATAAGGATCCCAACAGTTTCATAATTATTATATTGAGTTCCAATTTACTCTATATCTTACTATTAATATAATAAAGAATGTGAGCCAAGATATGGCCCCTTCAATGGACCAGGTGCATTTTTGGAAGATGACAACTGATAACACATGAAAAGTGAATGTCAACCACTAATTATGTCATTTCAAAAGTCTCTTCTGGCAAAGACAGTTGACCTTTTCAAGAATGCTTGGGTAGGATAAACCCTAGCCAGATGTGCAACTGGGTATTGAGTTCCTGGCAGAAAGCTGACCCCATAATCAGTGTGCTATGCCCTTTTTATGCGGAAAAGTTATGACCAGATACTTATGACTCTAGAAGTACAATCCATAATCTGTAGACCCAATACCTGTACTTTAGAGCTGTAGGTGCATGGCTTTGCAGTAAACTTTTCCCCACTTCCAACATGTGACTTACTGTAAAAAACCAACTTAGTAGCAATTATAAGTGTGACATGAACTTCACATGAATAAAATGGATGGATGCATTATAATCACTCTTAAGACTTTGGTTACCTAGAAGATAATCCTCTTCTCTCTTTTGGAGATCCTTCACTGTTCCGATATGTTCCACAGGGATAACCAAATAATGCCTTTGATTTGACAGAAAGGAGTAGGAAGAAAGTATTAACATTCATGCATTAATGAACATGGACAAATCCTTATAAAATATGCCGTTTCAATTAACAGAGAAAGTATTAGCATGCGCATTACCTTGAAGGACTTCTTGATGCAGATAGTCAAACTGGAGTATGGTTTCTAGTGGATCTGAACTGAAGATCATCGACTAAAACTAAAGTTCTCATGTTCTCATTCATTCATGACAGAGAGATCTATACAGCTTCACAGTCTATATGATTCACAAAACGTTTGATTCTTTTCACAGGCACCCCCTGCTCTTACACTTATCATAGGGGTGCCTTCTTGCTTAGTAAGGCTGACCAGAAATATTCTTTTTCTACCTTTTCCGGGAAGGCTGATGAGAAATATTATTCGTATTAAACTTAACAATGAAGTTTCCTTCCCCTTGATTTTATCCGTTGTGTTTGGCTTTTCTTTCATGTCTGCTAATTATCCAAGAAACATGACATCAACAATACAAGGTGGACAAGAATTCTTAGGTCAGCCATTGAAATTGAAATAGGAAATGAGATAAAAAATCAGTTCTAGTATATTCAATACAGACATATATTCTAGTTTAGGACAAGATCGGAGCACCACCAAGCATTATCCTTAACAAATTCATTTTTAATGACCACACACTTGCAGGGTATCCAACTTGTCTGGGGAAACACATTGAAGTTGCTACAGCTCTTAGGATGTTTATGTTTACTGCTCGTACCATCATTTTCCATTTATCCAATTTCATGAACTGTTTCTTCTAAATCTACCTTTAGGATTGAAGCTTGAATGTTCGGACGTTTAACAAGAATCCAAGCTTTCTCGTTTTCAAGAGGGCAGAAAGCAGTAGGGAACAAAATAAGAATTAACCAGCAACTGGGCTGGATAATTTGATCTTCTACTGGCACCTACAGTATGAAACCATTATGGATAGGGTCATGGATAGAGCAACCCTATCCACTCCAAGTTGATCAGAACTAGTGACGAAGCCAAGAGCGTATCGACTATATGAAACTTGAAATTTAAAGAAACCCAATAAGCTGCACGATTCAAGATCCAATTCCATTCTCGGGCACCAAAATGAGCACAAAAAATGTCCGCTACTTTTAGAGCAAATCATTCCATAATTATCGATAAGAAAAGCATGGGTGATTCTCAAAACAGTCCACATGCTATCGACCGATAATCCTTGGAAGGCAGTAGAAACCAAAAGACTGAAATTGTATGTTCCTCGTTTGCGGCAGGTGATTGCAGCTATTCAAAACAACCAAAGAGAAAAAGGCAATTTGAGTGACACCCATTTAAGGTGTAGACTCATTGACAACCGTTCACTTTAGCTATTAGCATGTACTTGACCAAAATAACGTGGAATGTACAACGAAAACCAAAATTGGTGACAACCAATTCTAGCATTACGAAGGTACATAAATCACTACAAACAAAAAAACTCTCATTCTTAATAACACATAGAGAGGAGAAGTACCTAAATGCAGATGGATTGATGTCCTCAAAAGCAACCACCTTCCCGTCCTGAAGAGGAAAGTGGAGTTGAGTAACAGAAAGAGGACATCTAAAACAGAAAGAAAAGGACGTAGAGCGAGGGAAAACGAACACATTGTGGAGGAGAGCCGTTGGAGTTGCAGATCGTGCGATCTGACAGAAGAGGCAAGGCTGCTCGGGCGACATCTTTCTTCTTCTTAGACACGAAGATCCGATGCAAACCCTGCTATGGACAGATTCGTTCTCTTAATTCGTATTATGAATTCCTCCAGATGGTGTTCGTCTGATTGACGCCAAAGGCACAGTATCCTCTAATCACTGTTTTTGCGTCTGTTTGATTGAACAAACAGGGTTGGACGGAGATTACGCAGCCTTCCCGTCATCGTGATGAACCGCACCGGCAACGCTCTCAAATGACGTGGAAGAAACGGTACGGATTCCTCGACCTCGCCATCAGGCCCTTCGCCGGGTTGCCCTTTTTGTGAATGTGTCGCTGAAAAAGCCGTGGACGCGAGGGGCATAAACGGATCGGGTTCGAAAATCCAAACAAATGGATTCGGTATGTTCATGCTCGTTGCTCGGCCCATTTTTTATGCCATTTCATCCTTTTATGAGCCAAGCTTAAAAGAGAAAGACACTAAGTTTGAGAGAGAGAGAGAATCGGGAAACCTAGGATGAGGTTGGATTGCAGAAATGAAACTATAATTCCAGTTTCGAGAGCCCACTTCGATCCGTTTATCGGGTGTGATTTTGCTTTTTATTGTTCGAGAGCCCACTTCGATCGGTTTACCGGGTGCGATTTTGCTTTTTATTGCACACCAAGGCCCGCCTTTGATTGCGAGATAAACTGAAACTGTAATTACAGTTCCTTAATTTGAGACCTCGTAGTCAAGCACACCCTAATACAATCACCTTGACACATGGTAAAGGTAAAACTTCTAAGAACATAGTTTAACGACCCAAACCCAGTTGAACATACATGTTCAACTCATACGGTTCAGAGCCTGTTTGCATAACGGAAACGTTAAGAACGAGAACCTTTCAAATCATTGTTTTTAGAATAAGTAATTCCTCGATAAAAGGTTCATTGTTTGCAATAAAGTAGAATTAACATTTCAGGAATCACTAGTTTGGTGTTAGAATTCCAACAGTAGATCCAAAGGTTCATGGTGACTCATTTGGAGATTCATACATGAATAATGCAATTATTAAGAACAGTTCTTAATGAACACTTGCAACCAATGTCTCGGACCTAATGGCTAGCTCTATTATAAGTTGACACCCATTTAAAGTTATGGTATATATAACGAAAGTTTATTGGATAAAAATATAAATCTAAGGGCCGATAAATAGTTTGTAAATAAATGTGCTAGCTATAGTTCTAAAGGAACATAACATAATGTCAGTATTTTCTTCAAGCATTCCTCCCGAATATACCGATAATTCATCTCAATATGTTTGGTTAGTTCATGAAATGTATTATTTGAAGCAAGTCAAAGTATTCATTCGGTCAAAGTCATGGCTTTTGCTATCACAAAGTAATATTGTAGAGTCCTCTAGTGTGACCTCAATGTCTGCTAGAAGTTGAGTGATTCAAGATATCTGAGGTGTTGTAGTATCCATTATTCTATATTTTGTCTCCATAGATGATAGCGACACCTGCTACTATTTTTTACATTTCCAAGAGAAAAGTGAGTCACCTAAAAATACACAAAATTCAATGATAGAATGTCTACCATTGACATCCCCACCTCAATTACCATCAGTATAGGCAGTTAATTTAAGAGAAGATAATGAGGTTAGAATGATCTCCCTTAAAAGTGTATCTTTTATATATCTCACAATCCGCATAACTGTACTTATGTGTATATTAGTCAGAGTTTGTTGAAATTGACTTGTCAAATGTATTACATGTGCTATGCCTGATCGAGTGATGATAAGATACGTCAAGGCTCCTATCATTTATTTGTAGCAAGTGAGATCATCTAATTTTCTTAGTTTGGTTCCCATTATTTTTGTTATTATAAGTTACTTCTATTTCCAAGAAGTAACTAAGTATTCATATCTTTCATTTTAAATTCTTTATGCAGATTTTTTTTATCGATAGTATCTCATAGTGATGATATACCATCTACATACATAAGTCTAATCATAATACCTGATCACTTTTTCTTACAAACAAGACAATATTATTATAACAAGAGCGAAAATCTCGCGCATGCATAAAATTTTCAAATCGATCAAACCAAGCGTTAGGTACTTGTTTGAGTCCATATAAAGTTTTTCAGGTTAAGTACATAATTACTTGAAGCATTAAATCCTGGAGGAGATTCAAAAAAGTATTTTTAACATCCAATTGATATATATCTCCTTCTTTAATCACATAAATAGATATCAATATACGAACAATAGACATAAGAACAACATGAGAAATTTTTTTCCTCGTAATCAATCTCATATTCTTTATAATATCCCTTAGCTACAAGTCTTACTTTATACCTTTTAATAGATCCATCACTATAGGTTTTGACCTTATAGACCTACCTACAACCAATAATTTTCTTTTCTTTGACTTTCAAAACAATGTCCTAAGTATTATTCATTTTTAGAGCTTCTAACTTATCATTCATAACTTTTCTCCATTCTAAGTTACTCCTTTCTAGAGCTTCTAACTTATCATTCGTAACTTTTCTCCATTCTAAGTTATTTTTTGCTTGATCATAGTGTTTTAGTTCAAGGATACTCGATATGATTGCTATATGGTTTATATGTTGTGGTTGAAATGTTTCATATTACACAAATATTTGAAGAGGTTTTATGATTCTTTTGCTACGAGCATTATTAATAATAGTTACAAAAGCAGTGGACTAACATTCAAGTGGAGAAAATGAACATGAACGAGCTGAACCAAGCGCAACTACAAGTGGCTCAGTTCGTATAACGTTGGTATTAAACACCTCACCAGACTTGGTATAGGCTTCATATCAGATATATTGAGTCATTTAGGTCCCCTAATCCTTGAAAAGGATGCAGCAGGTTCTCCATGTGAGTCCATTACTTCCAATTTTCCTTTCAGCAGACACGCGAAATGGGCAAGCCTTGGGTCTTTCAGGAAACCTTGCCTTTGAAGCTCTATCTAAATTAGGTTCGAAGTTTTGGAACTGGAGCTAATCATTCTTAATGTGGAGACTCTCCCTCTGTCTCCACACACACATACATATAAGGAGAGACACGACTAAAATGATAAAGAATATTCATTTTCTGCAAAAACAGAGTCAAAATCAATGGTAATCACCAGGAAGATCGAGCGCATATGTTTCTGCCCGTTGATGGACTAAATTCAAGTCACCCAGAGAGAGAGAGAGAGAGAGGGATGTCTGGCTTTCATAAATTTAGACTTTAGTCCAACACAACTTGCAGCATTTGTGTATACAAACTGCCGTCAGACGAAGGTATGAACAGCTGTAAATGATTTACATGCTACACATGAGGACTACCTCCACTTTTCACTAGGAAGAGTGTGATCGGTAGAGATGGAGGAACCCCGTTCTCAGCTGGGATTTCGACAAAATCGGACAGTATGGCCCTGAACTCATCACCAGACAGGGTCTCCTTCTCGAGGAGTACCTCCACTATCTTGTCAATTGCTTCCCGGTTGTTCCGGATATGGCTTAGTGACATTTCATATGCACTATCAGATATCCGCTTAATAGCTGCATCAATATCTTCTGCAAGCTTCTCCGACATCGAATTCCTCGCCATCATCCTCATGATCACATCGCTCTGAGCAGAGGAATCCACGAGAGACCATGGGCCAATCTCAGACATCCCAAATGTAGTTACCATCTGTAAAAGAATCATTAATTCACTATCCACAATCAGTATCTGAACAGAGTATAAGGCACTTCTAGACTTACCATTGAGTCATGATATAGAAAAAGAAAAATATGCAGCTAAATACTCCCATTTTTATAGTTTTATTTGATCATGCGGCTACAGATCCACAGCGAGGCTATTCTGATATGCTCAATTACCTGTTTGGCAAGGCTAGTTATCTGTTGCAAGTCACCAGCTGCGCCAGTAGTCACCTCAGGCGCGCCAAATATCACTTCCTCGGCGGCTCTGCCGCCCAGACCACCAACAATTCTTGCAAAAAGTTGTTGCTTGGATATTAGTGTTGGATCATCAGTGGGTATGAACCAAGTAAGCCCGCGAGCTTGACCTCTTGGGATTAGCGTGACCTTTTGCACTGCATCATGGCCTGGAGTCAAAGTACTGAAACAACAAGAATATATATAAAGCACTAGCTAACAGGATCATTTCCCCAATACAAGTTAAATATGTAGAGCAGTAACATGATTTTGAACTATTATGACATCAGACATCCCCTTTGAGGCATGAGAAAAGGAGTTCATGCGTCCAACTTATCCACGAAGAGAAGCATTCACGGCATGGGAAATAAACAAGCAGAATCTACATCTAAGTGGACACGATTTGAATGTGATGCTAGTTCCACGAACTTCATTTATTAAATCGTCATACCTTATGAGGATTCAGGAATTTTCACAAAAGTCATCCCCGTTAGACACGAGCAACAACAAGAAAAGTACACCTATAGTATAAAGTTGGGCATTAATAGTTAAGTCTTCATTTTCCGGGTTTCAATAAAAAAGGGCATCCACTTTCTGCATATCATATGCTATGGGAGAGAGGGTGGGGGGGCGGGGGGGTCCCAATTGATGAATAACATGCACGCTACACTAAAATAATATATTTGATGGGATCTTGAATGCTTGAAATGAAAAGGAGAAAGGTGAAGCATTATACACCATTGAAGTTTGAGGAGATTATTCATTGAGAATTCAAAAATATATCCGAATGTTATTATCCTGGAGATATGAACAAGAAGACTCCGATTCTACACGCAAACAATTCATAGATTTATGTCATCAAATGATTGCTTTTCCAGCAACTAATGATATACAACAACTAGATATTTGAAATAACATTGTTCAGTTCAATATCTGCAACGGTGTTAAATGATAGTTTTCCCAGCATGCATATTTGCAATGCTGTTGTTCAATTCAGGAACTGAACTGCTGTCAAGGCAAGCAACTTGCAAACCAGATATTTAAGTTCAGCAAAGATAAGATGATGAACGTGAACAAACGAAAAATAAATTATGGTAAAGAAGAGCATAGTTGGCCAAGTTATTGACTCAAACAAAACTTGCTCAGGTCCAACTTGTGACTTGATGAGTCAACTTGGACAACTTAGCCTGCTCAGGAACTTATTTAATTTTATATTGTAAATATAAAATACAGTAAATAGATGACAATTGGTTTTTAGATTAGTTTTTTGTGGACTTTCCATTTTCGTACATTACATAGACTCTAAAGGACTGTTACTAAAAAGTATTCTTAGGTCCACTGTAGACAATTAGCAAAATTCGGGGTTTTCTTTATAAAATAGTTTTTAGATTTTAGACAGTAAAATACTTTCTAGCATAAATATTTCCATATATCTGTCATCACTGTCCCTTCCATTCCAGCAACTATCCTATCTATTGAATCATCAATTTCTTTAGAAGAAATAGCAGTCTTTCCACGGCGACCAGCAAGTATGGCGGCCTCATTCAACAGGTTTGCAAGATCTGCCCCACTGAAACCGGGTGTTCTCATGGCCACCACATCAAGAGAAACATCAGGATCAAACTTCTTGTTGCTACCGTGAACCTTCAGGATTTCAGTCCTTCCCCGTATATCTGGAACATTAACTGTTACCTGCAAAAGCATTATGTTCAGTGATGTACTCATTAATAAATGCATTAAGCATTTCCTAATGTAATCTTACCTGTCTATAAAACCATCCATTTCAGTCAAAAGCTGATTGAGTGTCTGTTCTCTCTCATCATTTCCTCCTCCAATACCTGTCCCCCTCTGCCTGCCAACAGCATCTATTTCATCAACAAAGACAATGCACGGAGCATTTTCCTTGGCTTTCTTGAAAAGGTCACGAACTCGTGAAGCACCAACACCCACAAACATCTCAACAAATTCTGACCCTGAAATAGAAAAGAACGGGACGCCTGCTTCACCAGCAATTGCCTTGGCCAGCAAAGTTTTCCCAGTTCCTGGTGGGCCAACAAGAAGAACACCTTTAGGAATGCGTGCTCCAACTGCAGTGAACCTTTCTGGTTTCTTCAAAAACTCTACCACCTCAATGAAATCCTGTTTGGCCTCATCTACGCCAGCAACATCATCAAAGGTAACACCTGTGTTTGGCTCCATTTGAAACTTAGCTTTAGATTGACCAAAAGCAAGAGGAAAGCCAGGCCCACCAGGACCTCCCATCCCTCCAGGTGATCGTCTTGAGAGAAGGAACAATCCTCCAATCAAGATTAGAGGGAAAGCCAGATTCCCAATCAGGTTAAATAATAGAGAACCTGACTCTTCCTGTGCATTATGAGCAGCAAAGTCGATATTTTTCTCTCTCAATTTCTGAAGGAGCTCTTGGCTAAGTCCAGGAAGTTGAACACGCACTCGCTGCACCCTATTACCCAACTCAGGAGAAACAGCCTCTACAACAGCTATGGTACCATTCTCAAACAGATCCAAGCGCCCAAAAAAGTAGAAAACCCGAGTCCAGCATTTCCAAGAAGCAACCTCAAAATTTCTCTTCTTCCATTCTGCTGTCCATGCTCCAAAGATGCTCTAACAGAGATTAATGTAGGATTTATGTTCAATGACGGGAGGCCCAAGGAGGGGGCACATTGTCTGCCATAAAATGGTTTACCAAGCTTGTTATTGCAAAAAGACAAGCTGACGGAAGCTAGACAAGCTGGTGATGCAGCCATGGGATTTAAGAAATACCAATGCCGGCGACAGAAGTGTGGTCAACAGACAGAAAAGGAGAAGCTGTATATAAGAAGGAAATCGTGAAGAAAGTATGTGAGCGGTCTAACAAATTCCAGCAATCACAACATTCACTACCATAGTTATCATCGGAAACAGGATGAAAAGAATGGACGATTTCATGCTCAATGGGAAACCGAAGACTAACAACAACAACAACAACTAAGCCTTTTCTCATACTAGACAGGGTCGGCTACATGGATTCTTTGTTTCAACTCACAATAAGCTAGATCATTCTTTATTGTTTCTTTCCAACACTTTTGTGGCCGTCCTCTAGCTCTTTTAATACTTTCCAAATTTAGTTTTTGATACCTTATAGGTTCTTCTTTTTATCTTCTTTCTATATGTCCAAACCATCTTAAACCATATTCTCTCATTTTATCCTCTATTGGTGCCACTCCTAATTTGTTTCTAATAACCTCATTATATATATGGTCTTTTCTTGTATGATCACTCATCATCTCAGCATCTTCATTTCTGTCACAGACTGAAACCGAAGACTAACGTAAGGAGGAAATCATGAACAAAGTATGTGACCAGTCAAAAAAATTCCAACAACGACCATAGTGATGAATCACCATAAACAACAAGAAATTAGAAATAGAAAAAAGAAACTAATCAACAATATAGATGAAGATAAACACCATAAACACAAGAACTAGGGCGAGATCCATTAGACGATACACAAAGACGTATTAAACCTAGTGATTAATTAGTTCATCGACACTATTCAGTAACTGGGAAAATAAAAAATTTGGATGGTGAACAATTACAAAAGTAGAAGCGTTCAAAGAACAATTGGTGCCCGTTTTACAGGTCCAACAGTAACTTTGAGCATATAAATACAGGAAACCAACGGAAAGGAACACCAACGAATTGTTCATGTTTGACAGTGCCCGCAAAAACAAATACCAACTGAACCAGTGCTTTCGTAGGGTACTTCTTCTCACTCACAATGAAAAATATAAAGCACAAAATGCATAATTCAAAGCAAAAGCATCCACTATCCAAGTTTAGGATCGACCAACCATAGGAACACAACACACAATATGCCCCACACGATTCATTTTCCGCTGGCGCGTGATCACACACGCACCACAGGTGCTTAAACGAAGCAAAATCCGTGAATGATTTAACAATGACCAACTACAGGAACACAACCAACAACATGCCTTCTTCAGGACTAGCTTTTCGCTCGCGGGCACGCACACCCCAGATGTGTAACGTTTAGCAGCAACCAACTATAGGAACACAAACAACAATATGCCTACTCATTCAGGCTTTTCTTTTCACATACACAGTAGCACGAGGAAGAGGGTAGGGCGATTTCTTTGGTGGACAAAGGTGACAAATTATACACGCCTTCTTGTCGAGAGAGACAGCTCAATATCAGCCACAGCTGCTCTTGAAAAATCCCCCGCCTCTCTCTCTCACACGCACACAGGACGAAGTGCGGATATTTACAAATGAAGGAATACCGTTTCAGATATTACGTGTAACGTCACATTTTAAGCCATTTTAAGTATCACATCAAAAGCGCTTGTCCTTTCTTGAGGATTCATGAGAAACACGTCTTGTCTAAGGTAAGCCCGTCTCGTAATTACCCGAACCAAAGGTGTAATACACGACACGAACACAGGTTCAAGTGATCACTTTTCATTTTTTATTATAGTTAAGGAAGAAGATTATTCCTTTTACCAAATATATGCAATATGCACATCATCTCATAATCTTATAATAAAAATAAGAGATCTTTCTCTATCAATCCCCTTATCGCTCATTCTTCACAACAACAACAACTAAGCCTTTTCCCATACTAGACGGGGTCGGCTACATGGATTCTTTGTTTCCACAGATTCCTATCTTGTGTCATGTTAACAGTTAACTCGCAATAAGCTAGATAATTCTTTATTGTTTCTTTCCAACACTTTTGTGGTCGTCCTCTACATCTTTTAATACTTTCCAAATTTAGTTTTTCTAACCTTCTTATAGGTTCTCCTTTTGATCTTCTTTGTATATGTCCAAACCATCTTAAACAATATTCTTTCATTTTATCCTCTACTTGTGTCACTCCTAATTTGTTTCTAATAACCTCATTATGTATACAGTCTTTTCTTGTATGACCACTCATCCATCTCAACATCTTCATTTCTGTCATATACATCTTTTGTACATGTTGATGATTAACTGACCAACACTCAGAACCATAAAACACGGCAGGCCTAATTGTTGCTCTATAATATTTATCTTTTAACTTTAATGGTATCTTCTTATCACAAAGAATATCTAATGCTCCTCTCCATTTTAACCAACCAGTATTAATTCTATGCGTAACATCTCCATCAATTCTTCCATCACTCTGAAAAATTGACCCTAGGTATTTAAAACTTTCTTATTGGGGATGCAATGTGTGCCAATTTTAATTTTTATATCCTCTGAGGTAACCAAATGATCAAACTTACATTTCATATATTCTGTCTTTGTTCTACTAAGTCGGAGGCCTTTGCTTTCTAATGTTTCTCTCCATAGTTCCAATTTTTTATTAACTTTTTCTTAGACTCCTCCACTAATACAATGTCATCTGCAAATAACATACACCAAGGTACTTCATCTTGAATATGTTTTGTTAACTATCAATCACCATTATAAATAAGTATGGACTTAAAGTTGATCCTTAACGTAACCCAATATTAACTTCAAAAAAGTCTGTCGTTCCTTCGTGAGTCTTCACACATGTTTTTGCACCATCATACATGTCTCTTATAAGGTTAATATATGTCAAAAGGATACCTCTTTTTTCCAAAGTTCTCCAAAGAACCTCCCTCGGTACCCAATCATAAGCTTTTTTTTAGATCAATAAATATCATGTGAAGGTCTTTTTCTTTCTCTAAAATGTTCCATAAGACGTCTCAAAAGGTGAATCGCTTCAATAATAGATCTGCCTGGCATGAATCCAAATTAGTTCTCTGTTGTACTTGATACTTGTCTTAACCTACGTTCGATAATTCTTTCCCATAATTTCATAGTATGACTCATTAACTTGATACCTCGATAATTCGCACAATTTTGAATGTTTCTCTTGTTCTTATATATGGGCATAAGCGTACTTGCTCTCCATTCCTTAGGCATCTTTTGGTTTTTCCATATTTTATTAAATAGTCTTGTGAGCCAACTGATTCCTATTTCTCCTAGTATTTTCCAAACTTCTATAGGAATATTATCTGGTCCTACCGATTTATCACCCTTCATATGTTTAAGAGCCTCTTTGACTTCATTCTTTTGAATACGTCAGTAAAAATTATGGTTTATATAATTTTCTGATTTAACTAACTCTCCTAAGCTAATACTAACATCTTTGTTTTAATTAAAAAGATTATAAAAATAATTTTTTCATCTATTTCTTATATCATCATTTGCCACTAGAATTTTTTCATCCTCGTCTTTGATGCATCTAACATAATTAAGATCTTTCGTTTTCTTATCTCTAGCCCTAGCTATCGTAAAAATATCTCTTTCACCCTCTTTTGAGTTGAGTTTTTTATATAAATCCTCCCAAATTTTAGTTTTTGCTTCACTCACGGCCTTTTTCGTTTCCTTCTTTGCTTTCTTATAAGCTTCTAAAGTTTCACTAGTTTTCTTAGCATAATGTAATTTGTAACATGCCCTCTTTGCCTTGATTTTATTTTGTACTACTTCACTCCACCACTAAGCTTCTTTTTGTGCTGGTACACCTCCTTGAGATATCCCTAACACATCTTTCACAACTTTCCTAATATGTATAGCCATATTATTCCACATATCAGAGGGTGTGCCAACATAATTCCAAGCATCTCCTTGTAGGACTTTCTGGTTAAATATATCTTTTTTCTCTCTTTTGAGGTTCCACCATTTAGTCCGAATAGCTCGATGCACTCTTTTCTTCTTTGTCCACTTTTTTATTTGTAAATCCATAACTAAAAGTCGATGTTGGGTGGTTAAGCTTTCTCCTAGAATTACCTTACAATATTTATAACACGTTCTATCTTTTTTTCTACAAATAAAGTAATCAATTTATGTTTGTGATAAGCCACTCTTATAAGTAATTAAATGTTCATCTCATTTTTTGAAGATTGTATTGACTATAAAGAGATCAAATGCCATAGCAAAATTTAAAATCTCCCTACCTTCCTCATTTATATCCCCAAAACCAAAGTTTTCATGAATCCCTTGATATCCTAATGCCTCTTTACCGACATGTCCATTTAAGTCTCCTCCTAAACAAATCATCTCCCTTTGTAGAATCTTTTGAATCACCTTATCTAACTCTTTCCAAAAAGTTGTCTTTATACTATCTTCTAGTCTTATTAGGGTGCGTAAGCACAAACTATATTCAAAACCTCTGCTCCTAACACTAATTTCAACATCATGATTCGGTCACCGTATCGTTGTATGTCTACTACACTATGCTTTAAATCTTTATTTATGATAATACCAACTCTGTTTCGAGCCTTTTGTTTACCTGAGTACCATAATTTAAAACTTATATCCTCTATGTCCTTTGCTTTTTCTCCAACCCATTTTGTCTCTTGTAAACATAGAATATGAATATTTCTCTGAATCATAGTATCTACCACCTCCATTAGCTTATTGGATAATGTTCTGATATTTCAAGAACCAATATAAATCTTATTATCTAGGACTAGCTTCCTTACCTCCTGCATCCGTCCATAATCAAAATGCGAAGACCCTCTTTGAAAATTTTTTACTACATTCGGGCGGCAATGTAGCAGGACTAACTTCTTTACCTACATCCGTCCATGATGTGAGAACCCTCTCTGCAATTGATTCACTACATTCGGGCGAAAATATAGTGGTCCTTGCTTACTTATTACTACATTCAGGCTCTGCAGCACGTCGCTAGGTGGGAACGCCCCAAAGCAATGCTCATAATTTTTTTAATCCATGTTATAAAAATCCGACGAAGTTTTACACTGGTTGTCGGGAGCCTAACACAACCCTATTCCTTTATCCGGGCTTGCGACCGGCAATGCAAGGGTGATCCCTTACATGGGCGGAGTTCTTATCCCTCATTCTTCGAGAACAAAAAAAACCTTTGTCCCATGGGTTTGATTGATCCTTTAGAACCAGATCTATTCCTAAGAAAATATGTTCTTATATCTGAGAATGAGTGTTTGTTTCAAGTTCTTCGTGATACATTTTCCTAAGAAAACAGTCCTATGATTTTCTTACAGGCCAAGTTATAATATAGGCAACTGGATCTGTACCCATGTCTGATATACCCAAGTCGGACACAAACCTGCACTAGTCTGGACCTGTGGCTGCTCAGGCCGGTCAACAACTCTCATAAGGCTCCCCTTAGCTGCATAAAACCCCAAGGTCAAGACCCCTTCTCCTTAGACCTCTTCCAGCATCGGGTCATGGAGCGACGACGTCGGGTCACAGAGCAACTACCCACGGGAAGTCGAACCCCACCACTATTTTGTGAGGGCAGCCATTCCTCCCTCGGTTCCACGAGACAAGCTCGGACCAGCTCGGCTCAATATGCACTTGTCTAGTTCAATATGTCATGTTTAGATGTAAATATGTTAGGAAACATGATAAAAGAAATAGTCCTATGGGTTTACATGTCCTTAGGTGTTCGAGAGTTTTACTTCTTCAAATGAAGATGGTGAAACAAATTTTCACTTACAGTCTTCCATTGTAAAAGTGGAGATGCGGGGTATCGATCCCCGTACCTCTCGCATGCTAAGCGAGCGCTCTACCATCTGAGCTAGACTTGAGCTACTTTATTCGTGAAGCCATGTCCATTTTTATGCTTAAAAACCAGACTCTTACCCAACCCGAACCCAAAATGAGTGCCCTTTGGAACCAGTAAGAACACCATTGGGGCGGCAATTTTCAGTCACAAAAGAAAGAAACCCGAGAAGAACATGTACTGGAGTTCATTGTCGTGTCACAAAGTGTTGGCATAATACAAAACAAAAGAGAATGTGTCGTGTTCGTGTTGACTCGATGAGACTGAAACATACTGAACTAAATTAAAAATTACACTTGTTCGTATTCAAAGCTTTTGGCCATGTCTCCTTCGTTCTCGAGATTGTTCGGCTCCCTCTTGTACCGTCTCGGGATGATCTTTCGTGTAAATCGTGTCCAGTCCATATCAATAAGAATCATAACAGGTTCATGTTTGGGTTCAGCAGACACAAAAACTGTATCGTGCATGGGTTAAGACACGAACACGAAAATGCACAACGACCTGAGTACATGAATTCAAATAATTTGCAATATTAACGATAAGTTTATTCTTTTCTAGCCCCCGCGAGTCCTTCCTCTTGTCCGATTCGTTTTCTCCGATACGGTGAAGGACGAAGCGCCAAAAGCTTCCTCCCGCCCGTCCGCTGAGAAGAGAAGAGAGTGGTCGTTCCCGAAGTTAGACGAAACGACGGAGAGGAAGAGCCAGCAAGGGAGAAGCGAAGCGAGCGAAGATGATGACGGTCGATCTGAGTGCCTTCTCTGAGGAGAAGTTCGATCCCAAGCGGTGGATCAACGCCGCTTGTGCCTCCCGCGACCCCCAGGACCCCGCCGACAAGCACCTCGCCGACCTCGAGATGAAGCTCCAGCTCCTCTCCGAAGAGATAGCCACCTCCCTTGACGAGCAGAGCCAAGCCGCTCTCCTTCACGATCCACACGAGACGTCGTCGTTCTCCGGGATGACGCTTTATCCCTCCGATCTGCTGTCTCCCTCATCCTCCAACGCCTTAAGAAGGTCTCTTAGTCCTCTATAACTATTCTTTTTATCCTTCTCGATACAATTCGCTGTTCTCGTGGATTCGTTGGTATTCTTTTTCTTGTTCGATTCGGCAAGTAATTGGCGTCGATCCCACGCTGGATCTGTTGATTTCGATAGTGTTTACGTGCGTGAGAATTTATATTCGGTTCAGGCTTCAGCTGCTTTCAAAATACTCGCAGAAGGCTCTGGATTTGTTGAATTCGGTAGGCTTTTGCGTATGTACACATTTATGTGCGGATTCCTCTTCTATCTGCTTGTAAATGTAGGCTGAGGACTCTGGATACGTTCAATTCAGCAGTTTCTGGCACGTATAAATGTAATATACATTTGAATTAGATTCATCCTTCGTCTGTTTTTAAATCTAGGCAGAAGGATCATCTGCAGAGTCAATTGCGGCACTTGCTGAAATCGATATGGTTAAACAGCGAATGGAAGCTGCATATGAGACCTTGCAGGTAAGTCTGAATCTTTTTCGTTCTAATTTCGATGTATTTGCTAGTGGTGATCTTCCTCGTGCTGCGGAGACTTTGGCCAATATGAGGCATTGCTTGTCTGCTGTTGGAGAGGTACTAATTTTCCGCTTTGGTTATTTGTGAAGTGCCTGAGGTTTGATATTTATCAGATGGTTTTATTATATTTGTTTGTTTTCACCTACCCACACACCCTATATTTAGGTTGCTGAATTTGCCAACATAAGAAAGCAACTTGAAGTTTCGTATCATGAAGATGTGGTCTTATATTCTCTGACTGAGCTAAACTATGCAGGTTGATGAAGTGCAAAGTTTCCGGGACATTTTTATTAGAATTGGTCGGTTGAAATCTCTGAAGCTTCTCTACACGAAAATTCACATAAAGCCTATAAGGAAGCTTTGGGAAGAGTTTGAATCTAAACAGTGTCTAATAAGCTGTCAAACGGAACTCCAGATGGTGCGAGACGGGCAGTTGCAAGTGATTTGGCATCTAACCCTTCCTCATTCCTGTTTGCTAGCTGGTTACCGAACTTCTATGATGAAGTATTGCGATATCTAGAACAAGAATGGAAATGGTAATCATCTCACTTGTAATACTTTTGGCTCTTTTCTTTTGAAATCCAAGTGTCTGGGCTGGCAAACAATGAATAAGATATGGTATTGAAAGCTTTATATTCGTCAACATGCATCATACATTTGCTACAAGCTTGGGCTTGTATAGTTCTAGCCAGAAGGCTATTACACAGTCCAGGGATCACCCTATTCTTGCATATGGTGTTTGAAGTATTAATGGTACTAGAGAGGATATGTCTGATCTTTTCGAATTATATTTTGATTGGGTATTTGAGTCCTTGAATCTTTTATGTACGTTAATTTCACTGGTGCAAGATCCTATTCTTCATGGTAGATAACAGAGGGCGAAAGTTGTTCTAAAATTTAAGTTGAGGGATTTAACTTAAGAAGTAATGCATTGCAGACAATTACCTCTTATTGTTGATTTTGAAAATGAGTCATGGAGGATTTCTATCTACATGACAATATGAAACTTTTATATCTTCATGCTTTTGAACAAAAGACCTGGTCCTAAGTTTTGAGATTTTGGGCTGCCTTGACATGTTTTAAACATTCTATGCGCAGGTGCATAGTCAGGGTTAGGGAAACTTCAGGAAATAGTGGACCTTTTAAGCTCCATCTTGGAAAACAGAAGACATCATTTCAATGAATTGGAAAACAGGCTTTTGGTGGTTCTTGAGATACAAAAGCGTTAAAGCATTTCACGATGCAAAGGAGGATGGTGCATGGAAAAATGTGCCAGATAACTCTAAATAGAACTAGACAACAAAAGAATTCAAGTCTGTTAAGTTACGTTAATATTTTATAGAATAAGGAGCCCTGCACTAAAGAATGTGAAAATGGAGTAGATGCTGAAAGCTAATAAAGTTGAGGATGAACGACTGCATCTACACTGAAGTCACTTTAATGAAATGATTAAAAGGAGATTAAACTAGGAATCCTCTTTCTATTGCATTTACCTGGAAATCTTGAACAAAATATAAACGCAAAACAAAAACAACACAACTAAGCCTTTTCCCATACTAGACGGGGTCGTCTACATGGATTCTTTGTTTCCACAGATCCCTATCGTGTACTATGTTAGGAGTAAACTCCGCCCATGTAAGGGATCACCCTTGCATTGCCGGTCCTAAGACCGGATAAAGGAGGAGGGTTGTGTTAGGCTTCCGACAGCCAGCTTAAAACTTCGTCAGATTTTTATAACATGGATTACAAAAAAAAATGCAAAACAAAACAAAACAAAAAGGTGATCTCTCACCAGAGTGCGGCATGGTTAGTCGCTTTGACCGGATATCAACAAGATGATGTTTCTATCCTTCTTGCACGCAGACACACTGGCCCTCTTCTGGACCCCTTGTCTGCTCCCCCATGAAGCATCAATCGTCCAACCTTCTCAGAATACTTCTTTTTTTTTAACTCATACTAAGTTAATCAAGAGAATGATGATTATACTTCTTAATCATACCGTCTCCAACCAAAGATGATCAATCATTTGTTTTTGGAGGTCTCCATATACTTGGATCCAATATGCTAAAATCCGGTGGGAGAGCCTCCGATTTATTTATTTATTGGAAAGGGAAGACGATGGAAGAAGTTCATGAGAATTATCGCTTTTATGAATTTGCAACTGAATTTTTTGCTGACTAGGATCATAGACTATGAAGCAAGTCTGATTGATTGCATTTGGTAGACACCAAAGATGAGGTTATGTAGAAAGTGATGCGTTCTATATATCGGTGTTTGATGCATGGAAACATCTACACTTTTGGGAATGATGGTTTTCAGTTCGTTTCATTTTTCAAGTCTTTACACTTCCCTTTTCAGAATGTGCGTGCTTCTTGCTGGCCTTTGTATCAAATCATCTTCTGGAATAAGATGCTATTTCAGTTACGCTCATAATGTATTGTTTAAATATGTTTTACCATCTTTCTGATTGGTAAGAAGGTAAAGAATATACTGTCCAATGGAACGTGTATGTGCATGTAGTTTCTTAACCATGATTTTTTCTGATGCCTAGTACCCCCTTATATTATCAATTTGACGGAAAACTTGAAATCTGTAAGCCATTTGCTGAAGAAAATTATTTGTTATAATGGCAGAAAATTAATTATCAAGGTTAGAAATTGATATGAACCAGGTGCTGGAAAACAGTTATTCTTTTGTTCTTCGTCATCTTGCATATGGAGTTTCCTTCTCCATTTTTCTTTCCTTTAGTTGTTAATGAAGCAAAAGTAGCAGTGGAACACAAGTGTTTGCTGTGTGCAATTCTATAATGCTATCTTGCATGGAAATGGAAACACTAACGTGACACGTGATATGGCAGCTCTCAAAAACTTAAGAATCAGGGAAATGGTGTGTGTGTGTGTGTGTGTGTATATATATATATATATATATATATATATATATATATATATATATATATATATATATATATATGGAGAGAGAGAGAGAGAGAGAGAACACAAATGGTAAAAAAATGGACAGAAATGTAGAAAAGCATTGCATGAAGGGTTATCTCACGTTGGAGCTCGAAATGAGAACCTCATTCTCTTAGTGCAGGCGCACAGACCAGTCGACCTGGGACACTACTTGTGATAGTCTTACACATTTGGTATTTGTAAAGCTCCAATTTTGATATCTTTCCATAACAGGAAACGCTGGCCATTGAATGTCCCCGTGCAACCTTGCATAATGCCTGTTGATTGACACATACAGGGACATGGAAAAACAAGCACTTTTGAGGGGCTCCACTGATGTCACTTGGAACAAGCTGCATGTGTAGAAACTTAATGGGCAATAGGATAGGATTTTGGTAAAGATGCTATAGATTGCTGCAAACAATGGAATGTGGTACTTGTTCTCTATTAAAGCAAGTCAAGAATAGTCGTACAACTGAACTTAGCAATAGCCTTACGACGAAGTAGTGCAAGAAAGGGTTTGTTTATTCTGTATGAAATCAAAAGGTGAACATATGATGATTCTTCTGTTGATGATCGAAGAAAATGTATTAGGGAAAGATCAAGGAAAATCCCCAGCTACAAAAGATTCAGCAGCTGCTATCAGAAAATAGGGATGACAGGCAATCCTTGCAGATGGAATAAGGCATGGCTGGGGATTGTGAACCCTCCAACATGTTATTGAGAGGCCATCCTTGTGTGGATTCCTTGGAAATGATTTTAGGAAATCAATCTTGTTTCACTATCGCATCCCCCAAAAGGAAAGTTTTAAATACCTAGGATCAATTTTTCAGAGTGATGGAAGAATTGATGGAGATGTTACGCATAAAATTAATGCTGGTTGGTTAAAATGGAGAGGAGCATCAGGTATTCTTTGTGATAAGAAGATACCATTAAAGTTAAAAGGTAAATATTAAAGGTAAATATTATAGAGCAACAATTAGACCTGCCATGTTTTATGGTTCTGAGTGTTGGGCAATTAATCATGAACATGTACAAAAGATGTCTGTGACAAAAATGAAGATGTTGAGATGGATGAGTGGTCATACAAGAAAAGGCCGTATACATAATGAGGTTATTAGAAACAAATTAGGAGTGACACCAATAGAGGATAAAATGAGAGAATATCGTTTAAGATGGTTTGAACATATAGAAAGAAGATCAAAAGAAGAACCTTTAAGAAGGTATGAAAAACTAAATTTGGAAAGTATTAAAAGAGGTAGAGGACGACCACAAATATGTTGGAAAGAAACAATAAAGAATGATCTAGCTTATTGTGAGTTAATTGCTAACATGGCACATGATAGGGCTCTGTGGAAACAAAGAATCCATGTACCCGACCCCGTCTAGTATAGGAAAAGGCTTAGTTGTTGTTGTTGTTGTAATCTTGTTTCACTATCGGTAGTAGGTTTTTTCACCATGGTGTTAATGTAACCTTCGAATGATGGAGGCTTCTGAGGAGCTAAGCCATAAAAACCTTCATCTTAGAGGTGAAGTGTTCCATTCAATACTAATGTGACACTAATGCCACCACATGTACCATGTAGCCAGCCTTCTATGCTTTTCTTGTCCTTTTTGTTATATTTTATCAAATATTGACCAGTTATTACTTTATTAGGGGATAATAACTTATGTAAACTGAGGTTTTCTTCTAGTTTTATGAGTGATCGATTATATAGAAGAATACATGCATATCACCATGTCTTTGCACCCATGATTTTTGAAATTGCTGTTAGTGGATTAACTTGGAATCTTTACAACGGGAAGAAAGTAAGCTTCTTTTTAAACTCTTTTTGAGAGGCCTTTTTGTATAATTTATTACAACATTTTTCATTTTCTATATACATATCCTTTTTTCAATGCAACCAGAGAATGTCAGGCTGGAAATTGCGTTTCAATTGTCCGGAATACAAGCATAAATTGTAGGTCACTTTAGCACAAAACAGTTCTTAATATTTTCTCATTTGCTGTTATCTTCCATTTCGTTATCTGTTTATACTCTATCCCTTGTTCTGAATTCATTAAAAACTTGGTATTTGGTATTCCTTTTCCATTCCTGTTCTTTAGACTACTAAGTGATGTCAATGCAATACAGAACACTCATCTTTAACGCTTTGTAAGAGGACGCAGAAAGTGCAATCACGGTTCTGGAATATGTCCTCGATACTTTTATTCTAAAATATTTGCGCTTCAACTGCACTTGGTAGGTGTATGACGGCTTTCCCTGATGACTTCAAGACTCTTGTGCCGAAGCTACTAATGGAGACCATGGCAGCCCTCAACACAAGTTTTACTGCTCGTATTAACGTTGCTACAGGGGACGTGGTTCCAGAGACAAGAGCACTAACAAAAGGTCAGAGGAGTATACTATTACTGTTTTATCTTTTAAAATTGAATTTGCAACTTAGAAATTTCAGCTATGATTAACTGCTGTTTGAATTCTTAAACTTGACGCTGCATCATAACTGCATGGTTTTTATCAATTTCATAAAAAAAATCTGCTAATCAGATATTCCTTAAACAGTCCAGGTGATTTATTATGTCATGGAACTGAGCACAAGCACACTTGCAAAAATAGCTTAGGAAAATGCTATCAGAAGTGCGATCCACAGACTGTGTTTACCTTTCTACTAAGCGAACTTGCAGTTGTTTCCATATGATACACTTGCAGCATGACTATTACAGGTTCTGCCTCTGATGGAGAAAGAGAAGTAGATCTCTGGGTTGCCTTGCAGTGCAAATTATTAAAAAAAAGAAGGAAAGATATCTAAATTTATGTGTGCATGTCTCCATGCATGCAAGCGGCTGTCCTTTGATCTTTTGACTTTTGGTTTTCTAAATTTTATTTATCTGGGTCCCATGTAAGAACTAATGCATTTTGAGGTGAATGTTTACATAGTGATATGCTTTTGTCAGTTTATTTGTTTTCTATGTTTTGTCATATCTAAAACTTTAATATATTCTCATGGGTGTTTTTTGGCTATCAAGAAATTCTCTTTGTGTTTATGATTTATTCTGTTAGACTTGCTTTTGCCTTGCATGCTAATGCAACATTTGTTTGTTTTCTTAGGTATACTTGATATTTTGTCTGGAGATGTCTCCAAAGGCGCTAAGCTGCAAGTGCAAACTAAGCATCTAGAAGCATTGATGGAGCTCCATAACATGACAAGCGCATTTGCAAAGAATATTCAACACTTGTTTGCTGGTTCTGATAGCCAAGGCCTAGCCTAAACATTAAAAGCTGTATACCCTCCATATGAACCTTATAAACAAAAGTAAGTGGAGACAGTTTCTATGTTTATTGTGCAATTTTCAGAATGTGAATCTGAAGATAAAAGCAAACAACTTGATGTTTTTTTTACATAGACAACCAGAATAAAGATCTCCATCCGATCAAATTTAGACAAATGCAGCCATGATTTGTTAATCATATTGTCAGAAGAGTTGATTTTCTTCTTTTTATTGGTCTACTTTTATTGTCCCTCTTCAAGGCCATTGAAAGACTAGAACCTTCTTTACAGCAGCGCTTAGACTAATGTTGTTACTAAAGCCTTGAGATAACGAGTTACATAGAATATGGTCACTGACCTCTTTATTTGCATGCAAAAACTCTTGGTCTCTCTTCTCCTCTTTGGGTAACTATAAAAGGTTGAAATAGCTTTTCTTTTTTTGAAATTTAAAATTTAGGCTAAATTTAAGATGGTCTTTGCTTGAGCTCCTTGAAGCTCATCGAGAGGAGTCCCTTCTTCACATTGCCTGCATGTTTAATTTGCTCCTACAACAGCCATAGCTCATCCATTTTGCTTAATTGGAGAAATTGGATGCAAATCTTTTAGGTATGGGCAAATGGAGCGTGCCATACTTTCTTCTGAGTTGGTAATGTTAGATCTGCTGGGAGCTGTAGCTCGTGGTGTTGGAACACAGGGAATTGAGCTTAGTGAGACTGTCAGAAGAATGGAAGAATCAATTCCGCAAGTCATTGTGATTCTTGAAGTAGCGATAGAGAGATGTATCAGTTTACAGGGGGTTCTGAGGCTGAATAACTTGTGCGGGCAATTGATGAAGCAATGCTCCAGTACCTCTCAAGCCTACAGGATACGTTGAAATCCTTGAGAAATGTATGTGGTCTGGATAATGTTGCACGGAAAGCCGGTCAGAAAAGGGATACTGGTTTGGACAGAAAGGAAGGAACAAGTTCCCGCCTCATGGATGTGGTGTCAGATGAGGAGGAATGGACTATTGTCCAAGGAGCACTGCAGATTCTCACTGTTGCTGATTGTCTAACCAGCAGATCATCAGTATTTGAGGCTTCTCTACGTGCTACGCTTGTCCGGCTCAGTACTAGTTTATCTCTTTCAGCATTTGGACTATCTATTGACCAGCTTCAGCCTGTCAACAACCCCGCTGAGAATACAGAGTCATCAGGTCCATCTTCCTTTGACTTTCTTCAATATCTAAACGTTTCTTCCACCATTTGATTTTTGCCTTCATATATTGGCTGTTGCCGCTCCTTTAGACTCTCTTAGAACCTGTGGTTTTCAACAATAAATAGACACAAATATATATGTATAATCTATATATCTATCAAACTCTCTCTCTTTATATATATATACAAATAAATCAACAAATAAATTGTATGATGCATGTATTAATACATACATATATACATTGTCAATTCCTTGCAGCATATGTTCATAAGGTAAAAAGAATAGCAAATAAATAGTAAAGGAGAGTGAGCCACATTCTTGCATATTCTATTAATTTTTCTGTACTTCTTGTGAAAAGGTGAAGCCTTTTCTGCAAAAATCTCATTTCCTGTGTACTGATTTTCAAAAGAATTTTATTTTTGCTGAACTCAGATTTTAGGTTATTCATTAGATATTGTTTAATAACTTTGAAGAACTTTTCATCTTAAGTTACATAATCCAAATATAAATGTTAACCTAACCTTTGGGTCAGGTTTGTGATTTCTGTTTGCCATTTTTTTGTCATGAGCTCTTCGACTCCGAAAGTGATGTTTAGGTCTTTTTGAAGCAGTGATATCTTCATGAGCTGTCAGATATTCAATTCGTGCTACGTCACCAATGGTTATGTTCATATTTGGTGGCTATATATATGCTAAGCACATCTATTTGGTTAACTAATGCGGTCCTTGGAATTCGTCATCGTTTGAGGAAACCATAGGGTGGCCATCTAAAGATCCATGAGTTTTGACTGTTCTGTAGATGTGCCTTATTATTGGATGAGTTTGAATTTGTTTTCATTGGAAATAACTAGGAGTATTGCCAAATGACTATTTTGTAGATACAGCTTCATTATTCATTGGATTTACTTACTGCTCTTTGCATCTTGCAGTATAAAGATTCACGATTTCATGCACTTCCACTTGCTTCTCAAAGGGTGGCAGCATTTTCTGATCTGGTGAATGAGCTTGTCTATGAGATCCTGATATCGAAGGTGCGCCACCGACTAAGCAATGTGGTCCAGATGCCTATTTGGTCATGTATCGAAGAGCAAAGTGGGTTGCCCATCCCAAGTTTTAGTGCCTAACCTCAGGCTTATGTAACCAGCATTGGTGAATATCTTCTTACACTGCCTCAGCAATTGGAGCCACTCGCCGAAACCGTCTCTAGTAGCGAGGCCAATACCAATGAAGCTCAATTCTTTGCAACTGAGTGGATGTTCAAGGTATGCATCTCCTCGCAACCTTCAAGATCACTCTTCCTTTTCCATTTGGGCCCAAGACCTCATTCTGGTTTGCATTTGGTTCAAGGTTGCTGAAGGTGCCACAGCTCTTTACATTGAGCAATTGAGGGCTATACAGTTGATAACAGATCGTGGTGCACAACAGTTAGAACTGATATTGAGTACTTGAGCAATGTGCTTTCAGCTCTGTCAATGCCGATTCCTCCCATCTTGTACACATTCCAAACGTGCCTTTCCACTCCAACGGATCAGCTTCGTGAACTTGTGAAATCTGATGCTGGAAGCCAACTTGATCTTCGGACAGCCCGTCTCGTTTGCAAGACTCGCCTGGTCAATCTAGAACAGTAGCGTCTCAAATGAACTCCATGCTTTCACATCTTCTATTGGGGCATGCAGTAGTGTGCATACCTATTGTTCCTTTTATAATTCTTTGGCAATATTTGCAGAGCTACCATTTTGTCACCAAACAATGTTTTTGTATCTTCTCGATGCTGCCAAGGCCCTTTGGAAGAACCGACCTACAACTGCATGGCAACCAGCTTGGCTTACTTGTTGCAATAGCTAGAAACGTACTTTCTAAACCCGATATATAGGAGGATCAGTATTGCGATTGTTTTTAAGACCATGCTTGCTGAGAGTCTTCCCTTCGTAATCAATGTTCCACCGCTCTCCGAAAGTACCATACTACCAGTTGCCGTAAGCAGTTTGTTACACTCGCGTGGGGTTTAAAAGAAGGATTCAACATCCGAGAGTATTTTCACACCATCGACTGACATTCGATCGTCCATGTCCTTAAGAAAGAGACAGAAGATGATCCCCTGAGTGAATTCTTTATCAATTTCTAGCATGTTTGGGTCATTTCCTCGTTTTAGTGAAATAGAACAAGATCATTGCTTCATGGTTATTGTTCGTGAACAGTTAAAAACAGAAATTATGACAGCTTTGAACTCTAATTAGAAGGATTGATATCATAGCGATATTTTCCATGAAAAGGGATCACGACATCGCAAGGGAATCTCCAACAGCGTCACAAGACGTCACTGAGAAACAAGTTCTTAGGAAAATGCCTTAGATCGAAATCACAAGCTCCTTGTTGAAGTCTCAACTGATTAGGTGAATAAAAGAAGCGTACCGCTGGGAAGACGTATTCTTTTTCTTGGTAGAAAAACTTGCTTCATAGTAGCACATCTCTAGCAATGTGAGATGAACCACTGTCTCTGCCAGACAGAACATGAGAGGTCCATAAGTGGGCAAGTTTTACATGCTAAGTCATTGCTGGCACCCATCTTAAACAATAGCCTAGGGTGACTGCAGTACAGAGCCAAAAGTGGTTGTGATGGGGGTGCAGACAGCAGCAAATAATAATAATTGCAACAAAAATAGGAATTTCACAAGTTGTTCAATGCCCGCTGCAGAGAATCATACTGCAGGTTTATGTTCACATCATATCTTTCAGTTAGGAGAGGGTTTGCTTCTAACAAATTCTCCCACCCAAACTGAGGAATACATTAAACTAAACTGCAGACTCCCCTTTGGAAATTAAAATTTCGTAAACCATCTTAACATTAGGCACTATCATCATATTCATGGATTCCTTTGGACATAAAATAATGCTGGAATATTAAGGACAAACAACAAAACAACAGTTGGAGGGAAAATGTTTCAGTTTGCTGATACAAAAAAAGTGCCTCTAATTAATCGCAAAGACAACATCAGATTTCCTAGATAAACTAGGTAATCTAGAGATGGAAAGAACACAGAAGATTGACACAATCGATCAATACAAAAAGTTAAAACAGTGGTTTGACAGCACTAGTCCAGCATGCCCCATTGATAGTTGTGTTCTCCTTTTTCCTATTCAAACAGAAAGAGCAGCCTCTATTGTGAAGATCGCAAAGAGATACCGACCACAATTAGGCATCTACTTCACATCCTCCTCATGAGATAACCAATGAGGATTCCCAGCAGACCGACAATTGCAACATACATGAATGGAATGTCGCCTCCTGCTCTACTGCGTTGCTTTCTTAAAAACTCCTGCAAAAAATAAATTAACCAGGTCAGACTGACGAAGACTGATCATAATCATGATATATTTCCATTAACTCTCTATGACAAATAGCAAGCATCCAAACTAGTCATTCATCTAGAAATCAGATGTCTTGCATACACTATATCATTATGGAGTGTCATTTACAAGATTGCTCTAGTGATGAAGGCATCGTTGTCAACTGAAAAAGTACATAGTTTATTGAAAGGGAAACACCGTACAGTTACTTGATTTTCAGGTTTAACTTTTGAACAAGTGGATCTGAAAAGAAGAAAGAATCACAAACCAACACTGGCCATGATTCAGGCAACTTGCACAAGTAATGGTCCAACGATCCCTTCATCTAAGGTATCTCCTGAGTGGAGAAAAACTAGGATTGGTTCACATCCTGTAGTAAGTATGCTCTGGGCAGTGAAACAGCACAAAACCTCCGGCAGCATGGAGAAAAACTAGGATTAATTCACATCCTGTAGCAAGTATGCTCTGGGCAGTGAAACAGCACAAAACCTCCAGTGAGGATCAAGTCAGCTGTTCTCTTTCCACGTGAAACAGGCTATTAAATTATACCTTTTGAGAACAGGTTTACCCTCTGTTAAGAATGAGGTATGAAGACTCAGCCATGTCAAGAGAAGGGATTTCGTCAATAAAAAGGAGAAGACTAAACAGTTAGCTAGGACAGGAAAAGTCTCAACGGTCAGCAAGCAGCCAAGCTTCACAACGGCTAGATTTGTACCCGTGGGGAGAACTGTAACGGCTAGATAGTGTCCAATGGCCAGTCTTCCAGCCATTGGATACCAGCGTATATACTTGTATAAAAGCACCACTTTGGTGTTGTGTAAGATATTAAAAGGCCAATGGCCTGACTATGAAAAAACCCTCTCTTTTGAGAGGTTCACTCAATAAAATTTCAGTTGTATAAGATTTCTTGCACCCTTGACATCCACCTTCTCCTCTAAATAAGAGGATACCACTACTGTTTAGACTAACAATGGAGTGTTGGCAATGTTGGTGAGAGGCCATGGCCCATGAGAGAGAGAGAGAGAGAGAGAGAGAGAGAGATGAGGTGGTTGTCTTGACAACAGATAAAAGGGGGAAGAAGGCAATGATAGTGGTGTTGCAATGGTTTGATGGGAAGAAGATAGAAAGAAAGTGGTTCTGCGATATGGAGAGGGAGAAAGAGATGAGGCGGTTTCTCTGTTCAATGAAGAGAGAGGCGTGTTTATATGCAGTCAGGTCATGGATTTGGTCTTAGATCCAAACTCGTTTTGTGTTAGATATGAGATACTTATTGGTTCTAGATCCAAACCCGAGGTTATGTCGGATCTGATTTTATCTTGTTTGGTATTCAGATTGGAGTCAATCCAAGTGTGTTTTTTCCAACTTTTTTATTTTTAACATTTGTTGGATCAATTGTTTGGTGTCTCGTTTATAAGATAATTGTTTGTTTTTTGCTAGACAATAAGTTGCATCTCTTTGTATGATTGAGATCTCTGTATTGTGGCTATATGTCACTTTTATTGGCATTTTATTAAAGGTCTTTGTAATTAAGGTGTTTCATGTTGTTGGCTATCGGTTGAAGATCAATCAATGTTTAGAGATGCACTTATTATTATTTGATAATTTGTGATCTTGATAACTTTAAAGTTGTATTTTCATGTGATTAAAGATCTACGTGTTATGGCTATATGTCACGTTTGTTGGCCTTTTGTTAAAGACCTTTGTGATCATGGTATTTCATGTTATTGACTATTGGTTGGAGATGAGTTAATCTTGAAAATACAATATCTTGATAACCTGGTGCATAATACATATTTGAAAATGATGCATAAAAAGAATTTTGCCTTGAGTATACTTTGGACATTTTGTGCATTCAAAGAATTCTTGTTTTTTGAGACAACCCTTTTATATTCAAAAGATTCTTGAAAAATATTAAGTTGATTATAAATTTTTTTTGTATAAATTTAAAACCTATTTTGATCATCTTTGAGGATTATCTTATCCTTGGAATCATAAAATCATGTTTTATTTAAGAGCCTTGGCATTTGATTGTTTTGGAGGGTTTGAGCTTAGCGTTAAAACTTGTTTGATTTATTTAGATGGTTTAGCCTTAAAACTCGGGTTTGAGCTTATCCTTAAAGCTTGTTTGGTATACCAAGATTTTTTTGTAATATCATGAGTTTGTGGTGATTCATGAACTTATTTGTTATATTGATAATTATAATTAGATGATCAATGTTTTCCATTTTTCATTGAAGAACTTATTTGAAAAACACATGTTTTAAGTTTGTAGTTATGGGATCTTAATACTTTCATTGAGGATTAATACTAGCTTGTAGGTTGCAGGTATTAAGATATAGGATTGCAAAACAAACGTAAACTTGAGAAAAGAAGGAAAAATAAAAGGATTGGAAAGAGATATAAGGCTCCAATCACTCTCTAGCAAACTGTCACTTAATGATGTCAGTTTGATGGGAGGTGTTAAGAGAAGGGATGTCATCAATAGAAAGGAGAAGACTAAACGGTCTACCAGGACAGGAGAAGTCTAACGGTCAACAAGCAGCCAAGCTTCCCAATGGCTAGATTTGTATGCGTGGAAAGAACTGTAACAGCTAGATGGTATCCAACAGCTAGTTTACCAGCCGTTGGATACCAGTGTATATACTTGTATAAAAACACCACTTTGGTGCAGTGTAAGATATTAAAAGGTCAATGGCCTGACTATGTAAAAACCCTCTCTTTTGAGAGGTTCACTCAATAAAATTTCAGTTGTATCGGATTTCTTACACCCTCGACATCCACCTGCTCCCCTAAATAAGAAGATACCACTTTAGACTAAACCTCTAAAATTTTTCATCCTCACCACCAAATGAGAATACCATCAAACTATACGCACAAGCATTGGACCATATTTCATAAGGACAACATAAGCACAATGAATGTACGCTGCAACCATGCAATTACTTGTAAAGAAAGAAAAAGAAGCAATATCCACCATGGGCCACATTAGCAGGAGACTGGTACAAGCATATCAGTATAACACAAGGACTTCCTTAATGATCTTTCTAGGTTAAGCACATATCGAGCTAATTTCAGCCATAGGCATCTTGTACACATGCTGGTGGTTGACTGTCCAACACTAAGCATCACATAACATCGCTAGTCTTACCATCAATCAAAATTAAGCCTTTTATCCAAACCAATAGCCATTGACTGCATAGCTTCTTAGCTGCCATAGTCCTCTATCTTGGCCATGCCCTCATTTATCTAAGACAGAAAAGATCATGTTTTACAGTTTCCTTTCAAGACTTTTAAAGCCTTCTTCAGCTTCTCTAAAGTATCCACGTGGTTGGTCTTATCACCAATTAATGATGTTCAACCTTCCTTTTGAATAGTATTTTCTTTGCAGAGAAAACATGCAGCCCTCTTTTATCCAATGTGCATTAATTTTGAAAGGATCAGTTATCAACCTCACCAATTTGTTGAGGGAGTAACACTAACTATTTGAATTTATCTTTTGAAGTCCACAATGTGCTTTAGTTTTTACATTCATATCACTTGTATTCCACCAGCTTGCCTTCCACATACTACTTTTCTTCTTTTGCTAAGACTAGTGCCTTTTATCCTTCAGAGTTATCATCAATGATCCGAGTGTTGGAAACGTGGGTACTGGGTAGCGCAGCGGAATATCGAATATCACACAAAGAAAAAAAACAACAAAGAGAAAATATGGGGATAGGAGGAGGGGGGCAGGCCCTCCAATGGAGGCCGCACTCTCTTTCTTAATCATAATCCGTTAACCCTAATACATTATGTTCAGCCCTTATATAATGGGTTGTTAGACATAAAATAACCAAAATGCCCTTAGTACTATAGGCAATTACAATAATACCAAAATATCAAAAATTACAAAACTAACACTAAAAACAACAAATATTCATATTCTTAAACACCCCCTCTCAAGTTCAGAGTGAGATACTTCGAACTACAAACTTGCAGAAAAATTGGTTCTTTATTCACCACACTTACACTAATGATCTATATGAGGCTTCTCTAAATCAACTTGAACAATTAAGATCATACTTGGGTAACACACGACTCTTCTATAGGTGTCGATCCTCTTTTTCTTTCTTCTTAATAAAGTAACTAGCAGCAACACTTCAAAAGTTTTCTTTCTTCTCTTGAGAAAACTGATTTTTATGCTATGAGGTACTATCTCCACCATACACACTTCAAACGGCTTTTTCTACGTCTCTTCACATGATAGTTGTTGTTGGTGTGTTGGTTGGGTGTCCTCTCCCTACCACTCAAATAGCATAATATACACATCTACTTGGTATCAGAGCTTCTTTGATAAGACTAGTGCCTTTTATCCTTCACAGTTCAAGTTCTCCATTAACTACTATCCTCATTTCATCCACCAAGTACCATCAATGATCCGAGGGTATGCTTCATTGGTTCATACTTAACCGAAATATCAAAAGGTTAAGAAGGTTTCTTTAGTTGTTGTTAATGCATAATTTCTTATCCCCTTTCAAACAGACACGGGCACACACATGAACGCATGCATCCATGCATAAGCACGTAGAAGTCAAAAAAGAGGAAGTAAATGATAAAATACATAACCTGACACAATTTTGCATTCAATTATATGGCTGAAAAAGGAACTCATATTCTCATACGTTTCAAGCGGCTCTCTAAGAAAGAAAGGAAACTGAAAAGTTACTGCTTCAAAATCTAGAAATACAGGGGTTTTCTAAAATAAACTCTATGATTTTGATCCCTTTGTGGTTGAGTGAGAATGCAAAATATGGTTCAAGAACAAAGGCTAAAGAAAATTTGTAGATCAATCCACCACAAGTTTGTCAAGGAATTGGTGGACACTTTGGCGAGCATCGTAGTTGAATAACATTTTACAGTTTCTGTCATGCCATGTATTTATTTCTGTTTGAATGTGGATGGACTTGTATGTCTTTGCTTTACGGATAAGATGATTTATGGCTGTTGGGGATACATGAGAAGTCTATAAAGTCTTTTTCCTAAGAATAATCAAAATGTGAGGGTGGTGCTTGGTATTTTAGGCAAACCCTACAAATACGAAGCAACTTTCATGGGCAGCGATATCTAAAAATTCCAAAAGAACAAAAGAATGTCCTTGAGCTATTATAACTGCGTCCCACATCTTGTGCACAGTTTCATGCAAAGACACATGCACATACAAAGACCTGAGGAAAAGGAACAAAATGAAGTAGGAAAAAAGGACAACGACAGATGACAAATAAACTCACCAGCTCTTGCTGTAATTTTTTATTTAGTTGAACAACAGAATTTTTCTCTTGATTTAGTCTTGCCACAGCTGCTCGTGCCTGAAGAAGACCAATTAATCAGTTAATTAGATCATGATCACGTGTGAACATGAACTACAAGAAAATTCTGGGATACCAAAACATGAGTAAGAAGTCCACAACAAGGTTGAAAACTTTGCCCATTTTGGGTCAGCCGATCATGGGATATTGCTGATGGTTTTTTACTGTCATCGTGTATACATTGAAGTATCTTCGCAAAGTTCAAAATTGTTAATCGGTTTGCATCTAATTTGCATAAAGGGAGCATAAAGAGAACACACATAGAGATGGACATACGTATATAAATACATAAGAAGAGATACTACCCAGAAACTACCAAGACCATATTGTAAGTATGATAGAGCTGTTTGGAAGAGGTCCCTATGCAATACAAAGAAGTTTTAAAATATTTTGCTTTGTCACGTTTCAAAAGCAAATTTATGAAGAGCACAGCGTCCCAACATTAGAAGCAAAGATACATGTTGGGGCATAGCAGTAATGCACATCCACGAAGGATCACGCAACCAGGAGTTACACTAGTCAATTGTACTAATATGCAAAACAGGTATCTTATAATACACATGAAAGTTATTATCTTAAAAAAATTTATCCCACACAAACATTAAAAAATTGTGTCAAATACAAACATCACTACCACATGAAAACAATATTTCCTTGCATCACTTGGAATTCACCTGTAACCAGTAAGCAAGAAAAAAAATCACGGGGAGATCAAATTCAAAGAAAACTAGCAAGTAAATGAGGGAAAAACCAGGACCAAATTGAACATTATGATTACAACAATATGTTTAATTTTTTGGTTCATGAAAGCTCACTGCCAACTATGACATACATACAAATCTTTTCTCACTTCACGCACTCCCATAGAGCAGGAATTAAAGAACTCCAGTAACTTTTAGAACAGTTCAATAATGTTAGTCTATTATCACAACTTTTTCCAGACCTATCAAGTCATGCTTGCTTGAAAAAGAGAGCGAACTGCCATTCCAAAAAGAATATTCTTGTAGTTCTTGAAAATGCTAAATGCAGACAAGTAAAGAAGCTAACAACTAGGCTAACGTCCATCTCACATATTATATTTGGTGTCCCATTTCTCTTTCCCAAAAGGATTTGTCAAGTTCTTAATTAATTACTTTCTAGGTTCTGTCTTCTTCCCACATGTCAAATCCTTAGGAATATCCCATCAACCAATTGTCCAGTAATAACTTTCACCACCTCTAGAATCACCTTCGTTTGAGAAATACATTACTGCCAACTCTTAACTGTGACAATGCATTATTACATTCAAAGACAATCTTAAAGCAAAACCAACTTGGACAGCAGCCAATGCATCACAAACACTAAGGAGGAGATCACATAGACACTATTGTGATGCATACTGATGTATTCGTCAAAAAAGAAAAATCAAAAGAACATGGTAGCTTATGCATAATTTGTTTAAGATCTTGTGAATATTATCAATACTCCAATTAACATTCTGGGTTAAGTAGGTCGATTTTATAGCTAAGTCAAGGATAAAGCATATCCAAATACCAAATTTCAACTATCCTATGCTACTCAAGACAAGAGCAAGAACATTTAAGTATCAAATCAACCAACTTGTTAGTTAGCACGCCATAGAAACACATTACCAAGAGCAAAGGGAAAAGACAACTTTCTGGCACAATAGGGAAGAAAAGTTCTGTTGGAAGGTGTAATTAGGTCACAATAATTGTTCTGTTATCAATGTAAAACCCTAATGAGCATGCCACTCTCTGAGTGGAGCCCACTAAAACATTACAGCAGAAAGAAGGAACGTAGGATGCATAGGCTACCAAAAAAAGAGAAGAAAAACAGAGGTGTCTAGACATGAAGCCTTGTTTGGTAACTAGAGCAGGTTGCTGATGACCTTGGTACATATAACCTAGGAACCTTTCTTCTAATACTGATTTGAACATCAAAAACAGTCAGTTAAGAACCACACCAGTTTACAAACAGTTTCATGCCACGTGACTTGAACAAGTGGTAAATTATTACCACCTAGAAGCTCAATCAGTCATGTGCAAGAAATTATTTAAAAATTTATGAGAGATCGTCACATAGTTTCATGATACGAGACTTGAAAAAGGCAAGAATTTTAGAACCTACAATCCCTATCCAAGCACCAAATGGGGTTTGCTGAGCTTTGATATGAGGATCTCAAGTTGTAATCATAGTTCCTATTAGAAAAAGTTCTACTTACCGAAACTAATACAACCTCAAAAGTAATTTTACATAATAATGAGCTGTCCTTAAGGCACATATCCCAATACGACAGTGTATAACTGCATACCTCTGAAGCCTTGTCCTTGGAATCAACATCTTCACGTGAAACCTGACAAATGAATTCACATAAGTAGATCAAATCTAGAGACCAAGAGATAGAGTTGCAATAGTGACTAGAAAGGCGCCAAAAATGATCAACAATTTAGGAACCAAGAGATGAGCATTTGCAATGGTAATTAGATAGGCATCCAAGAATGATCGTGAAATATACGTACGCTATCCAATCCAGTGCCATTCCCAATATCTGATAAAGATGCCCTTGGTGGGGAACCCTCTTCTGACCCTTCTGCAACCGGCGAGGGTGGTCGGGGCGGAGCCACGTACACGACCCTCAATTTGCATTCCTCTATCTGATTCCCAGATTCCTTATTGAACTAGGGGCACCCAAAATTCCAAATTCAGTTGTTGGAAATGCGAAAAGCAATAAAACAAAACAACCCAAAATAAAAAAAGATGCACCATTTCCGCCGTAATGTCTTTCTGAGTAACTCCTTCAGCCGCAACAACGCTCTGAACCAAGAATTTATCCTTACATTGCAAATCTGGCAGGGCTTCACGCTGAGCTTGCATGGTTACTGCATCATATTACAGCCACCAAATAACGATCCGCGAAATGCCGCGTCCAAAAGATTGCTATTAGATGAAAGCAGTAACGATACAGATCGTACCTACGACATCGCAAGTAGCCCGCGGCAATACGATTCCGGTGTTTGGCCGAACACAATATTTCTTCGGATTCGTAGTCTTGACCTAGGAAAAACAAACGAAAACTTCAGATTCTTGAATCTTCCATAAATAACAAACAAAATCAAAAGCAAGAAAAGAATCAAGCGATCACCTTGAATGCTACATGATGATCCGTCTGATTCGTCAATTGGATCGAACACGAGATCTGCTTCTTTAATTCAACTTCTCACCCGAATCAAAACAAAAAAAAGGAAAAACAATAATTCAGGAAAGAAATACACAGAAACCGGGATTGGAAAACCCTAAAACAGAAGGAATCAAACAGAAACCAAACGGCTAGGAGGAATAGGACAATTAGAAAGAGAAAGAAGGCTTTATTACATGCAAAACTGAGCTCGCTGGGGTGGATGCGAACGAGTTCGCCGGAACTCATTTCCGATCGCCGTCGATTTCCTTTCAGGAGAATCAAGAAAGGGGAAGGAAACCTAGAAATCAAGGGAATTCGGAATTCGCATAAAAAGCGAAGAAGGGAGTTCAGATTCCGAGAGTTGATTCCAACGGAGGCATTGGATCGGGAGGCTCTGGAAATGCTCGTTGGAAGGTTTCTTGCCGCTCCTCTCCTTCCTCCGCTTCTTTTATTTATTTGTTTATTATTTGATTATGAGAAAAAGGCAACGAGAATTGGATCTGATGCGAGAATGTCAAATCCGGGTCTCCCGAAAGAACCTGATTTATTGGAAACGTTGCTCGAATACAACTCGTTCTCACTCAAGATGGCAAACAAAGACGGTTCGTGTTTCCATTGACCTGTTTTGTCGTGAACACAAAATATGGACACAAACATAACTTAAAATGCGAAATTGCATCAAATATGACATGACGTAGAGACATTCTGAAATATCAAATTGATGATAGAACACGGAAATCCAACACAAACACAGTACAAAAAGTTTTTCTTCTTATCCATCCATAATTATATTCAGGGAAATGTTATTTTTGGATTGACCTATTTTTAACACGAGCATAAAATGGCATAACACGAACATGACCCAAAACACAAAACAGCAGCCCCTATACATACTCGTGTTTTCAGGTTCAAGCTCATGGAAACCCACTTCACGTACTAACATGTACTCATGTTTCAGGATCACCTAATGAGTGGAATTGGGAGTTTCTTTAATGAGGCCTATGTGATGATATTTAAAGCTGTTCAAACATGTTTTCACAACTAAGCCTTTTAAATGGTTTCTTGTACATAAATCCTTTATTTCAATATCAGTTAATTTAAAAAGCTAGACCATTTTTATTATTCTTTCCGATATTTTTGAAGTCTTCATCCTCTTCTTTTCACATTTTCATATATAATTGTCTACCTTCTTACCGAATCTTCTTTTAATTACTTTTCGCGTGTCCAACCCAACTTAAATGATTTCTCCTCATATTATATATTGGTGTTGCTCATACTTTGTGTCTAATAAACTCACCGTAGATATCATCTTTCCTTATATGACCACACATTCATCCATCTCATCAACTTCATTTCTTTCACAAACATCTTCATCTTACCATCTAACTCACACTTGATTGATAAGATGAAATTATTGAAATTATATGAAACTTACATTTCTATTTTCTTAAAGTTTTTCAAGAGAAATATCCTTTTAAGAAGTTAAAATCTTTTTAGATAATTCATAATTATGTTAAGAAAATGTAACTCTTTTCTTATATATTATATACCCTTATCCATCTCCATACCTATTTTGAGCAACTATGGTCGAGAGTGTACCAGACCGGTAAGCGAATGGGGTACATCACGTTCAAGACCGGAGAGTTCATTCACAAGATGAAAAAATTGTTAAGCTACACAAGCGGAACACACCACCGGCAATAGTTCACCTGGCTACGAGGCTGACTCCACGGTTGAAGGTCATGAATTCAATATTTGGGGCTTGCAATTGGCTTCAGTCTCCCCATTATCGAAAAAAAAAAGATAAGATGAACACAAACTACGCCTTTATGGTTCAACTCCTTCCTATATTAGTTCGTTTAGTTAAGTCAAACTTTCGGCATTCTATATAGTTTTATCCTTTGTCTTATCCTTTGTCAGATGTAATATAATACATTTATTAATAAATGTTTAAGTTGGGTTAGTTAGTCCCAAAACCTGATATGCACACCCCTAAGTATCAAACTCCGAACTTGAGGCCTTGAACTTGATGGTTTTCAAGTCAACCCTTGGAGAGCTTAGCTCTTGTGCAAATATTAACTTGACATTGTTGTAAATGATGAAAAGAGGGATATGTTAATAATGATCTTAATGTTAATCTAATTAACTATTTGTTTGCATTTGGAGAGCATACTTTGCTTGGACCCGGCATGGTGAACCCACTCAGTTAACCTGTTTATGTTGAATTTGGATAAAAGAATGAAAGATGTAAAGTATTTTAGAGGGTAATAACTCCCTCTTTTAAAGAGTTATTTATAAGGCTCAAGCAATTCCATGGGTCTCTAAAACTTGAACAAATTTTCATGTTGGTTCCTTAAGATTCAAAGAGTGATCATGGATAATGTGTGGGGTTTCGAGAATGTGAACACGCTCGAAAAATAGGTGTCAAGAACAAAATAAAAAGTGCATAAAAGGATTAAAGAAAGGAAAAAGAAAAGATAAAACTACGTTAGAGAAGATCTTATATAAGGAAGAAGGTAAATCTAAATTAAGGAATGAAACATAAAGTACTTAACTGGAAAGACCAAATTGAAACTAAGCGTTTCAAATTCTCTGAGATTTTTTTCTTCAATAACCTATGAGCTTTAGTCTTTCTTATTCTCACTGGTTATCTCTTTTAATCATCCAGACAATGAACATGATTCAGATTGTCACTTTCTAGAAACTGCTTCTTCTTTTTTTACAAGAGGAGGCATGAGGCCGAAGCCTAACACCCACCCACAAATGCACCCTCTTGGAGTCGAACTCCCCACCAGCAGCCACGGCATTAGAGCTTCTTGTCATGGAGCTAATGCTCTGAGTGCACTAGAAACTGGTTTCGGTCATGAACCTTTTTGTTTCGTTTCGTTTCAATGAGTCCTATTGGGTTTTCGTCTAGAGCCTTCTATGTCATGTCTAATTTTCGGCGTTAACACTATCTAAGTAAGTGTCCATTCATGAAAGGATGAATTGTAGTTGTTCTCCCATCTTTTTCTCTTTTCATCAGCTAGCATATGTGGAGAAAGCATGAGCTAGCGGAAACAATAAAGCATGAGCTAGCGGAAACAATGTAACAGTTGGACATTCATTTTTGGCCTGTTGCATTGATATTGGTACAATACTATTACAAGTTTTGGAAACGGAGTTGTCATGACCAATAAGCTATTGCCAAAGCTCGTGTATGGTCTATTTTGTGTCTACTTCATTGTTCCTTTTAAAGCTTTGCTGAGTTATCCTTTTTGTTTTGTCATCTCATAGACATGACTGGTTTCGTTATTCTAGAACTTAGAACCGTAACTGAACTGGTTAGGGGCCTGTTCTGGAATCACTGGTTTTGGGACAGTTTTGATTTGAGTCTTATGAACCAGTAAAAGAAAGTTAAAAATTATAAAATCGAAAAAATAAATAAAAAGCTTTATGAGCAGCCGATTCTGGTTCGGAGATTGAAACCGAACCGGGTGGCCCACGAATCTAGGTCCAAACCTAAATCTGGTTTCACCAAATCCAATTTCACCCTGGGTAGGTTCCGGAACCGGCCATGTCTATCAAGTTAATCCTTTTAGTGTTGGTACACCACTCTTTTGAAGGCATTGACAGTGTTAATTTTAACTCTTGAAGCTTTCTCTCATTAAAATTTTCCCTTAAAGCTTTTGGGGAATTATTAGGCTGTAGAGTAGGCAGTTGTAGTAGTGCATGAAGACCTCATTATGAATCTTTCAACAGCTTTTATTGGTCTCATTAAACATACGGGTCAGTTATTCGTGTCAGGCCATTTAATATTCATCAAATTCTACTCTATTATGGCAGTGTAATTTGATCGAACCTCTCTCAGTGGCTGTGCGCAATTTGTTCTGCAGTTCAGTCTAAATAGGTTCCAACTTCATTTTAGAAAAGCAAGTAGAGGGAACAGGGGTTTCATTTTCTTGGGAAACTCTTATAAATGAGCGGACATGTCCGGCTCTGAGTTAACCTGTAACTCAGGGCCGGGACCAAATCATCACAGGAATAGTTCTGGCTCCAGATTTAGAACCGTCCCGAACCCGTTATTATTATTATTTTTCAAAAAAGGATGCCTAACACTTAAGGAGTCGAACTCTCGCCTGGCTCAACGGTAGAAACAAGTCAACATATGTTAAAATGTAAGTAAAATATTATATATATATATATATATATATTATTAATGAGTGCTTTAAATCAGTCAGTTCCAGTTCCGAGTCAGTTCTTGAAAAATATGAATCGTAACCGAACCGGAAGTACTCGGGTCTGGTTACGGTTTCTAGAATGATTCGACCCATTCGGGTTACTGGTGGTTCCAAAGCCGGTTCAGTTCGAATTGCTGGGCCGGTTCCGAACAGGCCATGTCTAGACCTGGTTGTTGGTATGCTAGGTTCAGGTGGCTCATAGCTCAGGCACCCTGCACATCCTCACGGGAACTCCATAAAACACGACACTCGAGGAGGTTCTTGTGCTAGGTTTAGCAGATGTAGAAACTCTTTTAGGATGAGGTGCTTTCGAATGATTTAGGATGGGGTGAACTATGTATTATAGCCCATCGATCTCACCATTAGTATTGATTTTCAAAATTTGGGGTGGGGCGGACGTCCTGCTTCACCTCATAGATCCGCCGCTGATCGAGTGTGCATTCTTTTAATAATCCATGATTCATTTTAGTAGAATATGTGCATAGTGGTCAAACTAAATGTTTTGGGTGGTTATCTCTTCTTCCATCTGGTTGAGGAACTTATCTATAAGCTACTTCCTCAAAATAAGATGAGGTCGATGAGTTCGTTGGTTTCACCTAACTTATAACCACCAACTAGTCAAGCTGCAAATTGTACAACAGACATCTATTTTTCAACGTCAGAATAGTTAATACGAATAATTATGTTCATGTCCACTTATTACTTTTTGATGATATTAGTATAATTTTTAAATTTATTTTTTTTGAAAAAAAATTAAAACTAATATTATTACTATCATGTGTAACTTTTTGATGATACAAAAATTTTAAGTTTTTGAAAAAGGATGATTCAAATATAATTTAAAATTTTTAAATTTTTGAAAAAGTATGCTCGTGCTCTTAAAAAACAATGATCAATCATAAATAAATAATACTTGATAAACAAAATCCAATCTCTATATATAAAGAGAGCATAAGCAACACGCTAGTATGCTGAAAAACGAAGTACGATGAGTCGTATCTATCCATGTCAATAATGTTGATTCCATTTCGTATCTCATAATTCACACGTAAGATAACAAGATGGGCTACTACCACGTCCCGTCGTAGGGGACTAAATTTGGCGAGAGGATCTCTTCTCGAATTATACTTGGAATCATTCCCTCCGACAGTCCTTAACGCTGGTTCGCAAGATTGAACATAACAAAAAAGCCTCCAGAAGAGTAAAATTTTCACGAATGCCAACATCCTAAAACTAATAAAAAAGTTACCGAGTATATATATATATTAGGGCCTCATTATCAATAACATATGACCTTTAAGAAAAAATAATGAAGAGGCGGAAGCCGTGTGCATGCCCCAGGCATCCAACCCATGACCTTCCTTGTGATTCGACTCACTGGCCAGAGGGCAAAGAAGGGCCCGCCGAAAATGGCTCAATAGAATATTTTATAGATATACAACCCATTTAGTGGCGATTGAAATAGAAAAAGATAACAATCTTTTAATAGGACTACGTTTTGATAAAAAATAAAAAAGTAAAAGAGAACAACAAGATTTAGGGCGCTGCTGTATCAGAGAGGAAAAGGAAAAGGATAAAGGGGCTGCAGTTGAGACACAACGGTGAATAAGTAAATAACCAAAAAAATAGGGGGAGTAGGAAAAGGATGAACGGCTTCCTTGAGAACGTCGGATGAAGTGTCGTTTGCCTTTTTTAAACTCGGAAGTCTAACCAAAAACACGAGAGAGAGAGAGAGAGAGAGAGAGAGAGAGAGAGAGAGAGAGAGAGAACTCGGTTTTGCACTGCTCTCTTCATTTTCTTCTTGGTGGCACAAGTAACGCTTTTGCTTCTCGAGCCTTCCTTTCTCATTCCCCTTCTTCACTGTATGTAGTTTTGATGGGTTTCTTCTTGATTCTGGTACACATGATCTTTATTCTTTTTTTGACTCAGATGCTAATGTCAAACAGGATCGAGCACAATGGGGACAAAGAACTCATGAAATTCGACGCCACTTAGCACGGGATAGCGCTTGGTTTTTGTTGGCGAGCGTTGATATTGGTTCTTCGTGGTTGGGTTGACTAACGGTCGCAACAATTTTCTTTTTTCTTTTAATGGGAAAATGAAGTTGAGAGGAACTTCGGGGTTTCTCTATTGATAGGTTAACTGGAAAAATTGAATTTTTTGTTCATTGATATACTTTCTTCTTTGTAGATTAAGATAAGGGTGTAGATGTCTTATGCTAAGAATTTTTGTGCTCTTTACTGCGCTGGTTTAGGCCACTACTGTGATTAAAGGATGATATTTAAATTTGGGCGTATTCCTTCAGTTGTGAACTGATTTTTTTTGTTTGATTGCGATCCATCTTCATATACTCTCATCTTTATCGATTTAGATCTATGTAGATGAGTTCTGTCTTATGCTAAGAATTTATATGTTCTTTACTTCGCTGGTTTAGGCCGGTACTGTGACCAAAGGATGATATTTAAATTTTGGCGTCTTCCTTCAGTTGTGAACTGATTTTTTTTGTTTGATTGCGATCCACCTTCATATATTCTCTTCTTTGTCGATTTAGATCTATGTAGATGAGTTCTGTCTTATGCTAAGAATTTATATGCTCTTTACTTCACTGGTTTAGGCCGGTATTGTTATTAAAGGATGTCATTTGAATAGGATCGTCTTCCTTCAGTTCTTTTAGTGCCTAAGTTATACAAGTCAAAGCTAAATGGTGCAAAGTTAAATGACGAAAATGATACTAAAATCGGAGAGAGAAGAATATAAAAAAGTGAAATGACAAAAAATCCATCTAACTACTCCCCTCTACTGTGGGAAAAGGAAGTGGTGTGTAAGATCGCTACGTTTGGTATTGTTTTAAATTCTATCCCTTCAGATGATAAATCAGTTGCTACTTGCTAGTCGCAGAGGTATTTTGATCACTCGGTAATGTATAGATTTGCATTCTAACTTTAGTGGCGTTTGAGATTTTCAGTGTCGAGAGTCTCTTGAGGACTGCAGGTTCCCAGAGAAAGGAGTTATAATCCGTTGGGTTTTCTACATAGCGCCTTCTGTTGTGAAATTATTATAGTTGTCCTTTTCTCAATTTAGGAGTTCATATATAATTCTTTTTGGTGATGTCCATTTGATATATCATAAGCTCTGGAGTAAACCTTTTTCTTTGTAGTGTTCACTTGGAAAGTTCGTGATTTGGTTTAGATACTTTTTTCAGGTGCGAGATTGATTTTCATGAAGGGAAGGATACTAATCCCTTGTACTTATTGAAGTATTCACCTTTTGTATCCATTGATTATGAGCCCCTGATTGATGGGTTCACTTCAAGATCCAAGAGTGGGAAGTAGTAAGCCCCTTGGCATTCGGCTTGCGGAACATCTTTCCAGGTCCCACATCAATGTTAGAACTTACCAGGCAATCGTCCTCATCGTCACATTTTTTGCTTATGCTAGCTACCATGCCTCAAGAAAAACCATTAGCATTGTTAAAAGCGTTTTGGATCCTGACTCATCTGAAACGACATCTCCCTGGCCAGCTAGCCATTTTTTGGGAGCAAATCATGGAAATCTGAGAGGCACTAAGAAAGGATGGGCACCATTTGATGGAGAAAATGGCATGGAATTGCTTGGAGATATTGACGTTGCTTTCCTCTCTGTTTATGCTCTGGGAATGTATTTCTCTGGACATTTGGGTGATCGTTTAGATCTAAGGCTGTTTCTTACCGGTGGAATGGTGGGAACAGGATTATTTACTTCACTATTTGGGGCAGCTTATTGGTTGAATATCCATAGTTTTGCATACTTCTTGGTTGTGCAGATGTTTGCAGGGCTACTTCAGTCAACTGGTTGGCCCTCGGTTGTTGCTGTCATCGGTAACTGGTTTGGGAAGAAAAAGAGAGGACTTATAATGGGAATATGGAATGCACATACGTCTGTAGGAAATATTTCTGGTTCATTGCTTGCTTCAGCGGTCCTGAAGTATGGCTGGGGTTGGTCGTTTGCATTTTCAGGGTCGCTTATCACCTTGATGGGGTTGTTGGTGTTTCTTGTCTTGCCTGTTAGTCCAGAGGCTGTGGGTGTCCATGGAGGTGGAGATGGTTTATCGGAACCCTTGAATAAGGAAGGAGTTGGGGAGTCCCTTCTGAAGCGGATGAGTGGGGATAGGGAGAAACCCGTGGGGTTTATACAGGCATGGAAGATCCCAGGGGTGGCAACATTTGCTCTCTGCCTCTTCTTCTCCAAGTTGGTGGTCTATACCTTCCTTTACTGGCTTCCCTTCTACATCAGCCACACAGGTAAATTTCTTGTTTCACCAGAAGATTCATTATCATCAGGGCATGTGCCGCTCATATGAAACTCCATTCCCGACCACTATTCTTTTGTTTTTTCTCTCTTTTTGTCACAATGTGTGATCACCCCTGCTTTGATCTTTACAATGTTTGTTCATTCTTAAGGCCTTTCGAGCTGCCCTTGCATTAGGAGCTCTTTGATGTGTGAGGGACTTGATGAGGAGTCCTTGATAATGCAAAATTTTAAATAGATTTTATTTAAATTTTTTTCACAAATACACTTCGAGTATATCATCTGAGGACAATCATGGAAACAACAACAACAACTAAGCCTTTTCCCATGCTAGAGGGGGTCAACTACATGGATTCTTTGTTTCCACAGAGCTCTATCACGTGCCATGTTAGGGCTTAACTCACAATAAGGTTGATCATTCTTTATTGTTTATTTTCAACACTTTTGTGGTCGTCCTCTACCTCTTTTAATACTTTCAAAATATAGTTTTTCATACCTTCTTATAGGTGCTTCTTTTGATCTTCTTTCTATATATCCAAACCATCTTAACGACATCCTCTCATTTTATCCTCTATTGGTGCTACTCCTATTTTGTTTCTAATAACCTCATTATATATAAGGTCTTTCCTTGTTTGACCACTCATCCATCTCAACATCTTCATTTCTGTTATCTTTTATACATGTTGATGATTAACTGCCCAACACTCAGAACCATAAAACATGACAGGTCTAATTGCTGCTCTATAATATTTATCTTTTAACTTTAATGATATCTTCTTATCACAAAGAATACATGATGCTCCTCTCCATTTAAACCAACCTGCATTAATTTTATGCGTAACATTTCCATCAATTCTTTCATCACTCTTAAAAATTGACCCTAGGTATTTAAAACTTTTCTTTTGGGGATGCCATGTATGACAATTTTAATTTCCATGTCCTCTGAAGTAACCAAATGATCAAACTTACATTCCATATATTCTATCTTTGTTCTACTAAGCTAGAAGCCTTTACTTTCTATTGTTTCTCTCCAATGACACCTTGAGCAAGCTGCTGACTTACTTATGCCTCGCCTGGACCTATGAAGATTAGTAGGAAGAGCCTGGACCTATGAAGATTAGTAGGAAGAGCCTCTCTTTATAACGACCACAAGAACATTTTGATTTTCTCTGGCACCTGGCTTTTTCCAAATCCACCTCGGAGTGTCATTTTGCGGTTCATTCAGGTTACTTGCTTGGCTTAACCACTTATATGCACTGCTCACCGTATACTCTCTGGTCTGTCAAGGGCACCATCTCCAACCACCTTTCATATCTGCCATGCATGGAATTGGAATTCCTTGAATTTGTTTTTTATGTTCTCAGGCAACATGGTGCTGCATACACTTGATTCTCATTATACCAAAAGTCTTTAACTTGTAACATAGCAGCAATATGTACATAATTAGCCAGATTACACAAAGATTCATAGTACGACATAGAGATTTTGCCCTTGCCATGTTTAAATCTGAAGCCATGCTTCAGTTCCTCAGCTGTTTTGCATATTCTTTTCCATATGCTTGATGATCCTTGATTGGTAGGCGCTGTCCATGGTTCTCCACCCTTCGGATACTTTTGCGTCATAACTTGAGCCCACAAAGGTGTCTTATTAACTGCATTCCATACAAGTTATCCTAACTTTTCCTTATTCATCCTTCTAGCACACCTGACACCCAAACCCCCTGCTTCGTTGGCTTTGTGACCACTTTCACAATTAACTAGGTGAAGTCGGTGGATATTACCATTGACTTTCCAGATAAAGTTCCTAGTGCTTCTATCAATGTCAACACATAAACTTACAATATGAATTTACTGTCTCTGTAACTGGATGAAAATTGCTTTATAATGTAGACAATAAGAAGGGTCAATAAACAAGCCAAACTCCCAGTATACTGTTGGTCTCAATTTACAATTGAAATCTGATGATAACTTGTTTATCTTTTAATTGGGCTGCCAATTGATTGACCTTGCAGCTGCCCACGATTTATAATTTTGTTTTTTTTATTAGATTTCTAACTGTCGGTCTCTTATGAATCTATGGTTGTAGCCATTGATGGAAAGTACTTATCTGATGAGACAGCTGGAAACCTATCTACAATTTTTGATGTAGGAGGTGTAGTAGGTGGCATCCTTGCTGGTCACATATCTGACCGGTTGAATGCCCGAGCCATAACCGCTGCAAGCTTCATGTACTGTGCAATCCCAGCTCTGTTCTTCTACAGAATATATGGTGATGTTTCTCTTTTTGTAAACATAACCTTGATGTTCATCACGGGGATGTTTGTCAATGGACCATATGCTCTCATTACAACTGCAGTCTCTGCTGATTTGGGCACACATAGCTCCTTGAATGGAAGTTCAAGGGCCCTTGCGACGGTGACCGCAATAATTGATGGAACTGGATCTATTGGTGCAGCTTTGGGCCCTTTGCTGACAGGCTATATTTCTGCCAAGAGTTGGAACTCTGTTTTCATAATGTTAATGGTCTCGGCATTTATTGCGGGATTGCTGCTGACTCGGCTGGTTATCACCGAAGTATCTGCAAGATTGAGAGGGCAAGGTCTGTCAGTAGCAACATCATGAGAGTGGGAGTTTGATGTGGTGTTCGAACTTCCAACTTTTGCTTGTGCTGCGATGGACTAACTAGGTCAGTCTATTAAGTGTTAGAGGTGAACGACAGAAAACAGCTGGGTTTCCCTTTGACGATCGTCAGGTGAATGAACTGTGGTGATCAATCTGATCAAGAGCAAGGCTGCTGGTGCCTGTTATTTTGTTACATGTTAAACTACATTTAGCTCTATGTATACACTTTTCATCCTGATGAGTAATTTTGGTTATGAGGAAAGACAAACATCACTTAGTTCATTGTGAAACAAAGTTTACGTTGAAGTCTTAAAAGAACCAAGCTTGTTAAACGGATGCAGCTAAGCCATCAAGCCACATGAAAGTATAACAGAGATGATGACAGTGTCTTTGGATATTCTTTCAGGAAAGGGCAATGAAACTGAGTACTCTTCAGGAAGAAGTCAATGTGATACATAAAAAAGCGAACCTTAATGTGGCATAAGTTGCAGAGCAATAAGGATGGAGAAAATTATGGTTGGGACTTGGGACAAGTATGATGATGATGGTGATTGGATGCATAAGATAACTGAAGCTGAAGCTATGAAGATGATGATGGTAATGGTTCCGGCCTTGTTAGTAAACTGTATATATTTTCTTTCTTTTGAGAAATGGAGGGGTATCATTCTGTTCAGGCTGGATGGTTTTCTTTTGGTGAAGTGTACCACCGGTATCCAGAAGCCCAAAGGACCCCAACTAATCCGGTTCCAGTCGGTTGGGCCACTGGGTTAAAGATCTCACGGCGATGGTTTTCTCCATTTACATGTGAGTTCTTTTCCTATGTGACTTCTTTTTCTGTAGTCGTGGAGTTTACGACCATGCAATTGTGGAATATTGCAATCAATGTGATTAAACATCCATTGTTTGTATAAATGAAAGGATTTTGGCTTATGTTAAGTAGTTGCCTTCAGATGATATCATGATATTAATATTGCTTCAGATGACGCTATGGTTGGTCGAGAAAGGCCACAAGGAATTTGTTAAATAAGTTCGATGAAAAGACTTTGTGGATGTAATAATTTTGCGTGTCTGTTTGCATTTGAAACTTTTGCATGGCATGAGGGGCCGTTTGATTATGAAAGGCAGAATGAGTGATTGTGACACTAATCTCTATCATTAGAATTGACAAAGGTTGGAACTTAGGACTCGGAAACAAATCGTGCTGCTCTTTGTTTGGCTGTGAAAGAGGCATTAGGGGTTCATTTTTGTTGTACAAGATAAACCGGAACACTGCCTGTAGGGTCAGCTTCAGTAGAGCCCATACACACATACGCGCATGCACACACACACACAAAGTTGGTTGGCTATACATGTAGTCAAATGGTAGGAATTTCAATATGCAATAAGCTTTATATACCACCACTGCCTTGCTTTACGTTTCAAAGTAATGAGCAAGATCACATTCAGTTGGTCTAGCTAGTGGCTCGTCCCAGCTCATTCAGGGTCTGCTCTAACGAGCGATCAAATGAACATACTACTGTAAGCTAACGAATGAATTCATGAAGTAGGGCTCTTTCGTTGATTCGGCTTGTTCACCAGCTCAGTTGATCAATGTTCAAAAGGGGAAAGAGAAGAATCATCTTATATTATAAGCCAAGATTAGCAGGATTGGTTTATAATGCAGAAAGCTTTTGTTTGCACGGTGCGTTTTCAGGTTTCCTTTCAAGCTTTTGGTACGATCGTAGAAAACGAAAAGTACATTTCTAACTTGATGAATTATTTAGCTCTCTGGCATAATCGTGTAGAAGGTGCTTAGCAAAATTATTGATGCCAGAATGAGGAAAAATTATTTTCTAACTCAGCGATGCAGCAACGGGGCAGATCGGGGTGGCTCGGGACCCCACTTGAAGTCTTGAACCCACCCTGCATTTTACAAATCCTTTTAGAATCCGGCCGCAGGTCCAATGGTTCAAGACCTGCACCCAATCCATCCTGATCGATGCAAGTTTACCGGAAACTAAAAAGAATTATATCATACGGTAACATGAACCATAGACTAAATTGTAATCACATCTATTGTGCCTTGCAAGATGTTAGGCCAACCCTACTCAACAAACTTAACAAAATCAAAACCAAGCCTTCTACCAAACTTAAGGCTGCAAATCCATGACATCCAGTTAAAGGAAGTTACTCATCACACGAACAAAATCACAGGAAAAGAGCCACATGCATAGGCAATGGAGCAAGTACATTCTAGCCACATACATGATGAAATTAGTTTGATTCCAGGACAAGTTCCTTGTGAAGAAAAGGATCAGCATCAACAGCTATCTATAGAACTGCATGCACACAATTATTTCTCAAAAGGAAAGTCTCAGTATATTCATCAGTTTGATTTGGTAGTGGATCGAGATTGCCCATGTAAACCTGAAAGATTCGCAGGCTGCAGCTAAGATGCAAATTTTCACCTAAAAGATGGTCACCAAAAGCACTTGAATCATCTGATTACATCAAATAAGCCAGATATCATAGCACATGCAACTGACAGACACCAAGGAGAAATAGGTGCTGAAGTGAGTAAATTATTCTCATCAGTGGAACAGAACTCCATCCCAACATACAGCACAGCAATGTAAACCATCAAGTCTTTATTGGCTTTTAAGAGTAGCTTTGCTCTTAATTGTTCAGATACCTGGGAGTACAAGAAAGCCACACATGTCATCTAGGAAGCCTTCACTTAAAAAAAAGTCATTAATTTGTAAAGAACTCTTAATGACTTTATGGAGGTAGCTTGACCTTGGTTTACACACTTGCCATGTCAAGAACTCACTGAAGCAAAGCATCCATTTGCCCGTGGCAAAAGATGATGAAACTATTGAGAGCAAGAATTCTTGCAAGGTCCAACCAAATCAAAACCAAGACTTTCCCACACTAAGTGGGGTTGGCTACATGGATTCTTGCAATTACACTGGCCTTCACACACACATACACATGAAAGCACACACATGCACACCATAGACAAAACAGAGAGAGAATATATTGTAAAGAATATTTCCTCCCCATATAGTGACTTCTGTGACACTGACTCACTGAGTCTTAATATGTATCAATGTTTATTGGAGATTTACAGTGATTTCAAAAGAAGATGATGTTGCACAAATCTAAACTTGTGCAAATACAGTTAAGAAGGTAATGAAACTCAGAGAGTGGAATTACAAATGAATTCATATTCTTTATCACATGCATGCATGAATACACACACACTTAACATATGATACTAAAAGGATGTCATAGATTAGGAGGAAAGTACTCAAGCAACAAACATCCCAAATAAATTAGTACCTCCAACAAACAACTCGAGGAATCTACTCCAGCAGATCTTTTTCTTTTTTGATAATAAAATTGTCTGTCCCTCAGCAAAAGCTTCTTCTAGTCTTTCCTCTTTATTTGCAGATAGGTTGGATCTGACCATCAATAGAACACCGGTTCATGATATATACTGCATTCAATGAGCAAATCAACAATTGATTAGTTTGCTACAAGCGCTCATCATTAACATGTTGTTCCTTCCAAAACATAGTCAACATTCACTTGGTTTTAGTTTTTGTTCATTGGCATTTCTTGGTAGAAGAGTAAGACCTTTGCTTTTGCAGTTGCCGTGATTGATCTCCTCTCTGGAGAAAAATAGCTCGCTCTCATTATACACACACGCACATGCACTAATATTCTGTTCATTTAGTCTCTCTTATAATATCCCTGATATCTACTCGTGGACTATGTCATAGAGACACTTCACATGAGTGAGTGAAGTGTCTAATAAGGCATGGGTGTGACACTGACACTGACACGGATACATTGTTGGACAGCCCCCAGCCTTGTGGTCCATTTTATCCTACTAAAAACCTCATTTTCCTCTCTGTCTGCCTCATTTTATTTTTCTGTTTGTTATTCTCCCTGCAAATACTATACTCCACTTTGACAGGCTGCAGTGCAAAGATTGTACTTTAACAGGTTGCAACGCATATTTGATACCCTGCTGCTTAAAAGTGACAAGCTGCACTGTACATATATATGCAGTGACTTGATAAACTGCAGTTAGTGGACTGCAATTATTCACACACACACACGCTCACAGGATATACATATATGATTGACAAAATGAAAATATGGATGAAAGGTTGAACTAGATTTTATATTATACATATATGCTGTTGCAGGTAATTAAACTCATTGCACATTCAAACAAAAACTTCATTACTAGGCATATTTATTTTCGCTCTTGTACATCATTACTAAACTGGTGAGAAACAAATTAATCTCATTCAAAGGCTGTTCCATACAAGATGCAACCTGGAAAAGATAAAAGACTAGTTGGCTATGTCCATGCTTTCTAGGAGATAAATTAATACTTATAATTAATTCTTCACACACACACACATGCATACATATATGCATATACACACACTGCCATGTCCCTGCACCCAAAGATTTTTAGACTTGTCGGGTCCTGTATCTGCAGTTCTTCACTGGTATCCCACCCGCACAACACCCATGTGACATAGCTCATGGATGTTCTCACCCTATTAACAATGTAAAATCCTATTGCTTTTCTCTGTTGTTTCTGTAACTCATTATCCCTAGTCACAGCCAGAATTGGCTATAAGTCTAACAAGCACTAAAATTTAATCCTAGAACCAAGAACTGGCATGAGAGCATAAATTCTCATTAAAGAATCTATCAAGGCTCGACAAATGCCAAATAATAATAGCAAGTCTCAGGTGAAAAACTCAGATGTTAAAGAGATCATGTGAGAAACTTGAAGAACTTTTTGATTCAGCAAGGCTTACACAACACAAAAGCTCTGAAATGAGGAGTTGAAAACTACAGGATCAGCTAGCAGGAAAGCAACCCCAGATGCAACATGCATAAGATGAGTGAAGAAGATTCGGAGGATCTTACTTCAAGGGTAGGAAACACAATCAACTTAAAGATCTTAGATGAAGTAGTCCTAGAATGATACTTGTTAAGCAGCACCTGCGTCATATCAGTTCTAATTTATTTATATTCAGAAAACAAAAGAAAATGTATAAATTTGCAGAAAGAATGCACTCCAAAATAGTAGCTATTAAATGCCATACCTAGTATCAATAGATCCATACATGTATACATTTTCAGCACTTATTGTTAGAAAAAGGGCCACTCGGGGCCGGCCCTGGCCCACTGGTCCATCAGGGCTAGGGCCCCCAGGGCCACTAGCCGTTGGGGGCCCAAGCCTCCAATGGCTAGTTAGATAGCCGTTGGGGGTTGGCCACAGCCAGCCCCCTCTTCATTTTTCCCCCTTGTTCTCTCTCACTTATTCCTCCTTCTTCTCTATAAATACTTCCTCAAATCCATTGTAAACTTTAAGACTTTCGTGGCTAATCAATAAAGATTATTTATTCAAAAGTTTGCTTTGTGTTCATTATTATTTTGGTGTGTCATCGTTGCAGTCAGCTATAACCTTTTATAAGGATTCATGATAGTTACTTTGTGGTGATATTTATTCATCGATCTTCCGCAATTATATTAGAGCGTCATCTTCATTACATGGTATCAGAACCATTTTTGATTGTGAAAACACCGATTATTACCTCAAGAAGCGTGTCGATAGTGCTATTAATTTTATTGTAAGTTTACCTCTTTATAATTATTTTTTTCCTTAAAATATAGATGAAAAGGAAGGATTTAATTTTTGTTTAACACCTTCAAACTACAAAACATGGGTCTAAACTATGAAAAATTATCTATATTTTAAAAAATTATGGGGTTATGAAAGTGGTTCAAAGGTAGAACCCTCCATTAATGCTACGATTGAGCAAAAAGAAGAATATGAAGGAGGCCATCAAACGGTCTTATAGGTGCTCATGAATAATGTAAACGAGCACACTAAAAACACTTTGGTCGACTTCACTAATGCAAAAGAAGCATAAGAATACTTTAAAAAATCCCATATTCAAAGTGATGTTGCTCATAGAATGACCTTAAGAGATAAATTGGTCTCTCTTAGACAAGGAGATAAAGGGGTAAACGATTTCTTTGGTGAATATTCCAATATTTGGAATCAACTACATGGTTATATAAATAAATATTCACAATGTCTTGATGAGAGACAATGTGAAGACAATGAAGATTTTGTATATCAATTTTTACGAAGTCTCTAAGAAGAATTTGAATGAATTAGGTCATCTCTTATTCATCAGAAGCCATTTTCTACCAAAGAAGAGGTTCTTACCGATCTTCAAATGGCGGAAACAAGAATGAATGAAGCTAGATTTCAAAAAGATATCTCTCTTGCCGCATCTAAACCCGGAGCAAATATGAAGGCTTATCATTCTCCCCATTTCAAAAACGAAAAATCAAGCGAAGCAAGAAAGGAGGTCATTTGCCATCATTGTAAAGAAGTCGGGTATATAAGGCCAAATTACCCTAAATTGAAAAAGAAGGCGGCCTTAGTGGAGAAAAATGCTTCATCTTCCATCCTTGCACTTCAAGAAAAAGTGAAGTAACTTGTGGCTCAAATGAAGAAGAAAGCAACAGTTGTGAGATTTGCTCTTCTTCAACAAAAGAAATTCAAGGTATGACTTCTTGGATTTTTTATTCGGGTGCTTCATTTCATATGACTTCTAATGAAATAATTTTAAACTCATGTGTTAAAAAATCTTTATCTTGTGTTTACACCGCAAATGGAATAAAATTAGATATAAATAAAATTGGTGATTTACAAAATAAAAATTAGAAAATCTCCAAAATTAGTATTGTTCTAAAACTAAATTTAAACTTACTCTCTGTATATCAAATTTTAGATAAAAATTGTGTTTAACATTTTCATCAACGGGATGTATTGTACAGGATCGCCTATTGAATAAGGCGATTAGTCGTGGCTATAGAGAGGGCGAACTTTATATTATAGACTTTTTGAATAGTATAGGATATGTTAATGTTTTGATTAATGATGTTATTTTATGACACAAGAGACTAAGACATCTTAATGCTCAAAAATTATATCAAGGTCCTCTTGGTATGAAATCTAAGGAAACTTTTTCTTGCAAAGATTGTGTTCTTGGTAAAATGCAACATATTCCATTTCCAAACAAAACACATGTTACAATAAGACTCTTCAAAATCATTCATTCGGATGTATGGGGCCCGATACCCATTTTATCTAAATGAGGTATTTCTTATTATATCATTTTTATGGATGACTTTACTAGGTATACGTGGGTATATCTTTTAAAAGCAAAATCTAATGTCTTTCAAAATTTTGTTATCTTTCATAATCTTGTAAAAAATTAATTTGATTCCGAAATCAAGATTTTTAGATCCGATTCAGGAGGAGAGTTTATGTCAAAAGATTTTAAAAATCATCTCAGTACGTTTGGAATTATACATCAAACTTATTGCTCTAAGACTCCTCAACAAAATGGTATTTCTGAACGTAAGCATAGACATATTTTGAAAACTACAAGAACTTTGCTTTTATCAAGTGGTGTTCCTAAAAATTTTTGAGCAGAGGCTATTATGACTGCAGTCTATTTAATTAATCGGATGCCCTCTTCTGTTTTACAAAATGTGTCTCTTATAGAAAGACTTTTTAAAGTTTCTCCCAACTGTTCAAGACTGCGTGTTTTTGGATGTAAATGCTTTGTTTATACTGATAAAGATGATAAACTATCATTTCAGACCATAGAATGTGTCTTTTTAGGATATGGAATAACCAAAAAGGGGTATAGGTGTTATGATTGTAAAAATGATAAGCTTTATATATCACGAGATGTTAAATTTTTTGAAAATGAATATGTTTTTAAAGGCATAAATGATGATATTTCTCTTGATGACTCCTCCTATTCTTTCTTGAATGAATAAGGAAAATGATCTTGATGAACATATTAGTACAAGACATCCTATTACACCTTTTGATAAACATTACAATAGGAGATATGTGTCTATCCCTAAGAGGTCAAATCGTGATTCTAGACCTCAAAGATTTGTCTCATATGATAGTTTTTCACCAAGACATAGAGCTTTAGTAATAAATATTTCAGCTATAAAGGAACATAGAATCTTTAAGGAAGCCCAATTATCATAAGATTGGATTCATGCAATGAACGAAGAGTTGAATGTTTTGTATAGAGCCCAAACTTGGGATATTGTCTCTAGACCATCAAATAAAAAGACTATAGGTTGTCGATGGGTCTATAAAATCAAGACTAATGGTGATGGCTCATTAGATCGTTATAAAACTAAATTAGTTGCCAAAGGTTACTTACAAGAATATGGAATTGATTATGAAGAGACCTTTGCTCTTGCGGCCAGAATGATAATTGTTAGAACACTTATAGTTGTTTGTGCAATTCATCATTGGAATATCTATCAGTTAGACATTAAAAATACTTGTTTGAATGGTTGGTTGAAGGAAGAAGTATATATGGAGCCTCCTCTTGGTCTCAATCTTCCTAGAAACCAAGTGATAAAGCTCAAAAGAGCTTTATATGGTCTCAAACAAGCTCCCAAAGATTGGTTTGATATAATGACTGAATTCATGATATTGCATGGTTTTACTATCTGTTATACTGACACAACCTTGTTTATAAGAAAATACTCTAAAGGTATTGTTATTATTTTGCTCTACGTTAATAGTATGATTATTACAGGTAGTGATAATACAGGTATCCAACAAATCAAGCAAGAACTTGGTAATATGTTTGAAATAATTACAGATGACAAAATTGTTGAGACACCTGAGGTAATAAACCAAAAGATGAGTCTAGTTGATGGTGAACTTTTGATTGATCCCATACCTTATAGACAGATGGTTGGAGCACTCACTTATCTTACCATAACACGGCCAGATATTGCTCATGCCGTTCATACTGTAAGTCAGTTTCAGCATGCGCCCACCTCAGTGCATATGAGCGTTATTATGAGGATTGTTTGTTATATTCGACAAACCTCAAGTAAAGGAGTATTTCTATCTCTTCCTCATTATTTTAGTTACTCGCATATACTAATGCTAATTGGGGTAGTGATGTGAATGACAGACACTCTACTACCGGCTACTGTATATTTTTTGGTTACTCACTCATTTCATGAAAATGCAAGAAACAACAAAAGGTATCTCTTTCGTTCACCGAAACCAAGTACTGTGCAATGGCCAACACAACTACAGAACTAACTTAGTTGCGACGACTACTTTAGGACTTGGGCATACAATTGAAAGCTCCTCAAATTATGTTCTGCGACAACAAAAGTGTTATGTATATAGCCAACAATCATACCTTTCATTAGCGTACAAAGCACATAGAGATGGACTGTCACTACATTCGTGAAGAGCATCTCCAAGACAACTTAATATTATAGTTTGTAAAATCAGAACATCAACTTGCAGATGTGTTCACCAAGTCATTACCTGCTCCTCGATTTCAATCTGTAATTGGCAAACTTCAGGTCATGGAGCTGTCAGTTTGATGGGGGGTGTTAGAAAAAGGGTCACTCGGTCCCAACCCTGGCCCATTGGGCCACTAGCCAGCCCCCTCTTCATTTTTCCCCCTTGTTCTCTCTCACTTACTCCCCCTTTCTTCTCTATAAATACTTCTTCAAATCCATTGTAAATTTTAAGCCTTTCGTGGCTAATCAATAAAGATTATTTATTTAAGTTTGCTTTGTGTTCATTATTTTTTTGGTGTGTCCTCGTTGCACTCGGCTATAGCCTTTTATAAGGCTTCATGATAGTTACTTTGTGGTGATATTTATTCATCGATCTTCCTTAATTATATTGGAGCGTCATCTTCATTACACTTATAACCATCACTGCTACATTCCGAGTATCTACGTTGATAAGTTTGCCCATTACTCACCCTTTGGAAATGCATCATGCACGGAACTGTGGATGATCTTGAGAGGGTTTATCTGAAATATCATTCTCTTTTTCAGAGGTTGGTCTCGTTGCCATGTAAAACTTGCCTAGCAGAAACATACTATTAAGAGAATGAAACTATATCAAATTTATGTGCCGTTCAATCATCAGCTTTGTCAAACAGATATAGAAAATTGGACTTATAAAGGAGCTTCACGATGTACTTATGTCAAGCTTTATAGCTTCACTACCAAGTTTTTTTGAGTCGGTACACCTTTCTTAGATTCACTAACATATCTTTTTCATACTTTCCTAATATGATCGACTATATTAATCCAAATGTCACAAATTGTACCTATATGATTATAAGTATCTCTTTCAAAAACTTTCTTTTTAAATACATCTTCATTATCATTTTTGTGGTTCTATCATTTAGTCCAAATAGATGTATGCACTCTTTGCCTCTTATTCTACTTTTTTATTTATACATCTATAACTAAAAGTTGATATTGAGTAGTTAAGCTTTATCTTAAGTTATTTTGAAATCTTTACAACACGATCTATCTTTTTCTTATAACAAAATAATCAAGTTGTTTTTATGACTACTCTTATAAGTAATTAAATATTTATCTCATTTTCTAAAAATATTATTGTCCATAAACAAACCATATATTATAGCAAAATTTAAGATTTCCTTATTTTCTCGTTTAAATCCTTAAAGCTATAGTTTAGTGTTACCTTTACATCATAATACTCTTTGTCCACGTGTCTCTTTAGATTTTCTTCCAAACAAATTATATCTCTTTGTACTCCTCCGAACATGTTTTCTTTATGCAATTTTTTAGTCATACTTAGGGCACATATGCTGACACTATATTAATTTTTTTTTACCCCTTACACTAATTTTAGAATCATAATTCGGTCGCTTTGACATAAGCACTCATATACTCATGTAAAACAATAACGAACCATGTGATCTGATTAGGTCCATCCAAACTGCTTTTGAAGGTTGAAACAACGTAAAGATTGGAGAGAATCAAATTTTATAGCTATACTATATGTGTATGTATACACACATAGATACATACATAAGGCATAGTCCATGCATACACTCATCAATGCTTAAATCTATTTAAACATCTCTACCGTATGATTGATATGATAAATATTGGAGCTTTTAACTGTCACATACAAAAATACAATGATATTTTTTGCTTTTTAAATTCAAATCTCAACCATTAATCTGATGAAACTCTAAGCGGACTCGAGCATGGATTGGTAAGCGGATATAATCTATGTATATGCACATATATATGTATATATATGTACACATATACATATATGTATATACATATATATATGTATATATATATATATACATATATATACATATATATACATATATATACATATACATATCTATATATATATATATACATATGTGTGCGCCCGCATATATAAGCAGCATATCTCAATGCTATAATTCCTTTTCACAAATCCAATGGTACTAGCAGCCTAGCAAGCTAAGCTATGTGTGTAAATATATATTATATGTTTTATAAACATTAACGAGGTGACTCATGCAACCGAGCATTCACCCGTGTGTAAATTTAGAAACTCGATGGGAATTTATATATTCGTGATCATATAATCACAAGTACAACAAAAGAGCTAATTTAAACGTTATATCTTCTGGGGAAGTTCATCGGATCTTTAAGTTTTCATAAATAGGAAAATTATTTGATAATTGTATTGATAGGTTGGAAGAATGAAGTACAGCGAAAGGTGACGAGCCACCACCACCAAGGGAAGTTGAAATCACCAATTAAGAAGCAAATGACATAAACCAAAGCAGACGTACACGACTCAATTAGGAGCTCACGCCGACCACACAACAGTTACATGGGCTCAACCGAAGAGCCAATTGAAGGAGACCAATGAAAGACTGAACGTCCAGAAACTAAATGAACACATCTTAGTGGCATCTGAAGCCACTGGGGACATTGCAGCCACAGTGATTAGCAAGAAGAGTGAATCTACGATGGCACTCGTCGCCGTCGCCGATGAAGCCTCTCCTGGCAACACCGCAGGCACATGAAGATTGCTCAATATCACCTAAGCCATGGAAGAGGCCGCAGCAGGGTGAACCGAATAGCGGGCGGCCGAAGAGCAGGCCGTCGAGGAGGCCATGGCACCCACCGAGCTGGCCGCCTAGGACCGGGCAGCTGCCCGGCGCCGGACCATAAGGCCGCATTGGCATGTGATGATGACGCACTCCTCCTCCACAACCAGACTCACACGGAGGTGGTTGCTCACAATCGCCTGTGAAGCAAGCAGCGGCAAATTGAATGAACACCATTGATAGCAGCAAAGAAGGGATGATGAACTTGAATGCCATTTCTCTCTGCTGGTTCTCTCACCCTCGCAACAAGACACACACTTAGAGTATGGCTTGCTCTCTTTGCTCTTGCAGTTGTGAGTGTTGTTTATGAATTCGCTAGATGGGGTGTTATATAGTAATACAGAAGAAGTCAATGGTAGTTTATACATAGAAAAATGTCATCCATGTGAGATCTCGAATCTTGTGAACATTGAACACACCCTGTCCTCACTGTGAATGATGGCTGCATCCATGACCTTCCCACTTTCTATGGTTGTCTGATTTGAGAGAGAGAGAGTTATACGACGGATGATGTCATATTCAATCTCGGCCACCTCCCGTCATGTTTGGTAACTCATGTGCCTCTTGCTCCTGCACATCTGTTGAGGCTTCGTCGTGCACGCATCGATCTGTCAAATGAGGTCTTTTATGTCTGCTTTTAGAGAAGCGGAAACCCATGCTGTGCTAAAATTGACTGATGAACTATTCATGGTTTTCTATATCAATTCAACTAGGAGCGTCTTTTCTGTACGATGGACAGATTAATTCATGCGTTCAGATCTACAGCGCATTCAATATGTTCAATTTCGCATTAAAAAAAATGAACATCTTTTCTGTCTGTACATAAACAACAACAATTACTAAGCCTTTTTCCAATTCTATACAGGTCGACTGCGTAGATATTCTTTGTTTTCACAGGACTCTATCACTCAATATCAACTACTCTTTGGGTCAATCTTTTTCTTGTTTAATATTTTAACAACCTAATTTTTCATATATCTTTACGAGAGCATCCTTGAGTCGTCTTTATATATATATAAATATCACCCTAGAATCACCTTATTCCAATATTACAATGGTGTATGTGAAGTACTTCATAAACTTGTATCACCGGCTCAGTAAAAGGTGAACAAGCCCACATGACACCGTTAGACATCTGATTTTGATGATTAAAAGGTCAATCTTCTTAAGCAATTTATACTATGTTTTAGCTAGTTAATCATTAAAGTGGCTAAAAGAGGTATGTTTACATGTTCATCTATGTTGTTTAACTAGTCAAAATTCGAGCTCAAGATATTCTTTGTTTTCACATGACTCTATCACTCAATATCAACTACTCTTTCGGTCAATCCCTTTCTCTTTTAACATTTTAACAATCTAATTTTTCATATCTCTTTAAGAGAGCATCATTGAGTCATCTTTATATATATAAATATCAACCCTAGAATCACCTTGTTCCAATATTACAATGGTGCAAAGTACTTCATAAACTTGTATCACCAGCTCAGGAAAAGGTGAACAAGCCCACATGACACCGTCAGACATCTGATTTTGATGATTAAAAGGCCAATCTTCTTAAGTATTTTATACTATGTTTTAGCTAGTTAATCATTAAAGTGGCTAAAAAAGGTATGTTTACATGTTCATCTATGTGGTTTAACTAGTTGAAATTAGAGCTCAAGCTCAAGTCATTGGTACAAATTTGACTTTTTGCGAAAACTAGCGTAACTATTTCGACGGTTACTCGTAATACTTTAGAAAACAATTTTGAGGGTTTACCTGTCGAAAATATGATAAAAATCATTGACATTTAAGTTCGCATAATTTATCATAAGTCATGTTATTTTTTCCGACGGTCGAGAAGACAGGTGGCCATGATTGAAAATCTTTTTGTGGTCATGGATCTCAACTCCAGAGATTTGAAACCATTAAAAATGTTTTATATATTGTCGTCGATTGTATTGGAACTGTTGGAAATAGTTTTGAGTTTATAAAGTGTATTAGATTGACCCGTATCCTAATTGATCCAAAATCTAAATGAAAAAGCTGAATCCCTAATCCTCTCTCTCTTGATTTTTTGATGACGATGCAACGGGTTGGCGATCAATCAACTCTGAGGACCATGTAGACAGTGAATCAATCTTTGGTACTCTCTCATAGACCATTTTGTGTATGTGTAGCTTATGAATCATATTTGAGCAAAGTCATAAATGGCTCTTCAAAATGAATGCTTTCGTACTTATAGATATGAAGTGCAAGGAAATCCATTTCTTTATCATGCAAGATTTGATCATATTACTACCCATTGATGACATGGGAAACAAAGACAATGAATTCGGATGGCTGGCATGGGTTTCTTTTTAAATGATAAAGGTCCAGTAAAAAAAAAACTAATTGTCAACTAATTCTCTTGGGACGATCTTATAAGTGACCTGGGCATCTTCTGCAATCAGTTGTATGACCGATACAAGAAAAGGGTAATCTTTATTGCACTGTAGGACTCCTCAAATCTGATAATGGCGTGAATGAACCACAACATCTTTAGGACGATCCTATATGTACAAAGGCATTGGATATTTATTTGACAGATAGGTACCTGAATAAGATTAAGTGCTAGGATATCAACACCCGATCAACTCCAAATGTATTCAATTAGTGTCAGATAGAGTTGAATTTTGGTAAACCCCTGTATGTCCGAATCTGATTAAGTGTTAAGATATCTCTCTCTTTGCTATTCGTTCATTCTGTTGGAGAGCATCTTGCATACAATTACATGGTCCTTAAGCTTAACATGATACATCTTTAATATAGAATATTGTGTGAGTGTTTTGAAGGTAGTTGATAGCTTTGATTCCCTATGTCAATTCAAGATTAAGAAGTTTTCATAGTATGTGCCAACTTTGATGATACAGTTCATTTATGAAGATGTTATATTCATGAGATACGTATAGTCCTCATGTCCAGATTCCATTGCAGGGTCCTGAAGTAATTAAGTTGCTTGCGGGCATACTTTTTATTAGTGGGAAACTTTCTTTATCAAATAGAATACATGCTGTGGACAGACCGATAACCCTTATAATATAAAGAAAGAGACTGATATATGTTAGCAGCCTTAGGTACTAGCAAATCTAAACAAATTTCAACCATCTATCTTATAGATAATTGATATTTAAAATTAAAAAAACAAAGTGTTCATGTGAATAAAGTGTACCTACACAATGTACATTACTTTATAGATTTAAATATCAACCATGGTCACCCAAGATAGACGATTGAGATTTGCTTGGATTTACTATCGCTTAAGGGTGCTAGCATATACCAATAGAGGAACTAGTATATGCTAGCATACTTAAATACTAGCAAATTCAAACAAATCTCAACATCTATTTTTTTTTTTTATGGTGGATGATTGAAATTTAAATATAAAGAGTAAAAAATATATATGTACTTTTTGTATGTATACTTTATTTATATGAGCGCTTGCATTTTAAATTTCAACTCTTAATGATGTTGTTTGGATTTGTTAGCACATAAGTGTGCTACCATATATATATATATATATATATATATATATATATATATATATATATATATATATATATATATATATATATAGTAAAGTTGCACAAATCACATTACATGTTTCATCGTGCTTTCAAGGTCTGCATGTGATCATGTGGATGGTACCTCCTAATATATATGTAGTACATTCCGAGTCATCATTGATTCGATATCCTCTACAAAATAATTCATTTTATGTGTATTGGAAAAGGGAGGAAATCATTATGTGATTATAGAAATCTTTCCAAGTAAATTGGTTAGCTTTGATATAAATTTCAACGGTTTGGTTCTCTTCTTTTAGAAACTAGACTTTGTGGTTTGGTACACGGTTCCAGTGCTGGAACTGAACCATGAGAGCCGAACGAAACCAATTAATGGAGTTGGTTTGGTTCGGTTCCAGCGGTTCATTGAAAACCCCTATCCGATGCTTGCCATTCTGTTTATATCCCTGTATTGCGATAGTTGAAATTGTCGATAATACCTTTGGTATTCAACTATTAAAAATGCTTGGCTGTAGACCCTGGGAAATTTCCCATGAATTGTCACAATCTTTTGAAGACAATTCATGGAGTTGGTGCACACGCACGCACACACACACACAACTTGAGTAGGCATATTTGTGGTAGAGCTGTCAAATATTTCCATTTTACGATAAACATAAAAACTGTTAACTTAAATTGCTGTCACATGCTTCTTTTAGGAAAATCACATATATTCATAAAATTTTACCTTTAGAAGTAACTTGTGTTCAGCTAACTTGATCCTTCACAATTAACTTGAGATCTTATAACACAATCGCTTCTTCTTTTGTCTGATGTTTTCTGTTTCCTTATTTTTAATTTATCCTTGTAGACAACACCATTTAGTGTGGGAAAAGGCTCGATCTCAGTTCTTCTGTGAGCCTTCATTTAACAGTAAGATAGTTTGACTACTTCTTTCCACATATTTAGCGTGATCAAAGCAATGTTTTGGTTCATCCTCTGCTACTAAAGGATTAATATACAACTGATCACTTAATTACCCATCTCAAATGATGGGAGTTGCCCGAGTATCAGGCACTGTAACAGCTACGATTTGAAGTAATCACACTACCACAAAACACATTTAATTTGTCGACTGCCCAGTGATGTTGAAAATGAAGAAACCGAAGATCGACCACGAAGGTGGAAGGAGGGAATCACAGAAGGCGTCGCGGGACTTTCGTCGAGCAATAGGGTATTTTCTGTGTAGAGATTTCACGAGATATATCATATGTATATCTCTTTACTTCTCATTTACCCTTATATTTTTCGTTTTCAGCTTGTTCCGTGAATTCTTCCTTGTATTTAGTAAGCAAAACGTTACATTTATAAATCCGTTTTTATTTAAAAGAAACCATATCCCATTAAATCAAGAAAGAGGACCCTTCTGCGTTTAACTCAATTCAATCTTTAAAACAAGAAAGAGGACCTTTCTGCGTTTAACTCAATTCAATCTCAAGACACCTACTCATGGTCACTCTTAACTTCAACTCATTAGAGTTGCTTCTTTGTGTTAACTTTATCAGTCAGAGTTTATTGTGTTTCTTAGGGAAGATGGGTGGGGCGAGTAGTCAAGTTTTTGAAGTATAAACCACGAGAGTGGTTCCCTTCTGTGTGTTTTTTTACGAGGAGGCCGAAGCCTAAAACACCCACTCCCACGCATGCACCCTCTGGGAGTCAATCTCCCATCAGCAGCAACGGTGCTAGAGCGTCCTGCTGTTGAGCTAACGCTCTGGGTGCACCTTGTGTGTGATATTTGATCATTCTTAGCTGTATGCAGGTTTGGGATCACCCGATTTTTGCCAATTAAAAAAAAATTATGAGTGAGCCCTATTTTGATACAGCTCGAGTTATTCACAAGTTGATCTACCTAGCCATGTGGGTGGTCTTTGACTAAAAACGTTATGATTTTACTAATTTATATAAAAAATGTGGTGAAAAAAATTAATCTTTTCTTAGTCTATTATATCTAATTAGGGCCCAACATGCCTTATTGACTTGAATGTCTAAAATTCTACCTTCTGAGTTAATATTGTCGTTCTGGGTGTCTCTTCTTGACTTCGACCCGAACATTAAGGGTTCTACTTGAGCATCACATGCCAAAAGGACATTAGCATTAAGTTGGCCACCATATTCTTAATGTTCAAGTGATATTTGTCAGACAGCTAATCACAATTTAGCCATAGCTGGCTCGGAATACACTCAGCTTTTCGAACTGGAACTGAACCTGACCGAAAACAGTTGACCGGACCCAGAACCATAAGCGGACCATAGGACTCCATTGATTCGGTCACAGTTTCTCCTCTTATGGAACCGGAACCATAACAGTGTTCCAGTTCATGCTTCATTTTATAAGTTTTATTTTTTCCTGATTTTTTCTATGTTTTCCTTTGTTTTTTGGTTTTAGCTTCAAACTGAGAGTGGAGATTACGAACTATAATTGGAACAGGGGAATCTGGTTCAGTTACAATTCAAAATTCTAAGTAAACATGGCCAAATCCAGGTAAACTGGAATGAGAGGTTCCAAACCACCGATTCTCATTTTCTTGGAACCATAACGGAACTAAACTGGAACCGAGCCAGTTCTGGTTCCGGTTTGAGGCCTATACTGCCCAAAACAAAAAAACTATTAAAATTATGAAAAAAAAGTATAGAATTGTTGGTTCTGGTCTCATGGTTCCTATTTCACCGATTCGGGTTCATAATCCAATTTGATTCTAGTTGAAACTGCTGAACTCGTTTGAAACCGATCATGTCTAGCTCCAAGCACAGTTTGCCCAGAATCGGCCATGTCGTACTGCTGCTTGAAGTAGGCTTAGTTTGGTTTTCGTTATTTGTCAGAAAGCAAGTCAACTTACAGTTCAAGCGATTCCATTAGACTCTTCCATTCCGCGTTTCAGAGAAGGCTCAATATTTAAGATGGCAAACAATCAATGCTCACAGATCATGGACGTAAGCGCTGCAAGCTAAGTCAAATCTTAATACTTTAAAAATAATGAAGCACAGATGCTTAAGACACTTAAAAACCGCAGTACCTATTCTCGAAAATACTTCAGTACATTGAAGATTCAACCAATCAAACAGTGGATCGATTCCCACCCCATCCATAGATAATAGCAAGTTGGTATAAAATACATTTCCTTTGATTACATATTACGATTCACCGTATGCTGCCATTCATGCATGGAACTACTACACATCAAATTACGGGCTATATTCGATCACAATTGCCTTACGCTCGATCCCATCAATCTCGAGAGAGATGTGGGGATGGAATTGCTTCGTGTAGATCATAGTGAAAACAATACGATGCAGTTAAATTCAACTATGCGTAAGTTTCAAGCGTGTTGCTGTTTTATTACGGATACAGCTGCACATCGCTACAAGGAAATTTATGAGAATCTGCGGCCGGTTTCTCACCTTTTGTTCCTATATATACAAGATTTTAACTGTGAGAATCGCAGGTAAAAGTTCCCAAGAGTTTGATTGCTGTCAGTGCCTTTGGTTTTTAACAGTGAGCGCAGAGATGACGTCCATGATGATCCCTTCCTTGCTGCTATCATTGCTAGTTTTGACACAGTCTGCCAATGCCTGCTTAGAAGATCCTTGTGAAAAACCATTGCTCCCACATAAGCCTCACTGTGACCCGAACTGTCACAAACCCAAGAAACTGAAGCCTCATGTGCAGAAGCCACCGCGCAGACCAACAGAACCACATTGCCCTGTCAACACAATTAAGCTCAGCGTGTGCACTGAGCTCTTAGGTGTGTTGCTTGGTGCCCCGAGCCCGCTGAACTCCGATTGCTGCCCGCTCATCCAAGGCTTGATCAACTTTGAGGCAGCTGCTTGCTTGTGTCAAGTGGTGAAGACCGACTTCTTGGGGATTAAGATTGAGTATCATTACAAGTTTACGCTGCTTGTTAATCACTGTGGTTGCTCTATTCCATCTGGGTTCCGGTGTGCTTAGTTTTGCATGTGATGTTTCTTCTTTTACGGTATTATAAGATCATTAACAGTGTCTCGTTCAAGTAATATCTACCTCTTAGTTTGTGTAAGTGTGTCTGGTTTGTTTGAGCTGTCATGGACCCTTGAGCTGGCATGGTTGAAACTGCTCTATTCCATCCGGGTTCCGGTGATTGCATCATTAACTAATGGTCTCTATACTTTTCTATTGAGGAATATCCCCTATTATCACGTTGCGAATGACTCTCTCTAGAGAGAGAGATATTAGTGATGATAAAACAAGAACCATTTAATGCACATACAAAATCACAACAATACTTTTAATTAAAATCTTCACTATTAATCATTAATCATGTTAATCTAAGGATATTTACAAAAGATTATGCACCATCATTATGCATTTATCATTCTCTCTATATGTATATAAGAAAATTGGATCTAGTGACATGCTCACCTATTACTTTTGGATGACATGAGTATTATAACAATGACGTTCAGACTTTTTGAAACTTTTTTATATTTTTCAAAATCTCTTAAAAATTATATATTATACTCACATCATCTCAAAACAATGAATATACAACATCAACCGTGAAAGATCCAATCATTATATATATATATATATATATATATATATATATATATATATATATATTAAGGGCTTCTCCTTAAGAGAAAAGTGTGGAATAGGCCCCAATCTCAAGATATTAAACCGGCATAGCAAGTCTGATGTGCGGTGAGGATTGAACGAAAACCCAACAATTATTCCACACATTAAGATTATCATATCATCCAAACCCTCCGTGGTGTTGTTAATCAACCCACGCAAGTCAAAACTAAGGAAGGTTGTTCCAAGGAAATGGTCTTTTATTAAAGATACCAGCATGTGGTGATCAGACTCCACGATCCCATACCTCTCATATGGCTAAGACAATGTTCTATATGTAAACTAGCCTTGATTTCTCCCCTACTCTTCCCATATACAACACCCCATCTAGCTAACTTATACCATATTCATCACCATACGAAGAAGACAGCAAGCAGTCATCTAAATATTTGCGTTTCTGTTGTTGTGTGAGAGAGAGAAAGAAAGAGATGGCATCTAAATTCATTATTTCCTCTTTGTTGCTTTCAATGGTGCTCATTCAATGCGCCACCGCTTGCTTTACTGGCGATTGTGAGCAACCACCTCCGTGTGAGTATGGTTGTGGAATAGTAGTATGCATCATCATCATATGCCAATGAGGCCTTATGGTCCGGAGCCAGGCAGCTGCCCGGCCCTAGGCGGCAGGCTCGGTGGGTGCCATGGCATCCTCGACGGCCTGCTCTTCGGCCGCCCGCTATTCGGTTCACCCTGCTGCGGCTTCTTCCATGGCTTAGGTGATGATGAGCAAGCTTCATGTGCATGCAGTGTTGCCAGGAGAGGCTTTATTGGCGACGGCGACGAGTGCCATCGTAGATTCAGTCTGCATGCCAACCATTGTGGCTGCAGTGTCCTCAGCTGATTCAGGTGCCACTAAGATTATATATGTGCATGCGGTGTTGCCAGGAGAGGCTTCATAGGCGACGGCGACGAGTGCCATCGTAGATTTAGTAGTCTGCTTGCCAACCATTGTGGCTGTAGTGTCCCAGCGGGTTCAGGTGCCACTAAGATATATACATATATATATATATATATATATATATATATATATATATATATATATATATATATATATATATATATATATATATATATATATATACATATATGTATATAATATATGTAGAGAGAGGTAATGGTATATGTAAATCCAAACAAATCTCAACCATCCATCTTGGGTGAAGAATGATTGAGATTGGAATATATAAGTAAAAAGTATAGGTGCTTTATTCATATTAGCACTTTTATTGGTTGAGATTTATTTGAATGTGCTAGCACCCTTAACATATATGAGTTTTTCATATTATAATATATATGTATATATAGAGTAAATAGTCCATGCACATACTCATCCATACTCTAATATTTTTAAAGATCTCAATAAGTTGATCTTACAATTGAGATTTTGAAGAAAACACAAATAGTAAAAGGTGTATTTGATGCATGCATACTCATCCATACTCTAATATTCTTAAAGATTTCAACAGTTAAAGCAAAAAGTAAATAGTAATATGTGCATTCTACAATTTACCAACATACTTTTTTGTTTAAATTTGAATTTCATTCACTGCTACACATGTTTGAGAATGTTTAAGCATGTATGATGCACGCATGGACTAATTTCTATATATATGATGCTTCAGTTCACTGCCGGTGCTCCTTCGTGAGATCAAGTATTGTGCGGTCTTTGTAAGTGTTTTAAGTCGGTGTATCAATGCTTTTACTTATATTCCATGTGTTCATGAACTTCTCTTGGCTAGAGTTGGTAAGTGAATATTTTTAGAAGGCGTGACATCTAAATGTTCTTCAGAGGGTAGAGCACTCACCAAGGTGACTGAATATTTCTAAAAACTCTAGTTGATTAAGAAAATATAATTTTCAATTAATATTCCAAAATAATTATTGATAGAGAAAGACGCTTGGATTAATATTACCATTTCACTCTCCAAATTGTACACATCAACCGGCCAAATCCTGGTAGGTGCTTCTTTTAAGAGGGAAGAGGCATCATCTTATTTAGGCCGGGCTCAGGCTGAGCCAAATTAAGCATCCTATTCTAGGATATCTTACACACCACAATGATAGTGGGTTCATACTCGGCCTGGGATAATCTTGAGCTGAACTGAACCCAGTTAGACTTACATATTATTTTGAAACCAAAAGCTATGAACGCCATGAATTTCAACTTCATAACTAGACATGGCTGGTTCAGAACTGGCTTCACGGTTCCAACGGGAACCGAAAACCTCTGGTTTCGGTTATGGTTCATGGTAGCACACAGCCACACCCACACATGCACCCTCTCGGAGTCGAACTCCACGCTCTAGAACACCCTGCCTTTGGGTTAACGCTCTCATCTGTGCAGCATTCATACTTTAACCATGAGCGTCCGTGTCATACGGACACTTCTAACAACCCTAGTTCATCTAACTCATCTGGTTCTACGTACCGTATGCATTTATCTTCCATTAACGAGGCTACAGTTGCATGAACTCTAGGCGAACCCCTTGATTGTATTTTTCATTAAGAGTGATTAGCCTGACGGGCATCTCCCCTTTAACAGATGTCTTTTCTTTAAGAGAAATGGGTGCAGGTGCATCTCTCTGACACATTCTTAAAGAGAAGATGCACGAGTCTTGTATCTCCCCTTCAAAATTGGGGTTTACAATGAAGAAGAAGAAGAAAAGAATACTCAGAGCACTACATCAACCGCGGGTCTTTGCAGTGGGGAGTTTGATTGTTCAGGGGTGCATGCATGTGTGGGCGAGTTAGGCCTTCGGCCTTTCTTTGTAAAAAAAAGGGTCTCTCAACCGATGAAAATAGGTCAAAAACGGTTTGACAAAAGTTAATTTCTACTAGTGACACTTCTTAGAGAATCTTATCAAACCGGGAGAATTACAGCATTACAACAGGTGATGAGGGATCGCCTGGTAACAATAAAACGAAATGAATGAGTGAGAGAGACAGAGCAACAAGCCAATCACACAGATACAAGCCGAGAAAAAAGAAAAGAAAAACTGGATGCAAGATGAAAGAGCAAATTAGGTTAAGCTTGGGCACACTTGAAGCCTTCAGGGGGAACACTGCCACAAGCATTGAGGAGCAAGCTGAGCGATACAGGCACGTTGAGGTTGATGCCAAGAACGTTGAATTTGATAACAGTGCAGAGGCAAGCAGCTGCATCAACGTCCGCAAGACCCTTAAGCAGGCCGCAGAGCTTGCTGCTTCCAGAGCCGATCACCAAGTTGACCAACCCTCCAAGCAAGTCAGCACAAGCAGCAAGCTTCAAAGTGTCCTTAGGGCATTTAGGGTACGGGTTGTAGGGAGGGTATTTTGTGACAAGGGGTTAAATATATGGGTATGGTGACGGTTAGGGCTTGGGCTTGATGATGCCATATTTCTCACCTTCTCCTCTATCTCTCTCTGCGATTTTGAGCTTGTTGGATGTGTTTGAGTATCCCAATAGCAGAGCTTTTATAAAAGGAGAATGGCATGGGAGATAAGGTGAAGTTAACAGTATTGTTTTTGGACTTCTGGTTTTTGTGATGAAAGAAAAATGGGCACAAGGAACCCATGTGATATCGGTGGCTCTAATATTGGCTGTATGGATGATGCCATTAGCTAAGGCATTTGGATGTTTGTGTTGTGGCGTTTGCTCCCATACATAGAGCAAAGTAGGTTATTTTGGATATCTGGTGCGCTTTTTTTCTTTTTTCTTCTGCTTTATCACATTATTGTTCATGAACGTGTCAGTGTATATTAGCCAACTTGGGATAAGAGCCACAACAATTCGTTGTCATTGAAATGGAGATGAGTCCATTGAGTATGCTGCTCCTTGTTAATAATTCCATCTTTGAATCACCAACACAAGTAGGTATTAGCACCAGTGAGTGCTTCTCGATATATGATTCCTCAATCAAAGACACCGATCAATTGCGCACCGATCCAACTGTTGTTCTCTACGTCACCAGCTTTTTAAAACGAACTGCACAGGGTTTGGGGTTTAGGGTTTATTGACATTTGAAAGCAATGAGTTGTGTATGTACGTAGCATGCATATTTTGATATCTTTGTAGAGGATAGAGCTTGCCTAGTAATATTGTAGGCGTGGACTCCTAGTGGTGGTTCTCCAAATTTCAGTTGGGGCAGACACCCCAGATAAAAAACGATTCGAAAAGAGACGCATGCTCATCTCCAAATTTCAGCTCAATTTCGGCTTTTGAGAGCTCGTTAAATAGAATTTTTAACATTTTATCCGAAAATAATAGCCACATTACATTTTGAGAGCTCGTTAAATAACTACAAGAAAATATTCTCTTCGTGGTGGTCGAAAAAATGCCAGTAAAAGCTTGTTGTGACATGCACGCCTGATACCGTCAAAGAAACTAGAGTAATAGGGATGTTCATGGCTTGGTTTGGTTTGATTCTAGTCTCAACCTTGAACCAAACTGTCATAACTCTGTTCTTAACTTTTAAAGGACTGAACTGAATCATGCTATGGCCAAAACCAAACTAAAATAAATCGCTGGTTCTACTTATGTAAAGATTTTGCTAAATAATGTCATCAGATTATTTAGATCTATGGTCTACGTTATATATGTATAAGGTTATAAAACTCATATATATAAACTTATGTACTTGTCAAGATTTATATCCATATAAGTACATAAACTTTATATATATAATGGTTCTGTTAGATTCCAACACTGGAACAATGAACTGAACTGTCAGGGTTTTTTCTTATTAAAACCAAACTGAATCAAACAGCTAGACATCTAAAACCGGTTTGGTTCCTCTGGTTCGATTCTCACGGTTCTATGAACACCCTTAATCAGCAATACATTCTACTCCGGTGCAATGAGCTTCCACCTCCTTTGCACGCCCCTAGGTGGCAACATCATATTAGGTTTTTGTGACGCTCAAATTACTGTCACAGTAATCAGTTTCTTGTACCGAGTGAAGGTTCGGTTTCTTTTGAACTTTTCTCACAATGAAGACTTGGGTAAGTGAAGGGCGACTTTCTTAGGTACTTAAGAATCTCTCTCTCTCTCTCTCTCTCCGTGTGTGTGTGTGCGCGCGCGCGCTCAAAAAAACAAAGCCAAGCATCTCGAACATAGAATGAAGCCTAGCCGATGATGCAACAAGCACGACCCAGCCCAACAGTTTCACCCTCTTCTGAGAAGCTGAAATGGGTCAAGCCCAAGTCTCCACAATTAAGCTTCTTCCATTTCACCTTCCACCACATACGGTACCCAAGCAAGGCAACCAGCTGCCTCAGCACCATAGAGAAAAAATGATTTAATGGCCTTTAAGGATCTGGAACGTGTGGTCCGCACGCTTTACCCATGTGTTAAAATGTGTGGGGCATGTATGCTGCACCACAGGGAGTGCGACGGTGTCCAGTGTGTACCTTGCAGCCTCACACGCAAACACGGTACAGTGCCATGGCCCTGTTATCATACGGGACGTGTCCAGAGTTTCAAAAGCAACGTGTACGGGGACTGCACTCTCACTACAGCAGGGCCTTGCCCTGTTATCAAAATCCCGTTAGGGCCAGGCTTCGGCTAGACCAATCCTTATAACAAAAGTAATATATAATTCACCTAGCTCTACCTTCTCGTTCTTTTAGGCCCCGTGGGCTATCTAGGCCCACTCTTTCACCCCAGGGTCATTTGGGCCAAGGTAATAAAAGACACTTTGAAAATTATGGCTTACATTTTCTAGCCCAGCCCAGTCGGTTTTTGTGGTTGGGCAGGGAGGGCCTGATGTAATTGGCTAATGGGGTGGAAAGCATGACCTGTACCCGGCTCAACCCAAGTCTGTTCTTGTCCCACTCCTATTGTCCTGGCGGGCCTCTTACAGGCTTGCACACACACACACACACGCACACAGATTGAGAGAGAGAGAGAGAGAGAGAGAGAGAGAGAGAGAGAGAGAGAGAGAGAGAGAGAGAGAGAGAGAGAGAGAGAGAGAGAGAACCAGACCATGAATTATGAAAAGAACGATCATCCGCTTGCAGCGATCTATCTTAAACTTGAATTCACACGGCAAACTGGAACTAAAATGAGTAAATATTCAAGGCTGATTTACTGTTAGCGTTTAGACTTATTTGTCTTCCCTAGTAACAAGCTTTCATATACAGAATCTCATGGAGTTACGTAGTTCAACAGCCAATGCTTCTTTTTATTTTTTCAGTCACGCCCTTCCCTCAGGTTGAATGACTGACGGAAAGTTATCAACTGTCTGTAGATTGATTATTCAAAGAATAGCCATTTCTTTGCATGAATCTTCACAAATATAATCCATTCAACAGGAATTTTTATTTTAGAAATCTCGTGGCAACTGCATTATTCAGCTAATTTACTTCGACGCTTTAAAAAAACACATGAAATTAAGATGAGAATACCAGCCGAGAGAGAGAGATGCACAATGCCATAATTAAGTTGTATGCCTTTCAAATGTTTAGAAGGATCACGATCTAAACAATTATCAGAAATCCTGATAGATAGATAAGGAAACGTATCATGCGAATCAAATGCGCGATCAACCTTTTAAATTAATAATTGGTATAATAAGTTTTTATCGATTCTCTTGGGGTCTCCTATTTGATAATTGCCTGTTTGTTCTTGTTGACGCCGGAAATAGACCACTAGAATTGCGTCGCCACTCCTGAACAGAACAATGTTCTGATCTGTTCATTTCCTCCACATATTAGAGACATAGAGTTCCGAAACCCTGAATCCATTTACACCAGTACGCCAACTTCAATTTTTTAGTTATTATGAGTATTTAGTTTCTCACCAACCGAACTCATTTTATAAGTGCAAACATCGTGATTGGATTGCAATACATTTATAACACTATGCCAAGCTCTTTAATGGCAGTGACTTTGTGCTCCAATCTTCAAGAGGCATTGATAACGAACAGATAAAAGCAATTAGAAGAGTGATCCGGCAACTTGCCGAAGTAACATAGAAGCATACAAAAGGAAACGCAAGGTTGGTTCATAAATTGGATGAGAGACAAGTCAAAAGGATTTATTGCCTTCTCGTAGGATGCATGATCAGCGTTAAAAGAGAATGTCCCACTTGTGAAGCAAGCCCGGACAGCTAGCTGCTAGTTACGGGTGGAACATGCATGTCCGTCATAATTACACCTACCTTGTCCTCTACTTACTCTATACCCTGTAGATTTTTAATCTTTATAGCTGATTATGGAATCCAACGTTTGTATATATATATATATATATAATCTAATATGCTTATGTTATTATGTTATTTATTTGCCGTATTCTTCAAAATCTTAAACCATCTATTTGTTCATATGTGTCGTTGAGTTCAAAAGTAGAAAGCAAAAGCTCACACTTACTCTTACAAGGTTACTTGATTTATTTTTTTTATATTATTTACTTTTAAACTTAATCATCCATTTTAAACTAGATGGTTGACAGATAAATGGTTAAGATCAAATGATGAGCAAGCATATAAAATGACAACTAGACACTTTAGATACACATATTAAATATAGAGAGAGGTAGTGATAAATGCTCAAATTATTTATGTTCAAATTTACTGAAACATTTGATTAGCATGATCAGATTTGAATAAAAGGTACATTTAACTTTGTACTTTTCTTTAATGATTTGAATAGATTTGGACACGAATAAGATTTAAGCATTTACCACTATCCCTTTTACCACCTAAACAGCTGCTGGAGAGGTTGTCATATTACATCATGCGAAATCTCCTGCTACCTTGCACAACCTCAACAACAGCCCCCACCATCAGCCACACACCTTTCTCTACTCTTCCTCTTGTCGACACAAACACCGGTTAAAATGGTGGTTAACTTCTACCACCACCTTGAAAGTATATATATATATATATATACACACACTACAGCAATAGGGTTACTATATATATACTTTTTTTACTATTTGCATACTCTTTACAACATTGATATTCTTGTTCCATGCATTCCTTCTCCTTTTTTGGCCATTCTTCATGCCAACACCACTTCCACGACTATGGAGTGCTTTGATAATCCAGAATTAAGTTCTCTTTCATCTTCTCTTTCTTTTCTAGACATGTCTGCCTTTTCTCTTTCTTCTTTTCTCCCTCTTCTTCCTCTCTTCTTCTTCTCACTTTCACTCTTTCTCTCTCAACCTCTTGTAGCCAAAACACAGATGTTCATGGGCATGTCTTCCTACAGAGGCAGACATGCCCATGAGCATCTTCTTTGAGGAAGTAGATGCACTTCTGGTCGTCTACTAAGAAATATGCTTCGAGACCCGTCTACTTGTGCGAGACATGCATTACCCGACATAACAATAGAGAGATTTATGGTTATGAAAGCCCTAGTGAGAGACAAAAAAGAGGACTGGAGAAGGAGAACCAAAAAAGAGAGAGCTATATATTAAAAAAGAAAGAGGAAGAAGATAGAGAGATAGAGGATAACAAGTATGTACAACAAAATATGTCGTGCAATGGGATAATTATTGATATTTAACCTTATCCTTTTCCACAGTTTATATTTTCTCTTATTTACAAGTCTTAGGCATCACAATCTCTCTCTCTCTCTATATTATATATATAGAAAGAGAGAGGGGGGGAGGAATGTGGCCAATCTTGGTGTTCGTAGATGTGTGACAAAATGGGTGTACGAGGGCGATGATCAGATGAAGCAGCAGGTGCCTGTTGAGCATATGCGACAGCCTCTCTCTCTCTCTCTCTCTCTCTCTATATATATATATATATATATATATATATATATATATATATATATATATATATATATATATATATATATATATATATATATATATATATATATAAGAGTTAGGAAAATTTGATGCACGAATACTAGGAAGTAATAATATACTATGTTTAGCAGTTAAAATTAAACTTGAACAGTTATCTTGAGGCCCGTATCCTTCCATGCCATATTTGTTAATAAATGAATAAAAAATCAAAGGTCAACATACATTATTAGATCAAACCAATATCACAGGCATGATTGTGTTGCTTCTGGGCTCCAATTCATGCCAGAGAGGGAATCCTTCTCACTTGAACCAATCATGCATGGCAGATATGAAATCTTTCTTTCAGTGCGAGAATCCAACTCTTAGAGAAGCACCGAACTCGGGAAAGGGTAATAATAATGAACACAGAGCACCGGCTGATTGAAGAACTAATTAGCAAGAAGGATTAAATCCCATCAAACAACAGCAACGTTCTATACAAAATTGGCCGGTCGCCGGCCACCAACTCCAACATATACCCTGATCACTAAAAACCCCATCACCATCCTACTATTTTCACCTGAAAATACAATCTAAATAACGAAAACAGTAGCCGCATATATTGCGAGTATTTAGATGAAAGCTCCCAGAAGAACCAAGAATTCAATTAGAACGTCAAGAACTCTGACGAGACGAGAAAAAAATTGCAGGGAAAGAGAGGTTAAAGCACTGATCAATATAAGGGAGATCTATGAGGGATGCCCTTCCTGCGGTTATTCATCACATCAGTGGCAGGCGAAAAAAATTGCGAAGGCGGCGCGTCAACAGAGACGTTGGTCCCGTTCTTTCTCACAAGCTCTGTCTCTGAGCACTCGAATGCCGGCGGTGTTGAGCAGGACTCAGGCGACTCAAGGACGGAATCCGGTGTCTTCTGCTCGCTATCAAGGTTAACACCTTCCCCTCTGAATCCTTCCTGTATAGGCAGATACCTGCAGTCGCGCAGATGCTCCACTAAAGATCCTTCGTTACTCATCACATGGTGCACCTAATTTCAATTTGCCCACAAATCAAATCTTTACTCAGTCAATTCAACGATTTCCCGCAATCTAGAAATCAATCCACTTAATTTCGCGGCAAAGCCAGAAAACAGAACAATGAAACAAATCAGAACTTTATAGTTAGCCAATTCAACGACTCCTACCATTTAAAATCTGCCTAATTTCCCCACAAGAAAAATAGAACAATACATATAGAATCAAAATTTTCTAATTCAACGACTCATACCATTGACAATCTGCCTAATTCCCCCAACAGTAGAAAACTAATAGATAAAAACCTTCTAGTTTCAACGACTCCACAATTTAAATTTCCAGCGTTCATGAGGAAATAGCTTTAAAAATATACCTTGCATGCCAGACAGCAAAAGAGGAATGGCTCTTGGAGGCTCCGGCTACACGTACCGCAGACATTGCCGGAGCCCCTGGACGGTCGAGAGTGAGGGCGCTGCGTCAAGAAAACCACTTTGGCACTATTGGTGGTATAGGCCTAAACATCATCCAAATTAATCTTTTAAATTAGCAATTAATTAGAGGAATTCAACAGGGGAAGAAAACCATTGCAAGTAAAAGAATTAGTAATTAATTTGGGGTAGTCACTGTCAATGAGTAAGAATAACAAAAAAAAAATGCAGGAAAATGAATGGTGCAGACTGCAGAGAGATTGACCTGAACATAAGCGCAGTCAATCAGCTTCTCCAGATCGTCAACCCGAATAACGTCATGGTAAACGTACCTCCGAATCTGTAGCGAAGAGATTTTGTTGGTGTCGGCGAAAATTAAGTTGAACTTTAAGAGCACATTGAAACTAAAGAAAGCATGATTACTAGGTAAATTCAGAAAGCAGCATTAGTTCAAAAAATGGTATTTCCCAAGGTTAGAAAACCGGCCGACGGTTCAAAGAGTCAGGAATTTCATTCGGATGGTTTTGGATGATCGGATTTATCGCAGGAGAAGAAGGAAACCTGAAGGAGTCGATGGGATGGATGAAGAGAGACGCAATGAGGGCAGATGCTGGCGCAGCAATCCAAGCAGAAGACGTTCTTCTCGTTCTTCCTTTCAGATTCATGAAGAGAGCAAGGGACAAAGAATTTCTCAGAGAGAAGAGCGTCCAACCAAACAGGGTCGGGGGATCGATTCTCAGATGCACAGCCGACCTGTTCTCAATTAAAAAAAAGGATCAACCTTTACAAATCAAAACCATCATAATACCAATTCAAATTTCTATCTCAACTTTTTCTATCAAATGAAAACGAAAGAGAATTACGTACGAAACCCACCATTTTTTATCTCCTTTTGAGGAATCAGAAGGAAAAAGTACAAGAATTTCTCATGAATTCACTTCGTCTGGACGCTACTGAATATGTTAAGCTTGAAAAGGAAACTACTAAAAGAGTAGTCGACGATATCTTATTAGGAACCGATGAGAACTAGCTAAGAGGAAAGAGAAGCAGGCAAATTGGGGCGTGTGTGCGTGCCGATGAAAGAGATATTGCTGGTCAGCAGGTTTCTCTCCTTTGAAAAGGAAAAGGGAGGAAAGAGGGAGCAAAGTTTTTGGGCAGAAAAGAGGCAGTATGGTGCGAGTGCCTCTCCTTGTGATTGGCGAAAACCACTGTTTTGTTCAGAGAGAGCCTTCGCATTCATTCAAGTCTTGTTGGCTTCTCGATGGGAGAGAGAGAGAGTTTCTGGTGTGTTAATTTTGTTTCATCCTCGCCCTTAAACCCTAAACCCTAAGCAAATGGTTTCAACTTTCAAAGAGGCTCGCAGACTCGCTCTGCTACAACACAAAACAACAGGCAGCGAGTCGTATTTCTCTCTCTAAACTCACCTCTCCTCGTGCACCACCCAAGATTTTGAATACAGAAAGACAAAACTACCCAACACGACTTCTATAAGTCGGGTCGGGTTGTGCATACATAACGTGAGAGTTGATAGAAGTTGTTAGATCAAATGCTTGGATCGTCCGATTGAAAAGGTAAATGGTGGAGATCAAAAACAAAAACATGATGGTTGTTTTCCAAGAAAAACAAAAGGGATAAAGTATATTGTTTTTTTTTGTTTTTTAGTTTAATCCATCAAACTCTAAAAATAAATAATTTTAATTGATAAGAATGATTTATCGTGAATAAGAATTTGCAGTATCTATCATCATGCTATTATTGTCGTCACAAATACAAGTTTTTAGTTTATACTTTTTATTGGGTTTAATTTTGAGAACAAATATCTACATATAACCATAGAGCGCTTCAATTGAGAGATTAATAGTTACTCTCATAAATGTTTATGTACTCGAAAGAGCAAGTAACATATCTATATATATATATATCAGTGAACTTGTTGATGTTCACATGGAACAATACACAACACAACGATAGTATATTTCTACAATAATAACCGATGTCAAACATTTGTTGAATGTGAAAGAGGAGTATATATATTTTATTGTAACTATTGTGAATGTATATAGGTTTTTTATTATAAATATGTAAAATAAGAATAAATCATTTAAGATGTTTTGAACATTTACGAAAGACGATAAAAGAAAGTTTCAATAAAAAGATACGAGAAACTAGATTATAAAAAATGATCATAATAGATAACGCAAAAGAAAATGACAAAATTATTGAAAAGAAATAATAAAATGAATCTAACTTATTTTGAGTTAATTGCCACCATGACATTGGTTTTATGAAACAAAAAATCTACATAGTCTACTCCATTTAATGTGAGAAAAAGCTTGTTCTTGTTAGGCCACTCACACGCTCACAGACATGATATTTCAGCGGTATCCTAAGCATTTGCCTCATTCGAAGAAGAAGAGAGTTCACTGATAAGCTTCAAAGCCAGCAAATTTAGCAGAAAAAGATTGTGGGAATCGAAGCCACATACCCCAATGTTCATCTTTAGCACAAAAGATGGTTTAGACTCCGCCTCCTCTCAAGTATAATTTTCAGTTGTTCGTCTGAGGCTCGATATCCATTTCCGTCGCCACTGCCATTATCTGAGAACTGAGTAAAGCTCTCGTGATATTCTTCCCATCCCTGATCCTTTTCCAAAGGTTTCTTAACTCGTCTCCCCTTCTTCTCTCCCAATTTCCATGTCTGGTTTGACTCCTCACTCTTGCTATCGCCTTTTCATACCAGTTAACATTTTTGACTAATTTAAATTGTAATATAATATGGAGTAGAGTCCGTAAAATACTCTTTTTTATTTCTTTTTATGGATTTTTGTATTTTTCTTACTCAGAGCCCTGTTGGCAACATTTTCTCTCTCCCATTCTCTTCATCAGAGAGAGAGAGAAAGAGGAGCGTTAAGATAGGCCATATTAACAAACTTCGCTTATCCTTCCAATCGGAAAAAAGAAGAAAACAAGATCAAATCGAGAAAATCTGTTGAAAGTCTTCTTTGTTCCATGAGACAGTTACTCTCAATTACAAAGTTCGAAACAAAAAAATCCCAATTTCGTAATTATTTTGAATAAAAATATATATATGAAAAACCTTATATCTAATGTTATTCAAGTTGGACTTAAACATGTTCGTTTTCGGTTTGCTTGAAATCTGGAACTGAATCGGTCTTAGGGTTGTTTGCGATTCCTTTTTCAAAACCACCTCGAAACTGTTGCCACAGTTTCAACTTTTTTTTGAAAAAAAAGAACAATAGGCCTTTTGTTTCCACCGGCTTTCAAATCCAAGATCATGAGTTCGATACATGAGGCTTTAATCCGGTACACCGGTATGTCTAACCTAGCTTGTCTATCAAAAATTTTAAAAATAAAAGCAAGAAGGATATGAATGCCATAGAAAAGTCCTGGATTGTTTCCACCCAGAGTACCAGGGAAGAGATCGATCGAGTAATGCCTGGATCGATCTATTTAACATCACTGCGAATTCTCACATCAAGAACGTGACACGAAACATGAAATTGCTGACACAGACATGAAAAATCCGAGACACATACATCTGAAAGTGCATAGTCATGTATGACCTAGTGTAGAGATGTCAAAATGGGTCCAGGGCATGAGCCAGAGAATTCTGACTCATATTTGTGTGTATATATATATATAAGAAAAACTTTATATATGAGTCATATATACTATATATAATAAAAAACTATACACACATATATAATACATATATACATGTAATCAATATATATATGTGTATACATATGTACATGTCATTGAAAAAAACTATATGTATATATAAGCCATGTATTACACATACATGTATATATATATATATATTATATGTAATAAAAAATTATACATATGTTACGGAAAAAACTATACATATATACAATGATAAAATATATATAGTATACATGTAATCGAAAAACTATACATATGAGCCGGCCCATGGTCCTGCAAGGGCTGAGTCAGGGTCCAAACCCTCAGCCCATATAAAATGTGAGACAACCCGACCCAACACGTATTTTTTCCTGCCATATTGACATCTTTTTCGACACAAACACCAAATCATTGACACAAAACAACCGAAACACAAAATTGACAAAGCCACCGATAGGAACACATTTGGCCGTGGGAGTAGCTTTCTGTTGCTTACCAAAATAGATGAACCACTATTATGTCAATAAGATTATTTTCGTGCACACGTGCATGAAAGGTCCAGCATAATCTAGACTTGTCCGGTTCGTAACCAGCTCCTGGGTTCACACCATGAACCACCCTTATTTGGTTAAGTTTCATCCTCGCCGGAACTAGATCGGAGCCTGTGATTTAAACAGCCGGTTTCGTTTCTTTTTTTTTTCTTTTGAAGTTTTCTCATATTCTGTTCTTGTTTGTCATCCAAACCAGATCCAAAAATGAGATCGGGTAGGATCCAAATTCGGCTACTGTTCATTGTCCCGAGCAAACCAAGATGATGATGGTTTTGAACCGCCGGTTCTCTACATGAACGATTATGGATGATACAAACAACAAGGTGCCAATAGGAAGACGATGATAAATGTATTAAGGTGAATTATTTCAAATGCATTTGATGCGCGTAAATGCAGAACAAATGCCTCATTTACCCTCCATTTCTAAAATTGGCTGCGGCGTGAAAATTTAAAAAGTTCAACCACTTTCATGAAAGTGTTTTTTAATGGTTTCACGGCCGGTTTGGTTCCAGTTTAAACTGTCAAACCGGTTCCGAACCGGTTTTATCTACATCACATGTCAACACGACCTGAATATGGTTTGGATGTGACAAAACATGTTGACCCGAAAATGACTTGTGGAAGTGTACTATTGACAACTTGGTTGTTTTACAAGACCTAAATGTGACACGACCATAACACGACACCTCGAGACATTTTTACCACCACAAGCATTAGAGCAAAGAGTGTGCTTGACCTGAAAATTATGCCGTTAGACAAGCGATGCATATTTAGGGGTTGAAATCGTGTCAAGTCAGGTTGACACGAATCTGATCATGACAACTTTGGGTTTTGAAAGATGACGCAAAAAATGAACGTCACAATCGACCTGCTTTTGACCCGATTTGTGGTGACCTGACACGAGTTGCAACTCCTAGTTTTTTATGCTCCCGTGAAAAGGTGAATCTGTATCTTAATGAAGCTGTAGGAGACAAAAACATTCCTCGAAGAACTCGTGTCCTCCATTTAATGCAGCTCTACCAACCAACGTTTTTGTGTCCTTTGACCTGACCCGGACGAGCAAGGACGAATATGACGCCGGGGAATAAAATAATACATCACATCTTACCCGTTCATTCAGGTCGATCACTAGGATGTTATGTATGACACCATACATCATATCTCACAAGATAGGATTTAAAATTTTAAACTCCAGCCATCTAAATCCGCTCCTAGAAAAAAATTAGCTGGAGATTAAGGTCCCATTTATGGTTTCGTGTCATATTAATAGCGTCAAGTCACAAACAGGTTGAACCCGACACAAGCTTTCTCTGTCTGTATTACCTTAGAACAGGGTTCCTTTCAAGTCAACCCGTTTGATGGGTTCTCGTGTTGGGTGTTATATTATAGGCATTCTGTGTCTTAGGTTATGCTGTTCATATTGGAAACATGCCAACTTTATACATGACAAACTTTTCAGGTCGTGTCTTATATTCCTAGTCCCTTGATTTGATTTACCACAAAGAGATGCAACTAGATTAGTTGTTGGTAATTAGCATTCGCTTATAGTCTCTGTGTTAACAGTACAATACCATCTTTAGAAACTCCTACAACAACAACAACTAAGCCTTCTCCCATACTAGACGGGGTCGGCTATATGGATTCTTTGTTTCCACATATCCCTATTGTGTGCCATGTTAGCAGTTAACTCACAATAAGCTAGATCATTCTTTATTGTTTCTTTCCAACACTTTTGTGGTAGTGCTTTACCTCTTTTAATACTTTCCAAATTTAGTTTTTCATACCTTCTTACACGTTCTTCTTTTGATTTTCTTTCTATATGTCTTATCCTTTATTCGTGTCACTCCTAATTTGTCCTCTATTGGTGTCACTCCTAATTTGTTTCTAATAACCTCATTTTGTATACAGTTTTTTCTTGTATGACCACTCATCTATCTCATTTCTTGTATACAGTTTTAATACTTTCCAAATTTAGTTTTCATTTCTGTCACAGACATCTTTCATACATGTTGATGATTAATTGCCCAACACTAAAAACCATAAAACATGATAGGCCTAATTGTTGCTCTATAATATTTACCTTTTAACTTTAATGGCATCTTCTTATCACAAAGAATACGAAATGCTCCTCTCCATTTTAATCAACCAACATTAATTCTATGTGTAACATCTCCATCAATTCTTCTATTACTCTGAAAAACTGATCCTAGGTATTTAAAACTTTTCTTTTGGGGGATGCAATGTGCGCCAACAATTTTCAAACCGAAATCAGGTCAAATCGGATTCGACAATGCTAGATATCCAAAAATCATGGCCCGAAAGCTAAAGCAGCTGATCAGATTGGATCTTAATGGGTGACCCAAGATCGATACGGAACCGAAACGACACTCATTAACAACCCTCCTGGCATGCCTGGATGTGCATTTCAAGTCATATTGAAAATTGCTGCTAAGCATAGAAATGCACAAAAATGGCTAAGAAAGCATTCATCATGAACTTTGGTATTGATCCCTTGCAAGATGATAAATGCTTAATCATGGTTGCATTGTGGGTGTCATCTTCTATGCTAACCCGATATTTCAGTGCCGGGCAAAGTCACGAGAATATCAGGTGAGAGATCAAATACAAAAGTACTAAGGGGGTGTTTGATTACACAATGTAGACTTATGAAACTGAAACTATAATATGCTCAAGCCTCTTAATGAAATGCAAGCCTAAAAGTAGGATAGTACAATAATGTTTTTTACCTGTTTATGAGTCCTACAAGCGGTCCTATCAAACTAAGCCTGCAATGACAGTTGTATAGGTCTAAACTCATAATCAGATACCTCTAAAGGCCTGTAAGTACTTGACTCAACGAAAATTAAATTCTTCTCCTTAAATAGGATCAAACTAGTAGCAGACCAAGTAAAGGTGAAGTTTAGTTTTAGAGAAAATTTAATTGAGGGAGTTCACATAATTTTTCGAAAACGTTAGGGCAACCTTTATATATTTTCTCGGATTTAGTCAGATTCTTGTCATGGCTGCCTCACCTCGCCTGGAAGTTCACAACCTTGTATCACATAATGATGGATTTACTTTGAGCTTGAGGTGTCCGCTCCACTCAAAAGTCTAAAATTCAAAAGAAAAACTATAATTTACATCTAATATCGTGAGCTTGAAACATATTTTGCTCCTTCTTGGTCTATTTGCTCCACCCTATAGAAATTTCTAGACCCACCACTGGTATCACATGTGGTTCAAACTCGTTTTATGTGGATTACGAGCATGTCTTGTGATTTGGAATTTCTTTAATAGATTTGAATGATTATGAATCACAACTGAGAAGTTGTGGGTTGCAATTTATCATCTCTTTTGCACCCACTTCTTATTTTTCTTCCTTAACAAAATACTTTGTCTAGTCACAGGTGTGATCTTATGATCTACTTTTTGCATCTTCATGTCACCATTACATTAATTATTGTCTTTTAAAGTTAGATTTGTTACATCCATTCAAAGAATTGATTGGGTATCAAAGTTCCTTCTTGCAACCATTAGTTATTACTCTTGTAAATGTGAATCACTAGGCCAAAACTTCTATCTTGTTTTATGCATATGAATAAAGAAAACATGCAAAGGTATTAGCTTTGAGCAAAACAAAACCTTATAATATTTAATGTATACGAATAAAATATAAATATTATAAAACAAGAATTAAATACATCGAACTACGAAGGTGCCACACATGTGTTAGACACGCCGAACTACACCAATATTGACTATACACCTATGTTATCAATAGCGCACTATAGCGGCCGTTATAGCAGAACAAAAAATGCTATAGCATGTTTGTTATAGAGAGCACCCCTCTAGGATGCTATTAACGTCGCTAACACTGCCACCGCTATAGCAGTGTTAGCATACAAGACTTATTTGAGTCAGGTCGATCCAATATCCATTGGATCAACCTAAATTTGCATCTCACCTCTCTCTTACCTCTTGCCTCTGCAGTTGCATCTGCTCTCTCCGCCACTACCAACGAGCATCATCTATCGATGATCACCACCTCCACTTTTCACTATCTTCCTCCACTGCAGGTAAGCTCTCTCTTAATTTCTCTCTCTTTCTCTACCTCCGCCTTCTGTCTCCTTCTCTCTCATGAATTCTCTCTCTTCTCTCACTTTCACATGGAAGAAATTCATATTCTATTGAGATATCTATGTATAGTGGGTCGACTTTATGTGGTTGAGAGGTGCTTAATGCAAATATACTGATGCATATTGAAAGACCTTCAATCCAACACATGTACTCGATGTTTTGAATTGTTGTTACATTGGAATTTGATGTCTTAAGCTTGCGTTTTTGTCATTTCTTTTGAAGTCTTCAACACTTTTGAGGCCTTTCTTTATTTCTTTTCAAGAACTCAACAATCTAAGGAACTCCATTTGGTTGCCGGTATCCAAATGTTGAAAACGTATTGATCTTAAGCATATCTCTCATTTTATCCTCTAGGTGAGTTTGCTTAGGTAATATGTTTGAAGAAAGTGTTAAGTCATGTTAGTATCTTTATATATTGGAAAACTTGGGTAACGGTTCAAATACCTTTACTAAAAGCATAATATGATAGTTGGATTAAAAGGACATTTTTACACTTAAGGACTTTGTGGGGATTGTTGGATTTAATATGCTTTAAATGTTCATTAAATACATGTTAGTATCTCTATATATTTGATTAATATAAGTAAAGTCTTAAAGTGTAAAAAGTAAAATATGAGGAACTTTTGTGATAGATGATCAAGATGAGATAAAGTTTAGTCCTATATTGATAGATGTCATAAACCCATATGTCCTTTTATATAGTTAGTAGTTCATGAATCTTAGTTCAAAGAGCTTGAGGATGATATGTTATATCATACACACGCGCGCATGCACGTTGGCCCTGGCTTGGATTTGGGTCTTGATTTATCTTTTTGCATGAAAAACTTTTAATCTGATGGTCAAAATTTTTACGGTCATGGATAGGGATAAGATGATGCAGTTTTAGATAAGGTGGGGCAGTTGAGGATAAAACGATGTATCGTTTGGATCGGATCCATGATTCATGATCCAAACACACACCTATAAATAGGTGATTAGGGGTCCTTACTAAAGACACGCAGTTCATTCTTTCTCCTCCCTCTCTTCCCATGGTTCTACCTCTCTACCTGTGGTTCCGTCCCATATGTTAGTGGGTGGTCCCTCTTTCTACTTCAATTATAGGTGATTGAGGTATATTCGAGGTCGACTCAAAGTTAGGTACATGCTTTTTTTGTTGTGTGCGTGTTTATCATGAGAGGAAGGTGTATGTACCTTTTGGTACTCATAACGGGACACTGATTTCTCTAAGGCATGTCTGCAATAGTGACTCATATAGATAAGTTTATGATTTTACTTTTGCTTTTATTTTCTGTATGACTTGATTATGAATTATTTTGGATATGCGGTTATTGTTTATGATTGGATCATGTTTACATTTGTTGCATATTATATTATTATGCATATATGTTTACAGTTCTTCTTAACAATCTTAGGGAAATAAGCTTTTACTGCAATAAAGATGTCTACGGTTGCTACCCTTTGACATAAGATTGATTTGACCTTGATGCTAAAAAAGTTTGTCGGTCCATATTTTAAATGCTAACAACAACATATGAAAATTTGGTTAGCCATGTTAGGGTTGCATCTGTATATTGAGTAAGATTGTCCTCAACCCAATGATATTAAACCGAAAAGCTTGAATAGAATCACTGAATGGAATGAGAAGGACACTTTGTGTCATTGTTTCATTTTATCAGCACTTTCAAATATTTTATTTGATGTATATAGTTATTCTCCTTTCATGACAACGAAAGATCTGTGGGCTGCATTCGATCAAAAATATAATATTGAAGACCTCGGTCTTCAAAAGTATTCTGTCATTAAGTTCCTTAAGTATCAAATGATAGAGGAGAAATCTGTGATCGAATAGGCCCATGAGTTTCAGTTTTTATGTTATGGTCCGAGTGAAGCCGAAATGAAACTTCTTGATAAGCTTATTGTTATGTTTATTATAGAATTTTTTTTTAAGTCTTAGGTGGGCTTCGACTTAGATCTCAAGGATAAGAAGGGTAAGATGACCCTTAATGATCTTATGGTAAACATAGGAATAGAAGAAGATCATATATGTTAAAAACCTATTATTCTTGTAGACAATGCCTCTAGGGTTAACCTGACAGTCCAAAAAAATAACCTAGTAATCTTAAGAGAAAACATGCGAAGCATAAACCAAAAGCCAAAATTCAAAAGAAACTGAAAAACAAACTGTATTGGCTTTGTGGTTAGGTTGGGCATTAGGCAAAGGATTGTTCCTGTAAGAAATCTAAGAAACCTGCGATCATTGAAAAAGCTATGGTCAACATGGTGGCGACCGTTGCACCTTCTAGTGATAGGTATCTATCCCTTAAATCCCATCTTCTTTTTATTTATGAGCCACAATAGTGAATAGTAGACATTGGGGCTAATGTGCACATATGTGCATATCAGTTTCTGTTTGTGTCTTATGAAGTTGTCTATGAGTAAACAATGACATTAGAGAATCATTCGACTGTTGAAGTCAAGGGTGAAGGACATGTGGATTTGAAGTTTTCTTCGAAAAATATTTTAACTCTTCAGAGAGTTAGAAATATTTCAATGATTCATCGAAATATTATCAATGGTCTTACTTTAGTTAGGAAGGGATTAAGTTAGATTATAAATGTAATAAAGTCGTCATTACATGACTTAATACTCAGTATTTCTTTATGAATGGCTATTTGTTTGATGTAGAGGATCTATTTAAAATTCATGTAGAACTAATTGTTAATTATTGTATGAATTTTGATATTAATAAAGCCTTTACTTATGCTTCATACTCTTCTTTTTTTGTCTGCAATGTTAAATTATCTTATGTATGACATGGTAGGTTCGGTCATGTAAATATTAATTCTATGAAAAGAATGATCAATTTAAATCTTATTCCTAAAACTGTCATAGATAGAAAACACAAATATGATATATGTGTGCAAGTGAAGCATTGTAGAAAATCTTTCTATACAGTTGAAAAGAAATCCAAGATTTTGGATTTAGTATACACTGATATTTATGAATTCAATGGGATGACTATAAGGGATAACAAAAGATATTTTATCACGTTTATTGATGATTGTAGTAGATACTGTTATATTTACTTACTTAAAAGTAAAGATAAGCTTTAGAAAAGTTTCAAATATTTAGAAATGAAACACAAAAACAAAAAGGTAAGGTACTTAAACAATTAAGGTCTGATAGGGGAGTAGAGTATACCTCAAATCTTTTATAAGTATACTGTTAAAACAATGATATTGTTCATGAGGTTGCTGCTCCATATTCTCCTTAGCGTAATGGGATAGATGAACGAAAGAATAAAGTTATGGATTAGCTACTTACATGTGGGAGGAAGCTTTAAATATGGCTTGCCATATTCTCAATAGAGTTCTCTATAAGAATAAGAAAAGTAGTCCCTTTGAACTTTAAAAGAGTTAAAAGACCAATCTGAAATATCTCAAAGTGTAGGGTTGCCTTACCAAAGTAATCATCCTTGAACACAAGAGAAGGAAATTGAGACGTAAAACAGTTGATGTTATATTTCTTGGTTACATTGAGACAAGCTATACATATAAATTCTTATTCAATAGATATGATGTTTCTGGTATAAACGTCAATACAATTGTTGAGTTTTGTGATGCTACATTCTTTGAGAATATATTTCTCATGAAGACTAGAGTTTTTAAAAGTGTATCTTCTAGAAATTTTGATCTTACTATTAATTTCATTCTCGATCACATGGAAATGATGACAAATGTGAGGTAACCCTGATTGTGTTGTTTTCAAATCAGATGACTGTAAGGAAATAATTGAACCAAGTAAAAGTAAATGGCCTAAGATATCAAAGTTCTTTGGAAATGACTTTGTTACTTTCAATGTTGAGGATAGTCTTGTTACCTTTCAGCAAGTTATGATCTCACTCGAGGTTAAGTTTTAAAAGGGAGCTGTTAATGATGAAATCCAGTTAATTCTTTCGAATAGTACTTGGGAATCGGTGGATTTACCTCTTGGTTGTTCTATTGTGGGTTGCAAGTAGATCTTTAAGAAGAAACTAAATGCAGACAGAACAATCAAAATAAGTACAAGGGAAATTAGTTGCTAAGAGATACACACAAAAGAAATAAATAAATTACTTTGATACCTATTTCCAAATTTTTTAAATGACTACCATTTGAGTGCTTATAGCACTGGCCTTTATATATGACCATACAATCCATCAGATATATGTGAAGACTACTTTTCTACATGATGACCTTAATGAGAAAATTTATATAGATTAACCAAAGGAATTTGTGACTCGTGGAAATGACTCTAAGGTATGTTAGCTTGTTAAATCATTATATGGTTTGAAGCAAACCCCTAAATAATAACATGAAAAACTTTATGTAATGATTATGATAAGTGTGTCTACTAAGTTTATTAATAATGTTTTCATCATTCTTTGCCTATATGTAAAAGATATATTATTGTTTGGATCCAATATGAGAATAGTAAATAAGACAAATTCATTCTTATGTAGTAAGTTTGAGATGAAGGATATGGGTGTGGTGACGTGATTTTAGGGCATAAAATTATAAGGGCCACTGATAGTATAATAATCTCTCAGTCTCACTACATTGAGAAAGTATTACAGAGAATTATATATACAAACTGTAGACCTGTTAATAATCCATATGATTAATTTAAGGCTTTGTATAAGAATGAAAGTGGTATTCATGTGTCTCAACTACGATGTTCTCAAATTATTGATCGTTTGATGTATCTAACTAATTGTATATGACCAAATATTGTATTTGTTGCATATAAGTTGAGTACTTACGCTAATTGTCCAGATAGAATCCATTGGAAAGCTATAGAAAGAGTGTTTTGTTATGTGAAGGGAACAATTTCTCTTGGACTGCATTACGATAAACATCCTTTGGTTCTTCAAGGATTTAGTGATGCTAGTTGGATAACAAAGAATTCTAAGAGTAATGGAGTCACTGGATATGTTTGTTTTGTAGGTGGTGGAGCTGTCGCCTAGAAATCAAAGAAAAAACTATATTGGCTTGTTATACCTTTGAGGTAGAACTCTATGATTTGATTGAAACTAGATTGAAAGTTGAATGACTTAAGAGACTTATGTCCAGTTTATCTATGATAAAGAAGTTAGTTTTTTTAATTTCAGTACAATGTGATAGTATGATTAAAATTGTTAAGATCAATAGTTTCAAGTACAATCAAAAGCAACGGAGATACATCAAAGTTAGACTTAAGTATGTAAAGACTCTTGTGTATGATGGTGTGATGACTGCAGATTTGTTGGATCTAAAGATAACACAACTAATCATTTGACTAAAGATCTACCAATAGCCTTAGTTGAGAAATCGAGGTTGGGGATAAACTAAAACCCATGATTTATTCAGAAGTAGTGACAACCCAACCTAACTTAGTGGATATCCCACAAAGTAGGTTTAATGTGATAATAACCAGCAGGTGGGTGAATAAGATGACACTTTGTATTATGTGATACTTTCAATATTTATGTGTATGTCTTGTATAAACCTAAAGTATGATGATTGCAAGTTTAGCAAGAGATATTCTTTTAATGGGATTGAGTACTAGGACATGATGCTAGTAGTAAATCCTTAGAGCTACCTAATTAAGTGATTGACATTGTGTGACCGTAATAGGAGAATTGGGTTATTTCCTGAAGTCAATCATGATACAAGATATGGATGCACAACCATTAATGCATCACTCTTATAAATCACATCATAGCCTTTTATTATGTTGTTACCAATAGACACCTTTTTACCCAAGGTTCAAATTCAAGACGTATGTTCAACTAGTTCCTGTAAGGGTAATATTGAATAACTCGGGTAATAGTTTAAATACCTTTACTAAAAGTATAATATAATGATTGGATTAGAATGACACTTTTACACTTAAGGACTTTATGGGAGATTGTTAGATTTAATGTGTTTTGAATGTGCATTAAATACATGTTAGTATCCCTATATATTTGATTAATATAAGTAAAGTCTTAAAGTGTAAAAAGTAAAATATGAGGGACTTTTGTGATAGATGATTAAGATGAGACAAAGTTTAGTCCCATATTGATGGATGCCACAAATCCACATGTTCTTTTATATAGTTAGTAGCTCATGAATCTTAGTGGAGGATATGTTATACCATACACACGCGCGTATGCACGTTGGGCCTGGCTTGAGCTTGAGGCTTGGATTTGGGTCTTGATTTATCTTTTTGTCAAAATTTTCATGGTCATGGATAGGAATAAGATGATGGATAAGGTGGAGCGATTGAGGATAAAATGAGGCGGTTAAGGATAAAGCGGTGCATTATTTGGATTGGATGCACCACCCGTGATCCAAATACACATCTATAAATATAAATAGGTGATTAGGGGTACTACCTAAATATATGCATTTCATTCTTTCTCCTCCCTCTCTTTCTCTCTCTTCCCGTGGTTCTGCCTCTTTGCTTATAGTTTCGTTCTCCTGTGCTAGTGGGTGGTCCCTCATTATGCTCTAATCATATGCAACTGAAGTGTGTTTGAGATCAAACATGCTTTTCGAGTTGTGTGTGGGTTTTATTGTGGGAGGAGGGCACATGTACCCTTCCGTACTCATAGTAGGGTGATGATTTCTCTAGATGTGGGAACTCTCTCTAATTGATTCGCTATATTAAGTAAAAAATGTAAGCATTCGCACGTCGCTAAGAGGGGACGCCCCAACAATTTTGATAAGGCATGAGGTGTCTTTTTGCCCTCAAAGAGCAGCATAAGATTCAAAGTAACAATAACAATTCTACTTCATATGGAGCAAGTCTTTCTGCTTGCTTTATGTGCTTTTCTTATCAATGCAAGTCTCGGGTCTTTCTTTTTCATATTATATAGGCGATTATCTTCTATGTGACTTGTTATTCTTGTATTCAATTCTTTCCCTCTGTTAGTGTCATTTTTCTGTAAAAGATTATCACATAAGTGGGGAGTTCTGCTTCCTCGTCAGGAGCAAATACTCCTCGTTTTGAAGCTTTAATCTTGGATCATGTAGGAGCATAACGGTTCTTGCACCTAAAATTGTTTTGAGGTTATTTTCATCAAACCGGATTTGTTGAGATCAATCAATAGACAACCGGTCGCTTACCGGAATATATGTTGTCATAGCCAAAACCAACATATCCTTTCTCTTCCGTGCTGATGATACGTGAAAGGAACTTCAGAGGAGCATTTTGTTAGCTAGAAATGATGGATGTATATGCAACAAAAACCGGAAAAGATAGAGCATACACATGCTTGCAATTATTGATTTGATTGGTAACAACGTTCCAGAATAATTGCATGAAAAATTCAATCTCTAGTACTTTATCTTTTTCCAAAATTTGCACGACAATCTCTGTGCATAGTCTTGTTGTCATTCTCAGTGAACAAAGGCAGATCTAGATACTTGTTTTGCAAGTTGCCGATCGCGTAGCTCAGTATACCCAAGATGGTTTTCGCTTGCTCGTGGAACATCAAAGGAAACGATAGAGGATTTCCCTTTAAAGAGAAAATTCCTCATGATATTTTCGAAGCGAAGGGCAAAATTAATGTCTGCTGTTACAAAAAATTGAAGCATCATCGTTGAGTAAGACGTGAGAATAGTCTCTCCAATGAATATAGGAACAACATTCTTATCATCTCTTTTACCCTAATTCAACAATCTTTCTATGATCACGAGGAATAAATAAAGCGTGGTCTGATCTCCCTATGGATTCGAGTATATAGAATTTATCCCAAAGCTCCATTGATTAATGGCCATCCTTAAAGAGACCATAAAGGCATAAATCACAAATCTCTTTCCCTAATGACATATTACACCTTAGTAGCTGTCATGAAAGCTCTCAGTCAATACGATCATTAAGCCTTTCCCAAACCATAAACCCAGCTATATAATTTGTTGAAAAGGTCCATAAGAGTAACTCTTTACGACTGTCTCGGTCAGATGCAGGAGCTTTATTTTGAAACACGATGTCCAATATCACTTGATCCACTACTGAACATTAAGCATGATATATCCTCTTCACTGACTTTAGGGCACAAATAAAATGATAGAGTTTCAATTGGCCACAAGACAAAGGAAGAAGTGAGAACATGGATAGCTTGTGAACACTTTGGACGGAGTGGAAACCGCAGTTGAATCATTTTCTAGCCCACAACTTGAAATGAACTGCTGAAATTTCTTAGCAGTGGACTGCAAGAACAGTGGCAGATCAATTTCTTCTAAAATCATGAACTTGCTTTTAGAGTTCCTTCTAGACAATACGACAACCTTAAGCTTCTTAGCAGTAGCTGATGATGGCCAATGTCGCAAGTTACTAGACAGATATCATGTCATTTTTTCTATTCTTTGCTGTTACATAGACATCTCTGTCTCCGACAATCGAGACCCATAACTTCTCTCGTGTCTGACTCAGTAATATCGTGTTGTGCCAGCAAGGTACATGAGTGTTGATAGAGTGCTACTTTACTAGTGAGTGAACATATGAAATTAATAATCCACATTAGTTCACAAAGTAACACTTTTTGATTTGTTTGATAGTATTCATAAGTTTGCTGAGATATTATCAATTAGATAATTCTGTATATAAATTATAACTATATATAGCGGTCTCACCATGCTAATGATTTGCAGAAATCGCCGTATGATGCAACTCGCAATCGCATCCATGTGATACAGACTTTCTTATCCCTTTCTAACTGACGTCCTCTCTTTCCTTCAGAAAAAGCAAAAGCTAAAATTCATCGTTCTCTTCCTTAATTTTCAGAAAAGTACATCTTCCTAAGCCGATGATACTGATCCCTGACACCCATTCCGTATGTGGGTGTTTATACTATGCAGCTGCATGTGGCATCCGCGCCAAAAGTCTGAGGTCGACAGAAACTATAGGCCACGAATCTTAATAAATTGTTTGCCCCACCCACAGAGTTTCGTGGGCTACTCCCCAATGTTAGATCAGTCACTGGCTAGAGAACGATTATTTGGCCGGGAGAACCCCACAAATCATAGTTTGTCGAACGAGAAAACAGTGACGAATTGATAGCTGCTATTTAAGACCCTTCATCCAGCTTTTGATAACAGTACAACTCTCAGCGATTTATCAAAGGTATTTATTCAGTACAGGTAGCACATGATGACTCAGTTTTATGCATCGTATCTTTTATAACTTCTGCATTGCTTCTGCGAAACCGGTAACTTTAGTGCAGTGACAATTTGAAATGCACAGACAGTAACAATGACATTTCTAGATTTCATTAGCTGCAGTTCGTGAATCGATTCTACATATCATAGTTACCGTTTGAAAAATAGGGTTCGGTCATTAGAAAGAAAATGAAGTTACCAATCAAGCATTCAATTAATTAAACAAGGTACCTCCCCGCAAATATATCAATCAAGTGTGGCACTTTTTACAGTGAACACATTGAAACGTTTCACCATCTGAATCTCCAACCTTTTAAGAGCTTCTTGCTTAAACATGAAATGTCGTTCACTACATGCTGTTAACCTTGGTTATCATCAAAGGATCACTCTCAAGCATACCTCTCGTAATGACATTATAAAAATCTACGAACTTATTAGATGGTGCTTTCTCTGTGTGATGAATCCAAGATACAAATTTTCGTGGCCACAATTAAAATTCCATTTAAGGATCATCTCTCTTAGGATGAGAGAGGTACTATATATATATGTATATATATAAAATCCAACTACAACCAGATGAATTTATTGATAGAGACACATGGTGCGTACGAATAAATAATGTAGCGATTTAATCTGTTAAGTGCTAAAAAAACTAAACGATCGACTAAGTACATTGATTCTGTAACCTAAGAAACGCATATGGACAGATGATCTCAAGACTTTTGTGCATGCATACAACATTCATTCAGTTATTTTGGCCAAAAGTGCTCTCTATTGTGCATACTTTTATAGATTACAGTGCCTCTAGTGCATCTACTGCTTCCTGATATACATTTACATGCATATATGTATAGAGAGACAGTGGGGAAGACTATACAAATGTACATTTATATGGAGAGAGAGAGAGAGGGGGGGTGCTGCGGGTATGCCATCAGAATAGGGAGTATTATATAGCGAGTAGCATTTTCTGCATGAGTTGATGATTTGGTATTGTAGCAGAAGAAAAGAGAAGTACTTCGTACCAGTAGCAAATGATGAGTCAAATCAAATGGGTAAAAGAAACTTTGGCGTTTACCCAAGAGGTAGGTATCGGGATTTCTCCCCTATTGCCCGGGAGTTAAAAGGGAGGACACAGATTTAGAAAGAGAAAATGCAAAAGTTGCCAAACCTCATTTACTGTGATGGCAACTTCTGAATGAGGGTGCTCTAATCACAGCCCATGAAATCGTCCCTTTCTCGCTTCTCACCTCCACATCTGCCGCCCCCTGCAATAAATCATCTCTCTCTCTCTCCGAACCACATCCTCCTCTCACCTACCTGAAGACCCTCTCGTTTCCACTAAAATAAAAGGAAATTAATAAACAAGAAACATTCATTCTCTCATCATCTCTCTACTTATTCCAGACCTCCCCCCTCTCTCTCCGTGCGTTGTATCAGAGATAGGCAGATCGGTCAGTCATCAGTCAAACAATCTATCAATCAAACAGCAGGATGTCTTCCTCCGCCTTCTTTGACCTCGACCATCTTCAAGCTGAGCAGTTGTGCTATGTTCATTGCAATTTCTGTAATACGGTCTTAGCGGTAATTCATTTCATTTCCTGGCTAGAAAATGGTTTGACTTTGCAATTTTCTCTTTTCATGAAGTTGGTTTGCATTTTCTTTGGCCGTTGATCAGTGCCATGGACAGATTGAGAATTGGAAGGGCTTATTTTCCCTTTTTGTTGTTCTGAGTGTCGATTTGCAGGTGAGCGTTCCCTGCAGCAGCCTATTCAAGATGGTCACCGTGAGGTGCGGCCATTGCACCAATCTCCTTTCCGTTAACATGAGGGCTCTTCTCCAGACACCTCCCACTGTATCAGCGCCGCCTACCAACCATAATTTTTTCTCTCCACTGAATCCTCCTGTAATCTCCTCCTTCTCTCCCTCCCTCCCTCTCTCCCTGTGTGTGTGAGAGAGAGATAAAACTATTATTCATCAATTGCAAGTGTTCGACACAAGAAATGTAATAAGAAATCACTCAGAAAGCGAAACAACAAAGATAAAGAACAAAATATCTCTCTCTGTGTGTATTAGTGACACAATTCTGAAAGGAGCAATCTGTGTTTGTAGAACGAAAACCAGGTTACGGCTTCAATTTTTCACGGTCCCTCCATCACGAAGGAGTCTGGTACATCTTCTGTCGGCCGTGTACCTAATCATCACAACATGACAACCACAAGGAACACGGGTGTCAATAGACGTAAGATCTCTCTCTCTCTCTCTCTCTCTCTCTCTCTCTCTCTCTCTCTCTCTCTCTCTCTCTCTCTCTGTGTGTGTGTGAGCGCGTGCTTCCGAGGAAGAGAGAGACGTACATGTATGAGAAAGAAATGAACGTGGAAAGAGTTGTGGCATGATTTGGTAATAATTGGTAAATGATTGCCGTATGATACTTTATTGTAGCGTTCAGAATTCAAAAACAGGTATTTTAATGGCTTCTATTGTGTAGAGCCCGAGAAAAGGCAGAGAGTGCCATCGGCGTACAATAGGTTCATCAAGTGAGTAAACATGCAATACATCCCGCCCCTCATCTTTTATCTTACCCTCTTCCAAATCCTCGCATTGTTATACTCCTTCAATGCATTTTCAATTTCAGAGACGAAATCCAACGAATCAAGGCGGGAAATCCAGACATAACCCACAGGGAGGCGTTCAGTGCAGCAGCCAAGAATGTAACAACCGCCCCCTCCTCTCTCTTTCTCACACACACAATCTGAAATTTGATTTATTGTGGGTGGCAGTGGGCACACTTCCCACATATTCAGTTTGGACTAATGGCTGATCAGAGAGTGAAGAAAACCAACTTACGCCAGCAGGTAACGTTTGTATGTATCTAGAAGGCTTATCCTATGCATCAGTTCATTTTGACTTAGATGTTTTGTGGGTAGTCACTGAATGTGCTAAGAAAACATACCCAATTCGGATCTTTATCCTTCCAGGAAGGAGATGACTTGATCCTGTTGGAAGGCCTCTTCACTGCTGCTAATATGGGAGTCATTCCCGACTAGTCTCTCTCTCTCTCTCATTTAAGGTGAAGACATGTACCAGAATGTCGAGTTTCGATGTTTACGTGATGTATCGTACGCTTTTGTGAAGTCGATCAATCGAAAGTCGAAAACTTTTGCTTCTCGACACTCGTTTCTTTAGTTATTGAACTTGATTCTTTATCTTATTATATGGAAGTTTAGGCTCTACGACGCATAGGCGGCTAGGTGTCACACTAGACAGGTGTCTCAGAGAGAAACAGCTGCAGCTTTATATCCCTATAATGTTAATTCTACATAGCGTCAGCACTAGGTGTTCATGAATGATGCAAATATTCTTTTATATAACCATGATCATATGGTTCGCGGAAGAAGCTCGTGCATTTTGATGTCATCGTTAGCCTTTTACAAGTCCAGTTTTGGTTAAACACGTCGTTGAAGAGAGAAACTCACTTTAATGGCCATTCCTAAAAGCAATTTGTGCTGTCAACACCCGTGAAGGCATCATAATCATCATCCTCGAGGTTTTATTCGTTAGCAAGCCGCAACAGTAGCTGACAGATGATTACTCTTTGCCAGCTAACTCTATATTTTGACGGAGAAAGAAAATGAAGAGTAAAAGCAAGAGATTCTTTCAGAAAATGGACATACGCAGAGAAGAAAAATAAACCGTTCATTCAACAGAAAAGAAAGAACCGTAAGTTCATAAGATAAGAAAGTAAGTAATCTCGGGTGCCTCCTGTTATTATTCTTTTGAGGACAACTTCTATTCAGCCGAGCACGCATCTCCAGTCTCTTTCCCATCTCTACGCTTGGTTGTCTGGAAATGCATCCAATGTCTGCAACGTACAAAATAGTCTCTTATATCTAATCTATAATGTTGTATCCTAGAATGCATTGGTTTTCACAATGGCAAGGCCTAATAAGTAGATGATAAAAATGACCTGGTAAGTTAGCAGGATCTAAAGAGATCAGTTTGTAAACTTTCTGGACGCATAAATCATAAATGTCTTCATTCTGCAGATCAATGGTCCATTTTGGCTCCTTGATTCTTTGATTTGCATTTGCATTCTTATGTTTGTTGTAATTTCAGCATAATTGTTCCCATATGGTTCAATCTTTGACTACAATTATGTCTGCTCATTATGGTTGTTGACATACATTGCCAGTATTAATGTTAATCCACTAAAATGACAGTTAAAATTCATGCTGATGCTTGTTTTATTGAATGCCACTTAGTGATGAAACGTATATCGTGGGCAAAAGATTATCCAAATGACAGCAATTATATACTGTGTACTCAATGTTTTCCTTTTGAAAACTTGTAACTACAAAATGTGATTAGGAGATCGAAATCCGTCAGACACATGCACGAACACAAGCATGCGCACACACACATATGCATACATACATATTATGTGTCTGGTTTTAAAAAGGAATGATAAAGATGTAATTGTGGTATCAAAAACTATGAAATGAGCTAAAGAATGGGAGGTAGCTACTCAAATGAAAAACTTTACATTCATTTACTTGGAACGATTTATACCGTCGTGAAGAATCAGACGTTCTGCCCCTTACCTTCAGTCCTTTTCCTTGGAAATCCTTATAAAATCTGACATTTATTAACAAAAAAAAGTGTAAAAGCAGCCTATTTTGTAATCTTGGGTTCGGAGAGCTCATCTGCGAGAGAGAGAGAGAGAGAGAGAGAGAGAGAGAGAGTACTACGCTGTGTTTGATTTTATTAGGTGAATACTTCATCATGTGGAGGCCAGAAAAAATAATATTTTCCCCTAGTTGATATTACAGATGAACTTGATCAAAATATGACCCTCTCGTATTCTCGTGCTTGGCTTTGTCTCCCAATTTAACTGTTATCGCTGAAAAAAGAAAAGACTCAGAGGGGTCTTTCCATCTTTAATTTATCTTGGACTGTGCTATGCAGTGCTTTAGAGATATGGATGCATGCATCTCTCTCTCTCTCTCTCACACACACAGAAGGACTTGACATCCATCCACGGCTCATCCCCCTTGGTACCAATAGAGTGGAGATGAAGATGTGATCCTATGACCAAGTTTATATATGCTTTAAGCTTTCAATTGTGTGGATTTGGAATTTTTCTATAATTTGAATTATGTTAATTATATGTTGCTTTATGCTTTTTACCTATCTCCTATTCCTGATATTTGTCTTTCCAATTGCTGTCTTATTTATTTTGCTAGGACGTACATGCTCTTATTCTACCAATGTGGATGTGAAGTAGCTTTTCATGGTACTATCTGTTCGGGTCTATCCGATACTACCGGACCTTGCATTGTTGCTATAAATTCTTGTATAATAAAAAATGACACATCATATATATATATATATATATATATATATATATATATACACACACATGTATGTGTGTATGTATGTATGTATTTATATGTGTCGGGTGTATATTTTGCATTGTAGAAAGTATTATCGCCGACTGAAATGTGTCCAGTCTTCAGCAATGTATGTTCTTTTGTTCAAAACCCTTTATTAATTACTGATATTCATTCTTATCGTGCAAAATCATCATTCATTAGAAAACTCAATGTCTAACCCTGGTTTGAGCTGTCTAACTTTATGAGGCTTTCTTTTCTATTGTCATCATGTGGTTAGATTGGAAGCAGATTCACAAATAGCTTGCTAGAAATAATTTATTTTTGTTTCAATATTAACGCTGCTTTGGTCAAATTTCTTATCTCTAGCAGCAATAATATGCTAAAATTTTGGAGTAAGACTTTTGAAACTTTTGTAACAGTGAGTTCATCAGACATATCTTCACCCTATGATTTCTTTTGATTGACAAGATCAATTATGCTATAGGAATAATCTAAAACTAATTCATATGAAGAAATTCTCAATTCGCAACAAGAAGTATGCATATTTTACAGATCACCTTTCATGATCATTGAAGTTCTTTCCTAAAAATCCACCATGCCCAGTGTGTTGGTGCTGCAATCGTAGAGAAAATCGTATCATCAAGACAAGGCAAGTTGCAGGTAACTCACTAACAATTCAAAACCTCTAGTACCGATCGATTTCCCTGCAACCTCGAATTTTTACCGAATCGATCACAACTACAGTTCAATAACCATTAGTTCCCGGTCTACTTTCTGTTTACTGGTCAACTTCGATTTCAATTTCTATTGACAGATTAAGTTATCATTTTTATAGAAAAAAAAAACAAAAGGCATGCTTATTATTGTTGAAACTTGATAAGAAAAGAATACTAAGTTACATTTGTGAGGGAAAACATCAGAGAATAAGTTAATTTATTTTAATACTATAAAACATACGCAATATATGTATCGTATAAATATATGAAAGATAAAATTAAAGGGCTTCACTTTCCTTCTCTTTGTGATGGTCAGTTGGCTCTATTTTGTTTCTGTTATGGCTTCTTCTTTCGATTTAGGATTCATGGTTTTGAATATCATCCATCCAAGATTCAACATAGAAGTATTTAGCTACTTCTGTATTCACCTACATTCACCCAAGCTTAAAATCGACTATATAACAATAAGATCATGTTTGCTTAGGTGAACTTGTTGATGTACTCGCTAATAACAGATTATGCTCGAAGAACATAAGTTTTCTATGGGCCAAGTATTCAAGAAACTTGTTCTTGAACTCTCTCATTTAAAGGTTTTCAAACGTGTTAATTCAGTAAATGCCTTTGTTAACCTCTTTGAGATGATAGTTCGAGGGTATCAAACTTGAGGGACGACATAGTTATACCAACTTCCTTGTCCTCCTGCACCGAGAGCGTTAGCTCAAAACCTTATAATATTTAATGTATACGAATAAAATATAAATATTATAAAACAAGAATTAAATACATCGAACTACGAAGGTGCCACACATGTGTTAGACACGCCGAACTACACCAATATTGACTATACACCTATGTTATCAATAGCGCACTATAGCGGCCGTTATAGCAGAACAAAAAATGCTATAGCATGTTTGTTATAGAGAGCACCCCTCTAGGATGCTATTAACGTCGCTAACACTGCCACCGCTATAGCAGTGTTAGCATACAAGACTTATTTGAGTCAGGTCGATCCAATATCCATTGGATCAACCTAAATTTGCATCTCACCTCTCTCTTACCTCTTGCCTCTGCAGTTGCATCTGCTCTCTCCGCCACTACCAACGAGCATCATCTATCGATGATCACCACCTCCACTTTTCACTATCTTCCTCCACTGCAGGTAAGCTCTCTCTTAATTTCTCTCTCTTTCTCTACCTCCGCCTTCTGTCTCCTTCTCTCTCATGAATTCTCTCTCTTCTCTCACTTTCACATGGAAGAAATTCATATTCTATTGAGATATCTATGTATAGTGGGTCGACTTTATGTGGTTGAGAGGTGCTTAATGCAAATATACTGATGCATATTGAAAGACCTTCAATCCAACACATGTACTCGATGTTTTGAATTGTTGTTACATTGGAATTTGATGTCTTAAGCTTGCGTTTTTGTCATTTCTTTTGAAGTCTTCAACACTTTTGAGGTCTTTCTTTATTTCTTTTCAAAAACTCAACAATCTAAGGAACTCCATTTGGTTGCCGGTATCCAAATGTTGAAAACGTATTGATCTTAAGCATATCTCTCATTTTATCCTCTAGGTGAGTTTGCTTAGGTAATATGTTTGAAGAAAGTGTTAAGTCATGTTAGTATCTTTATATATTGGAAAACTTGGGTAACGGTTCAAATACCTTTACTAAAAGCATAATATGATAGTTGGATTAAAAGGACATTTTTACACTTAAGGACTTTGTGGGGATTGTTGGATTTAATATGCTTTAAATGTTCATTAAATACATGTTAGTATCTCTATATATTTGATTAATATAAGTAAAGTCTTAAAGTGTAAAAAGTAAAATATGAGGAACTTTTGTGATAGATGATCAAGATGAGATAAAGTTTAGTCCTATATTGATAGATGTCATAAACCCATATGTCCTTTTATATAGTTAGTAGTTCATGAATCTTAGTTCAAAGAGCTTGAGGATGATATGTTATATCATACACACGCGCGCATGCACGTTGGCCCTGGCTTGGATTTGGGTCTTGATTTATCTTTTTGCATGAAAAACTTTTAATCTGATGGTCAAAATTTTTACGGTCATGGATAGGGATAAGATGATGCAGTTTTAGATAAGGTGGGGCAGTTGAGGATAAAACGATGTATCGTTTGGATCGGATCCATGATTCATGATCCAAACACACACCTATAAATAGGTGATTAGGGGTCCTTACTAAAGACACGCAGTTCATTCTTTCTCCTCCCTCTCTTCCCATGGTTCTACCTCTCTACCTGTGGTTCCGTCCCATATGTTAGTGGGTGGTCCCTCTTTCTACTTCAATTATAGGTGATTGAGGTATATTCGAGGTCGACTCAAAGTTAGGTACATGCTTTTTTTGTTGTGTGCGTGTTTATCATGAGAGGAAGGTGTATGTACCTTTTGGTACTCATAACGGGACACTGATTTCTCTAAGGCATGTCTGCAATAGTGACTCATATAGATAAGTTTATGATTTTACTTTTGCTTTTATTTTCTGTATGACTTGATTATGAATTATTTTGGATATGCGGTTATTGTTTATGATTGGATCATGTTTACATTTGTTGCATATTATATTATTATGCATATATGTTTACAGTTCTTCTTAACAATCTTAGGGAAATAAGCTTTTACTGCAATAAAGATGTCTACGGTTGCTACCCTTTGACATAAGATTGATTTGACCTTGATGCTAAAAAAGTTTGTCGGTCCATATTTTAAATGCTAACAACAACATATGAAAATTTGGTTAGCCATGTTAGGGTTGCATCTGTATATTGAGTAAGATTGTCCTCAACCCAATGATATTAAACCGAAAAGCTTGAATAGAATCACTGAATGGAATGAGAAGGACACTTTGTGTCATTGTTTCATTTTATCAGCACTTTCAAATATTTTATTTGATGTATATAGTTATTCTCCTTTCATGACAACGAAAGATCTGTGGGCTGCATTCGATCAAAAATATAATATTGAAGACCTCGGTCTTCAAAAGTATTCTGTCATTAAGTTCCTTAAGTATCAAATGATAGAGGAGAAATCTGTGATTGAATAGGCCCATGAGTTTCAGTTTTTATGTTATGGTCCGAGTGAAGCCGAAATGAAACTTCTTGATAAGCTTATTGTTATGTTTATTATAGAATTTTTTTTTAAGTCTTAGGTGGGCTTCGACTTAGATCTCAAGGATAAGAAGGGTAAGATGACCCTTAATGATCTTATGGTAAACATAGGAATAGAAGAAGATCATATATGTTAAAAACCTATTATTCTTGTAGACAATGCCTCTAGGGTTAACCTGACAGTCCAAAAAAATAACCTAGTAATCTTAAGAGAAAACATGCGAAGCATAAACCAAAAGCCAAAATTCAAAAGAAACTGAAAAACAAACTGTATTGGCTTTGTGGTTAGGTTGGGCATTAGGCAAAGGATTGTTCCTGTAAGAAATCTAAGAAACCTGCGATCATTGAAAAAGCTATGGTCAACATGGTGGCGACCGTTGCACCTTCTAGTGATAGGTATCTATCCCTTAAATCCCATCTTCTTTTTATTTATGAGCCACAATAGTGAATAGTAGACATTGGGGCTAATGTGCACATATGTGCATATCAGTTTCTGTTTGTGTCTTATGAAGTTGTCTATGAGTAAACAATGACATTAGAGAATCATTCGACTGTTGAAGTCAAGGGTGAAGGACATGTGGATTTGAAGTTTTCTTCGAAAAATATTTTAACTCTTCAGAGAGTTAGAAATATTTCAATGATTCATCGAAATATTATCAATGGTCTTACTTTAGTTAGGAAGGGATTAAGTTAGATTATAAATGTAATAAAGTCGTCATTACATGACTTAATACTCAGTATTTCTTTATGAATGGCTATTTGTTTGATGTAGAGGATCTATTTAAAATTCATGTAGAACTAATTGTTAATTATTGTATGAATTTTGATATTAATAAAGCCTTTACTTATGCTTCATACTCTTCTTTTTTTGTCTGCAATGTTAAATTATCTTATGTATGACATGGTAGGTTCGGTCATGTAAATATTAATTCTATGAAAAGAATGATCAATTTAAATCTTATTCCTAAAACTGTCATAGATAGAAAACACAAATATGATATATGTGTGCAAGTGAAGCATTGTAGAAAATCTTTCTATACAGTTGAAAAGAAATCCAAGATTTTGGATTTAGTATACACTGATATTTATGAATTCAATGGGATGACTATAAGGGATAACAAAAGATATTTTATCACGTTTATTGATGATTGTAGTAGATACTGTTATATTTACTTACTTAAAAGTAAAGATAAGCTTTAGAAAAGTTTCAAATATTTAGAAATGAAACACAAAAACAAAAAGGTAAGGTACTTAAACAATTAAGGTCTGATAGGGGAGTAGAGTATACCTCAAATCTTTTATAAGTATACTGTTAAAACAATGATATTGTTCATGAGGTTGCTGCTCCATATTCTCCTTAGCGTAATGGGATAGATGAACGAAAGAATAAAGTTATGGATTAGCTACTTACATGTGGGAGGAAGCTTTAAATATGGCTTGCCATATTCTCAATAGAGTTCTCTATAAGAATAAGAAAAGTAGTCCCTTTGAACTTTAAAAGAGTTAAAAGACCAATCTGAAATATCTCAAAGTGTAGGGTTGCCTTACCAAAGTAATCATCCTTGAACACAAGAGAAGGAAATTGAGACGTAAAACAGTTGATGTTATATTTCTTGGTTACATTGAGACAAGCTATACATATAAATTCTTATTCAATAGATATGATGTTTCTGGTATAAACGTCAATACAATTGTTGAGTTTTGTGATGCTACATTCTTTGAGAATATATTTCTCATGAAGACTAGAGTTTTTAAAAGTGTATCTTCTAGAAATTTTGATCTTACTATTAATTTCATTCTCGATCACATGGAAATGATGACAAATGTGAGGTAACCCTGATTGTGTTGTTTTCAAATCAGATGACTGTAAGGAAATAATTGAACCAAGTAAAAGTAAATGGCCTAAGATATCAAAGTTCTTTGGAAATGACTTTGTTACTTTCAATGTTGAGGATAGTCTTGTTACCTTTCAGCAAGTTATGATCTCACTCGAGGTTAAGTTTTAAAAGGGAGCTGTTAATGATGAAATCCAGTTAATTCTTTCGAATAGTACTTGGGAATCGGTGGATTTACCTCTTGGTTGTTCTATTGTGGGTTGCAAGTAGATCTTTAAGAAGAAACTAAATGCAGACAGAACAATCAAAATAAGTACAAGGGAAATTAGTTGCTAAGAGATACACACAAAAGAAATAAATAAATTACTTTGATACCTATTTCCAAATTTTTTAAATGACTACCATTTGAGTGCTTATAGCACTGGCCTTTATATATGACCATACAATCCATCAGATATATGTGAAGACTACTTTTCTACATGATGACCTTAATGAGAAAATTTATATAGATTAACCAAAGGAATTTGTGACTCGTGGAAATGACTCTAAGGTATGTTAGCTTGTTAAATCATTATATGGTTTGAAGCAAACCCCTAAATAATAACATGAAAAACTTTATGTAATGATTATGATAAGTGTGTCTACTAAGTTTATTAATAATGTTTTCATCATTCTTTGCCTATATGTAAAAGATATATTATTGTTTGGATCCAATATGAGAATAGTAAATAAGACAAATTCATTCTTATGTAGTAAGTTTGAGATGAAGGATATGGGTGTGGTGACGTGATTTTAGGGCATAAAATTATAAGGGCCACTGATAGTATAATAATCTCTCAGTCTCACTACATTGAGAAAGTATTACAGAGAATTATATATACAAACTGTAGACCTGTTAATAATCCATATGATTAATTTAAGGCTTTGTATAAGAATGAAAGTGGTATTCATGTGTCTCAACTACGATGTTCTCAAATTATTGATCGTTTGATGTATCTAACTAATTGTATATGACCAAATATTGTATTTGTTGCATATAAGTTGAGTACTTACGCTAATTGTCCAGATAGAATCCATTGGAAAGCTATAGAAAGAGTGTTTTGTTATGTGAAGGGAACAATTTCTCTTGGACTGCATTACGATAAACATCCTTTGGTTCTTCAAGGATTTAGTGATGCTAGTTGGATAACAAAGAATTCTAAGAGTAATGGAGTCACTGGATATGTTTGTTTTGTAGGTGGTGGAGCTGTCGCCTAGAAATCAAAGAAAAAACTATATTGGCTTGTTATACCTTTGAGGTAGAACTCTATGATTTGATTGAAACTAGATTGAAAGTTGAATGACTTAAGAGACTTATGTCCAGTTTATCTATGATAAAGAAGTTAGTTTTTTTAATTTCAGTACAATGTGATAGTATGATTAAAATTGTTAAGATCAATAGTTTCAAGTACAATCAAAAGCAACGGAGATACATCAAAGTTAGACTTAAGTATGTAAAGACTCTTGTGTATGATGGTGTGATGACTGCAGATTTGTTGGATCTAAAGATAACACAACTAATCATTTGACTAAAGATCTACCAATAGCCTTAGTTGAGAAATCGAGGTTGGGGATAAACTAAAACCCATGATTTATTCAGAAGTAGTGACAACCCAACCTAACTTAGTGGATATCCCACAAAGTAGGTTTAATGTGATAATAACCAGCAGGTGGGTGAATAAGATGACACTTTGTATTATGTGATACTTTCAATATTTATGTGTATGTCTTGTATAAACCTAAAGTATGATGATTGCAAGTTTAGCAAGAGATATTCTTTTAATGGGATTGAGTACTAGGACATGATGCTAGTAGTAAATCCTTAGAGCTACCTAATTAAGTGATTGACATTGTGTGACCGTAATAGGAGAATTGGGTTATTTCCTGAAGTCAATCATGATACAAGATATGGATGCACAACCATTAATGCATCACTCTTATAAATCACATCATAGCCTTTTATTATGTTGTTACCAATAGACACCTTTTTACCCAAGGTTCAAATTCAAGACGTATGTTCAACTAGTTCCTGTAAGGGTAATATTGAATAACTCGGGTAATAGTTTAAATACCTTTACTAAAAGTATAATATAATGATTGGATTAGAATGACACTTTTACACTTAAGGACTTTATGGGAGATTGTTAGATTTAATGTGTTTTGAATGTGCATTAAATACATGTTAGTATCCCTATATATTTGATTAATATAAGTAAAGTCTTAAAGTGTAAAAAGTAAAATATGAGGGACTTTTGTGATAGATGATTAAGATGAGACAAAGTTTAGTCCCATATTGATGGATGCCACAAATCCACATGTTCTTTTATATAGTTAGTAGCTCATGAATCTTAGTGGAGGATATGTTATACCATACACACGCGCGTATGCACGTTGGGCCTGGCTTGAGCTTGAGGCTTGGATTTGGGTCTTGATTTATCTTTTTGTCAAAATTTTCATGGTCATGGATAGGAATAAGATGATGGATAAGGTGGAGCGATTGAGGATAAAATGAGGCGGTTAAGGATAAAGCGGTGCATTATTTGGATTGGATGCACCACCCGTGATCCAAATACACATCTATAAATATAAATAGGTGATTAGGGGTACTACCTAAATATATGCATTTCATTCTTTCTCCTCCCTCTCTTTCTCTCTCTTCCCGTGGTTCTGCCTCTTTGCTTATAGTTTCGTTCTCCTGTGCTAGTGGGTGGTCCCTCATTATGCTCTAATCATATGCAACTGAAGTGTGTTTGAGATCAAACATGCTTTTCGAGTTGTGTGTGGGTTTTATTGTGGGAGGAGGGCACATGTACCCTTCCGTACTCATAGTAGGGTGATGATTTCTCTAGATGTGGGAACTCTCTCTAATTGATTCGCTATATTAAGTAAAAAATGTAAGCATTCGCACGTCGCTAAGAGGGGACGCCCCAACAATTTTGATAAGGCATGAGGTGTCTTTTTGCCCTCAAAGAGCAGCATAAGATTCAAAGTAACAATAACAATTCTACTTCATATGGAGCAAGTCTTTCTGCTTGCTTTATGTGCTTTTCTTATCAATGCAAGTCTCGGGTCTTTCTTTTTCATATTATATAGGCGATTATCTTCTATGTGACTTGTTATTCTTGTATTCAATTCTTTCCCTCTGTTAGTGTCATTTTTCTGTAAAAGATTATCACATAAGTGGGGAGTTCTGCTTCCTCGTCAGGAGCAAATACTCCTCGTTTTGAAGCTTTAATCTTGGATCATGTAGGAGCATAACGGTTCTTGCACCTAAAATTGTTTTGAGGTTATTTTCATCAAACCGGATTTGTTGAGATCAATCAATAGACAACCGGTCGCTTACCGGAATATATGTTGTCATAGCCAAAACCAACATATCCTTTCTCTTCCGTGCTGATGATACGTGAAAGGAACTTCAGAGGAGCATTTTGTTAGCTAGAAATGATGGATGTATATGCAACAAAAACCGGAAAAGATAGAGCATACACATGCTTGCAATTATTGATTTGATTGGTAACAACGTTCCAGAATAATTGCATGAAAAATTCAATCTCTAGTACTTTATCTTTTTCCAAAATTTGCACGACAATCTCTGTGCATAGTCTTGTTGTCATTCTCAGTGAACAAAGGCAGATCTAGATACTTGTTTTGCAAGTTGCCGATCGCGTAGCTCAGTATACCCAAGATGGTTTTCGCTTGCTCGTGGAACATCAAAGGAAACGATAGAGGATTTCCCTTTAAAGAGAAAATTCCTCATGATATTTTCGAAGCGAAGGGCAAAATTAATGTCTGCTGTTACAAAAAATTGAAGCATCATCGTTGAGTAAGACGTGAGAATAGTCTCTCCAATGAATATAGGAACAACATTCTTATCATCTCTTTTACCCTAATTCAACAATCTTTCTATGATCACGAGGAATAAATAAAGCGTGGTCTGATCTCCCTATGGATTCGAGTATATAGAATTTATCCCAAAGCTCCATTGATTAATGGCCATCCTTAAAGAGACCATAAAGGCATAAATCACAAATCTCTTTCCCTAATGACATATTACACCTTAGTAGCTGTCATGAAAGCTCTCAGTCAATACGATCATTAAGCCTTTCCCAAACCATAAACCCAGCTATATAATTTGTTGAAAAGGTCCATAAGAGTAACTCTTTACGACTGTCTCGGTCAGATGCAGGAGCTTTATTTTGAAACACGATGTCCAATATCACTTGATCCACTACTGAACATTAAGCATGATATATCCTCTTCACTGACTTTAGGGCACAAATAAAATGATAGAGTTTCAATTGGCCACAAGACAAAGGAAGAAGTGAGAACATGGATAGCTTGTGAACACTTTGGACGGAGTGGAAACCGCAGTTGAATCATTTTCTAGCCCACAACTTGAAATGAACTGCTGAAATTTCTTAGCAGTGGACTGCAAGAACAGTGGCAGATCAATTTCTTCTAAAATCATGAACTTGCTTTTAGAGTTCCTTCTAGACAATACGACAACCTTAAGCTTCTTAGCAGTAGCTGATGATGGCCAATGTCGCAAGTTACTAGACAGATATCATGTCATTTTTTCTATTCTTTGCTGTTACATAGACATCTCTGTCTCCGACAATCGAGACCCATAACTTCTCTCGTGTCTGACTCAGTAATATCGTGTTGTGCCAGCAAGGTACATGAGTGTTGATAGAGTGCTACTTTACTAGTGAGTGAACATATGAAATTAATAATCCACATTAGTTCACAAAGTAACACTTTTTGATTTGTTTGATAGTATTCATAAGTTTGCTGAGATATTATCAATTAGATAATTCTGTATATAAATTATAACTATATATAGCGGTCTCACCATGCTAATGATTTGCAGAAATCGCCGTATGATGCAACTCGCAATCGCATCCATGTGATACAGACTTTCTTATCCCTTTCTAACTGACGTCCTCTCTTTCCTTCAGAAAAAGCAAAAGCTAAAATTCATCGTTCTCTTCCTTAATTTTCAGAAAAGTACATCTTCCTAAGCCGATGATACTGATCCCTGACACCCATTCCGTATGTGGGTGTTTATACTATGCAGCTGCATGTGGCATCCGCGCCAAAAGTCTGAGGTCGACAGAAACTATAGGCCACGAATCTTAATAAATTGTTTGCCCCACCCACAGAGTTTCGTGGGCTACTCCCCAATGTTAGATCAGTCACTGGCTAGAGAACGATTATTTGGCCGGGAGAACCCCACAAATCATAGTTTGTCGAACGAGAAAACAGTGACGAATTGATAGCTGCTATTTAAGACCCTTCATCCAGCTTTTGATAACAGTACAACTCTCAGCGATTTATCAAAGGTATTTATTCAGTACAGGTAGCACATGATGACTCAGTTTTATGCATCGTATCTTTTATAACTTCTGCATTGCTTCTGCGAAACCGGTAACTTTAGTGCAGTGACAATTTGAAATGCACAGACAGTAACAATGACATTTCTAGATTTCATTAGCTGCAGTTCGTGAATCGATTCTACATATCATAGTTACCGTTTGAAAAATAGGGTTCGGTCATTAGAAAGAAAATGAAGTTACCAATCAAGCATTCAATTAATTAAACAAGGTACCTCCCCGCAAATATATCAATCAAGTGTGGCACTTTTTACAGTGAACACATTGAAACGTTTCACCATCTGAATCTCCAACCTTTTAAGAGCTTCTTGCTTAAACATGAAATGTCGTTCACTACATGCTGTTAACCTTGGTTATCATCAAAGGATCACTCTCAAGCATACCTCTCGTAATGACATTATAAAAATCTACGAACTTATTAGATGGTGCTTTCTCTGTGTGATGAATCCAAGATACAAATTTTCGTGGCCACAATTAAAATTCCATTTAAGGATCATCTCTCTTAGGATGAGAGAGGTACTATATATATATGTATATATATAAAATCCAACTACAACCAGATGAATTTATTGATAGAGACACATGGTGCGTACGAATAAATAATGTAGCGATTTAATCTGTTAAGTGCTAAAAAAACTAAACGATCGACTAAGTACATTGATTCTGTAACCTAAGAAACGCATATGGACAGATGATCTCAAGACTTTTGTGCATGCATACAACATTCATTCAGTTATTTTGGCCAAAAGTGCTCTCTATTGTGCATACTTTTATAGATTACAGTGCCTCTAGTGCATCTACTGCTTCCTGATATACATTTACATGCATATATGTATAGAGAGACAGTGGGGAAGACTATACAAATGTACATTTATATGGAGAGAGAGAGAGAGGGGGGGTGCTGCGGGTATGCCATCAGAATAGGGAGTATTATATAGCGAGTAGCATTTTCTGCATGAGTTGATGATTTGGTATTGTAGCAGAAGAAAAGAGAAGTACTTCGTACCAGTAGCAAATGATGAGTCAAATCAAATGGGTAAAAGAAACTTTGGCGTTTACCCAAGAGGTAGGTATCGGGATTTCTCCCCTATTGCCCGGGAGTTAAAAGGGAGGACACAGATTTAGAAAGAGAAAATGCAAAAGTTGCCAAACCTCATTTACTGTGATGGCAACTTCTGAATGAGGGTGCTCTAATCACAGCCCATGAAATCGTCCCTTTCTCGCTTCTCACCTCCACATCTGCCGCCCCCTGCAATAAATCATCTCTCTCTCTCTCCGAACCACATCCTCCTCTCACCTACCTGAAGACCCTCTCGTTTCCACTAAAATAAAAGGAAATTAATAAACAAGAAACATTCATTCTCTCATCATCTCTCTACTTATTCCAGACCTCCCCCCTCTCTCTCTCCGTGCGTTGTATCAGAGATAGGCAGATCGGTCAGTCATCAGTCAAACAATCTATCAATCAAACAGCAGGATGTCTTCCTCCGCCTTCTTTGACCTCGACCATCTTCAAGCTGAGCAGTTGTGCTATGTTCATTGCAATTTCTGTAATACGGTCTTAGCGGTAATTCATTTCATTTCCTGGCTAGAAAATGGTTTGACTTTGCAATTTTCTCTTTTCATGAAGTTGGTTTGCATTTTCTTTGGCCGTTGATCAGTGCCATGGACAGATTGAGAATTGGAAGGGCTTATTTTCCCTTTTTGTTGTTCTGAGTGTCGATTTGCAGGTGAGCGTTCCCTGCAGCAGCCTATTCAAGATGGTCACCGTGAGGTGCGGCCATTGCACCAATCTCCTTTCCGTTAACATGAGGGCTCTTCTCCAGACACCTCCCACTGTATCAGCGCCGCCTACCAACCATAATTTTTTCTCTCCACTGAATCCTCCTGTAATCTCCTCCTTCTCTCCCTCCCTCCCTCTCTCCCTGTGTGTGTGAGAGAGAGATAAAACTATTATTCATCAATTGCAAGTGTTCGACACAAGAAATGTAATAAGAAATCACTCAGAAAGCGAAACAACAAAGATAAAGAACAAAATATCTCTCTCTGTGTGTATTAGTGACACAATTCTGAAAGGAGCAATCTGTGTTTGTAGAACGAAAACCAGGTTACGGCTTCAATTTTTCACGGTCCCTCCATCACGAAGGAGTCTGGTACATCTTCTGTCGGCCGTGTACCTAATCATCACAACATGACAACCACAAGGAACACGGGTGTCAATAGACGTAAGATCTCTCTCTCTCTCTCTCTCTCTCTCTCTCTCTCTCTCTCTCTCTCTCTCTGTGTGTGTGTGAGCGCGTGCTTCCGAGGAAGAGAGAGACGTACATGTATGAGAAAGAAATGAACGTGGAAAGAGTTGTGGCATGATTTGGTAATAATTGGTAAATGATTGCCGTATGATACTTTATTGTAGCGTTCAGAATTCAAAAACAGGTATTTTAATGGCTTCTATTGTGTAGAGCCCGAGAAAAGGCAGAGAGTGCCATCGGCGTACAATAGGTTCATCAAGTGAGTAAACATGCAATACATCCCGCCCCTCATCTTTTATCTTACCCTCTTCCAAATCCTCGCATTGTTATACTCCTTCAATGCATTTTCAATTTCAGAGACGAAATCCAACGAATCAAGGCGGGAAATCCAGACATAACCCACAGGGAGGCGTTCAGTGCAGCAGCCAAGAATGTAACAACCGCCCCCTCCTCTCTCTTTCTCACACACACAATCTGAAATTTGATTTATTGTGGGTGGCAGTGGGCACACTTCCCACATATTCAGTTTGGACTAATGGCTGATCAGAGAGTGAAGAAAACCAACTTACGCCAGCAGGTAACGTTTGTATGTATCTAGAAGGCTTATCCTATGCATCAGTTCATTTTGACTTAGATGTTTTGTGGGTAGTCACTGAATGTGCTAAGAAAACATACCCAATTCGGATCTTTATCCTTCCAGGAAGGAGATGACTTGATCCTGTTGGAAGGCCTCTTCACTGCTGCTAATATGGGAGTCATTCCCGACTAGTCTCTCTCTCTCTCTCATTTAAGGTGAAGACATGTACCAGAATGTCGAGTTTCGATGTTTACGTGATGTATCGTACGCTTTTGTGAAGTCGATCAATCGAAAGTCGAAAACTTTTGCTTCTCGACACTCGTTTCTTTAGTTATTGAACTTGATTCTTTATCTTATTATATGGAAGTTTAGGCTCTACGACGCATAGGCGGCTAGGTGTCACACTAGACAGGTGTCTCAGAGAGAAACAGCTGCAGCTTTATATCCCTATAATGTTAATTCTACATAGCGTCAGCACTAGGTGTTCATGAATGATGCAAATATTCTTTTATATAACCATGATCATATGGTTCGCGGAAGAAGCTCGTGCATTTTGATGTCATCGTTAGCCTTTTACAAGTCCAGTTTTGGTTAAACACGTCGTTGAAGAGAGAAACTCACTTTAATGGCCATTCCTAAAAGCAATTTGTGCTGTCAACACCCGTGAAGGCATCATAATCATCATCCTCGAGGTTTTATTCGTTAGCAAGCCGCAACAGTAGCTGACAGATGATTACTCTTTGCCAGCTAACTCTATATTTTGACGGAGAAAGAAAATGAAGAGTAAAAGCAAGAGATTCTTTCAGAAAATGGACATACGCAGAGAAGAAAAATAAACCGTTCATTCAACAGAAAAGAAAGAACCGTAAGTTCATAAGATAAGAAAGTAAGTAATCTCGGGTGCCTCCTGTTATTATTCTTTTGAGGACAACTTCTATTCAGCCGAGCACGCATCTCCAGTCTCTTTCCCATCTCTACGCTTGGTTGTCTGGAAATGCATCCAATGTCTGCAACGTACAAAATAGTCTCTTATATCTAATCTATAATGTTGTATCCTAGAATGCATTGGTTTTCACAATGGCAAGGCCTAATAAGTAGATGATAAAAATGACCTGGTAAGTTAGCAGGATCTAAAGAGATCAGTTTGTAAACTTTCTGGACGCATAAATCATAAATGTCTTCATTCTGCAGATCAATGGTCCATTTTGGCTCCTTGATTCTTTGATTTGCATTTGCATTCTTATGTTTGTTGTAATTTCAGCATAATTGTTCCCATATGGTTCAATCTTTGACTACAATTATGTCTGCTCATTATGGTTGTTGACATACATTGCCAGTATTAATGTTAATCCACTAAAATGACAGTTAAAATTCATGCTGATGCTTGTTTTATTGAATGCCACTTAGTGATGAAACGTATATCGTGGGCAAAAGATTATCCAAATGACAGCAATTATATACTGTGTACTCAATGTTTTCCTTTTGAAAACTTGTAACTACAAAATGTGATTAGGAGATCGAAATCCGTCAGACACATGCACGAACACAAGCATGCGCACACACACATATGCATACATACATATTATGTGTCTGGTTTTAAAAAGGAATGATAAAGATGTAATTGTGGTATCAAAAACTATGAAATGAGCTAAAGAATGGGAGGTAGCTACTCAAATGAAAAACTTTACATTCATTTACTTGGAACGATTTATACCGTCGTGAAGAATCAGACGTTCTGCCCCTTACCTTCAGTCCTTTTCCTTGGAAATCCTTATAAAATCTGACATTTATTAACAAAAAAAAGTGTAAAAGCAGCCTATTTTGTAATCTTGGGTTCGGAGAGCTCATCTGCGAGAGAGAGAGAGAGAGAGAGAGAGAGAGAGAGAGAGTACTACGCTGTGTTTGATTTTATTAGGTGAATACTTCATCATGTGGAGGCCAGAAAAAATAATATTTTCCCCTAGTTGATATTACAGATGAACTTGATCAAAATATGACCCTCTCGTATTCTCGTGCTTGGCTTTGTCTCCCAATTTAACTGTTATCGCTGAAAAAAGAAAAGACTCAGAGGGGTCTTTCCATCTTTAATTTATCTTGGACTGTGCTATGCAGTGCTTTAGAGATATGGATGCATGCATCTCTCTCTCTCTCTCTCACACACACAGAAGGACTTGACATCCATCCACGGCTCATCCCCCTTGGTACCAATAGAGTGGAGATGAAGATGTGATCCTATGACCAAGTTTATATATGCTTTAAGCTTTCAATTGTGTGGATTTGGAATTTTTCTATAATTTGAATTATGTTAATTATATGTTGCTTTATGCTTTTTACCTATCTCCTATTCCTGATATTTGTCTTTCCAATTGCTGTCTTATTTATTTTGCTAGGACGTACATGCTCTTATTCTACCAATGTGGATGTGAAGTAGCTTTTCATGGTACTATCTGTTCGGGTCTATCCGATACTACCGGACCTTGCATTGTTGCTATAAATTCTTGTATAATAAAAAATGACACATCATATATATATATATATATATATATATATATATATATATATACACACACATGTATGTGTGTATGTATGTATGTATTTATATGTGTCGGGTGTATATTTTGCATTGTAGAAAGTATTATCGCCGACTGAAATGTGTCCAGTCTTCAGCAATGTATGTTCTTTTGTTCAAAACCCTTTATTAATTACTGATATTCATTCTTATCGTGCAAAATCATCATTCATTAGAAAACTCAATGTCTAACCCTGGTTTGAGCTGTCTAACTTTATGAGGCTTTCTTTTCTATTGTCATCATGTGGTTAGATTGGAAGCAGATTCACAAATAGCTTGCTAGAAATAATTTATTTTTGTTTCAATATTAACGCTGCTTTGGTCAAATTTCTTATCTCTAGCAGCAATAATATGCTAAAATTTTGGAGTAAGACTTTTGAAACTTTTGTAACAGTGAGTTCATCAGACATATCTTCACCCTATGATTTCTTTTGATTGACAAGATCAATTATGCTATAGGAATAATCTAAAACTAATTCATATGAAGAAATTCTCAATTCGCAACAAGAAGTATGCATATTTTACAGATCACCTTTCATGATCATTGAAGTTCTTTCCTAAAAATCCACCATGCCCAGTGTGTTGGTGCTGCAATCGTAGAGAAAATCGTATCATCAAGACAAGGCAAGTTGCAGGTAACTCACTAACAATTCAAAACCTCTAGTACCGATCGATTTCCCTGCAACCTCGAATTTTTACCGAATCGATCACAACTACAGTTCAATAACCATTAGTTCCCGGTCTACTTTCTGTTTACTGGTCAACTTCGATTTCAATTTCTATTGACAGATTAAGTTATCATTTTTATAGAAAAAAAAAACAAAAGGCATGCTTATTATTGTTGAAACTTGATAAGAAAAGAATACTAAGTTACATTTGTGAGGGAAAACATCAGAGAATAAGTTAATTTATTTTAATACTATAAAACATACGCAATATATGTATCGTATAAATATATGAAAGATAAAATTAAAGGGCTTCACTTTCCTTCTCTTTGTGATGGTCAGTTGGCTCTATTTTGTTTCTGTTATGGCTTCTTCTTTCGATTTAGGATTCATGGTTTTGAATATCATCCATCCAAGATTCAACATAGAAGTATTTAGCTACTTCTGTATTCACCTACATTCACCCAAGCTTAAAATCGACTATATAACAATAAGATCATGTTTGCTTAGGTGAACTTGTTGATGTACTCGCTAATAACAGATTATGCTCGAAGAACATAAGTTTTCTATGGGCCAAGTATTCAAGAAACTTGTTCTTGAACTCTCTCATTTAAAGGTTTTCAAACGTGTTAATTCAGTAAATGCCTTTGTTAACCTCTTTGAGATGATAGTTCGAGGGTATCAAACTTGAGGGACGACATAGTTATACCAACTTCCTTGTCCTCCTGCACCGAGAGCGTTAGCTCAACAACAGGGTGCTCTAGTGCCGTTGCTGCTGGTGGGGATTTCGACTCCCAGAAGGTGCATGGGTGGGTGTGTATTAGACTTCGGCCTCCTCTTGTAACAAAAAAAGACTTCCTGGTCCTCCTTATCGATCTCCTATCGACACAGTTTTGGATGTGCATGCCATTAAGGGCTCTTAGATACTACCATGCTAGCCATGTTACTGACACTAGAACAAAACAAGTATCCTGTGACAGTAACATTAACTTCCAACCTGGTCCATTTTCACACATTTGCATTCTTCTTTGTTCACATGCGATGGAAGTCACAATTTCTCTATTTTGTTGTAGTGTTGGGTGATGGAAAGTGTGTAATGTCAACTGCACAAAATATGATTTTCTCAAGGATCAGGGATCGCTCACCTGGATGATTTTCTTAAGGCAAATGAGCAAAAGATGATGCTGAGGGAAGAGTTAATTCACTAATCAGTTTTCTACATAGATGGTGAAGGGAGCAATCCCTTAGATCAATTGGAGAACAGCTTTTAGAACCCTATCTCCAGCGTTGGAAGTGGTGGAGTTTCTTTACACTAGTTTCCTTGGGTGAATATCGTAGTAGGTAATTAATTATGCTGGCATCAAACAATTATCAAGAAATATTCTTTTTCCGTTGGTAAAGAACTGCCGATCTCTTGCCTTCATTAAGCATCGAGGCTTTTCCCGATGAGAGTTCAGCCATAAGGCCTTTTTCCTCTAGTGGATTTAGGAACTCCTTCCCGTCCCTTCTTTCTGCATGGCCATTATCAGGAAAACGTCTACCCTTGAATATTTCATCTTCACATATCTTGCCAACTGTTGATTCAGAACACGTAGAACTTGTTTCTGCACATGTTGCCTTCATTATCAAACCTTGATTCTGTATATTATACCTTAATCTGCCCTTTCTGTTGACAATTCGTCACGCTTTCTCGCCTAATGCAGGCGTTGCATCTATACCTTCCAATGGTGCAGCAAGATCTAGCTGTTGAGCCAGTATTAAGCTCCTCACTCAGCTTGTCACCACCTTCGGTTTCCTTTTCAGTCAGCTATCTTCTCTTTGAAGTATCATTTGAAAACCGTAGAAGAGGGTGACGCAATCGTGCCCCAAGCAGTAATTGCGACAGGCAAGGAGAGGGAGGCTCGCCGGATAGAATAACCTGAAATGGTCAGGGCACCGACTCACATACGCATGCAAGAAAGCGAAGCGAGCAAGTGCATGCAAAGTAAATGAAAGGCAAAGCTGGATTAACAACAAACAGGAGATCTTTAACCTATTACACTTATTATATATGTTCATGATTTTTTTCTCTTTCAAGAGGTCTTCGCATGGGATGGAGAATGTTCGGGGTTGGAGAGCTATAGATATGCGTACATGCAAGCATATATCTATATCTATATATATATATATATATATATATATATATATATATATATATATATATATATATATATATATATATATATATATATAAGAGAATTGTTATATAGCCTCTCATGCTAGACATGCGATCAATAAGAGAACAATGATGTAGATCGTAATCTCTTGTTGATGACATTTATTTTGGTGATAATGTTGACACAGTTCAATAGGCCTTCTACGTGTGATTCCCTCAAAGACGTAAATTAGTAGAATCTGTGTGAGGTTGTCTAGTGACTCCCAGTTTTCTTTTATATATATATATACCTTATTGGACTCATATCAGATCGGTACCATATGCCTGTATTGTATATATGTGCATGATACGGGTGATTTATGTTAATCATTTTCTTTGATCATAAAAATGTAAGAAAAAATTTAAAAATTATGAAAAGATTTTATGGCGCACTACACTATCTGAATTCAATATCAAAACAAGCTGAGTCACATGTGTACATCACCTGCATCACTCCCAAGCCTCTTTTGAAATATAGGATTGATGACTAATGGTAGATGTAAAGCAGGTTTGGGATTTTGAGAGAAAGGGTTTGATCTTGAGATAGAAAGGTGCACACCAAAGAAGTTAGCCAATAGAGGATTTAAACCCATACCAAGCTTTGATTTTTCAAAAAAGTCAATTTCCATAAATTGACTCCATCTCATATTCGAAGGTATATTGTACATTATCCTACCATACACCCCAATACAGAGCTATAAATCGTTTTCTGTTATACAAGTATCTTAATTATATTGATTTAGGTACCAATGCACACCATACATACATCATATCTATGATAAAATGTAGAATACACATAAATAGTTTTTTACATTGATGTATACATTCATACACAATGTACATGTGTAATCGTTTTTTATATTGATGTATACATTCATACACAATATGCCTATATACACATACATGAGTTTGCACACACGAAGAGAGAGAACCTAATAGATATAACACATTTAAATACTAAAATATTAAAATAAATCTCAACCTTTTATCTTAAGCGATTATTTAAATCTTATCATGACTTTTGGTAAACTTTCGTATGACATCTTTTGGCCACCAAAAAGATGCTCAAGGAGGGCAAACGGATGACCTCACGACCATATGTCATGCACTCGTGAAACAGTGCCCGAGAAGCTTTTTATTTTCTCGTGCGCTCTATCATTCACTGCATCTTATAAGCCATCCAGTTCTGGTTTGGGAGCCCCGATTCCGGTTTGAGATCTAAACCATTCGCAACGAGAAAAATAATATAAACAAATTTGAAATTAAATTGAAAAATTTAAAGAACCAACAGTTTGCAACCACCCATTCTAGTTTCGGGTATGTTCCGGTTCTATGCAAGGTGGAACCGGCGAACTGAGTGGTGTCTGATTCCGGTTCCGATTGCAAGCCAGGTTTCGACAGTTCTGGTTGGAACCACCGAGCTGGTTTGAAACCGGCCATAGGTAGCGGGGTGTTTCAACAATGCAACTCTCTCTACCATACAGTTGTCATGGGATTTATCTGGATGGTTCGAACCACAAATTTCTTCTTGATGACTGTCGAGTCGGTATGCAATTTTTAGGGATGGAAATATTGGTTTGACCTGTTAGGGTTCAATCCAACCCGATCCAAGTGGGGGAGGTAATAACTGGTTTGATTGGGGACGGTACGAGAATTGCCCGAATCGCTTTGACCGAGTTTAGGGTTCGAGATAAGAGGTACACGACCTATACCCATACCCACACCGGTCACACACATGCGCACATAGTTCGGAATCGAACTCACCACCTGCGAGCAAGCACCAGAGACTCCTACCGTTTTGCTAAAGCTCTGGCTGCTCTAATGTTACCCTTTCCAAGAGAACCTTATCAATGATCGGAGACCCGATCAAGTATCTGGTTTTCAGGTCAATATTGAATTAACATGGAAACCAAGTCTTCAAATTTGACTGTCAGTATCATCTTTCCTGCAACCAGAGTAGAGGACCAACACAAACGAAGGCTGTTCAGTTCAGCTCGGCTCGGACTAATTAAAAACCAGACAACCTCTTTTTCTCATGATGAAATAGTGGTATTTCGTGTTGGAAGATATGATATGTTGAGAAGATATTTTTTTTTAGAATTAAGCGCACTTGTATTTTGAGTGAAGAATACCTAGATTTTACATTAAAAAAATACTTATATATATATATATATATATATATATATATATATATATATATATATATATATGACTTAAGAATATTTTATATTTCAAGTGAGGTGCGTACGTTGCCACACCATTAAGTAGTGCGCGACTGATTGAGGAGACGGTCTCTCATGGACGAGAGAACCAAGTTGAAGCTCTAGCGGTGAGGCTCGTCTATCCATGTCGAGCTGCTGGTGAACATGCTCGGAGAGGTATGAAATTTACTGTCAACGAACACGAGCTGGGTTCTTGAGTGGCGAGCCGAGTCACGGACCTGCCTTGTTCCGTTGGTTTCGGCTCGTTTTCAAGCCCTAAGCAAATCCGGGAAATCGGATCCTGAGTTGCATCATATTCCGAAATCTGATCTGGGCGCTTTAAAATTCCAGTTGGATCAAAAAGCGGGAAACTCAAAGTCTCTCTCTCAGATTTCTAGCAGAGAAAATGCAGAGACGGATGCGAGAGACGCGTTTGGGTTGCCTGAGGCAGATTCGATCACACGAGCAAAAGATCGACGCAGCTAACAATCTTCTCTCTCGATCGTTGGATTCCATCAAGCGGACGGCTGAAATCACCGTTCAAAGACAAGGCACGCTCTTTCCCTTTCTCACACACTGGGGTTTCCTTTATTCATTCGAGTCTAGGTTCTATGGTTTGATTCTTTTGGTTTTCGCTGTTCTTGGGCTGATGTTGGATTCAAATGGCGCTGGTTGCAGCTGAATTGGGTAAACTCAAGGGGCAATTAAGAGAATTGGAGAACGTACTGACAAAATTCGAAGAAGGTATCGCGATTTCTTGTTAATATGTTCGCCTCTTTGTCGAAGAATTTCATTTTAATTTACTAATGTTTCCCTTTCTCTTAACGTGTTCGGATTCGTACTCTTCTGGGTCGTCTTTTACTCTGAGCGGGAAAGCAACTTTTCCATGAAATGTAGTCTTCAAGGAAGGTCGTTCTCCAGAGGAAAGATGTCAATGCCTTTCCAAAGGAAAAGGGAGATTGTCCGTTGAATGGATGGGGACCCACTGTTATTCTTTTGTTTCACCACCAAATGAAAAGAGATTGCTTAGACATGCCTCTTTTCCTCATCTTCTGGCGGAAAGAGCGTCCATTTATTTCATTGAAGAGTTGGCTTTTGCCTAGTGAAAATGATACACAATGAAAAAAGATGCCCGATCTAGCCATTTTGTATTGACAAGAGTCTTGGTTTTACTCCATGTTTTCTTTTGCCTCTGAAAGATGCGCGTTTTCCTGTTTATAGTGCTAATTTGCTACCATCTTAATTTTGCTAGTGAACAAGGTGAACATTGAGAGATCTAGGCGTATCTCCAAATCCATTTCCACTACAAGGTCTCGATGTGGAGAGCTTAAAAATGTGGTGGCGGAACAAAAGACAAAGAAAGAAGAATATGAAGCGATATTATCCCAACAGTTTCAGTGTAATTTGACAAGACTTTATTGTTGATGACTTTTGCTTCAGTGTCTTGAGCATCTTTTATCTATAATTTTACTTGTCTGCATCCCCAATATTTGTGGTTCCATCATAAGCTACATCTTCTCGTAGAAGAACCAAGCGGTATAATATCTTTTGCCAAACATCTGTCTTTGTTCATGGTGGTACAAAGTGTTCTATATGAAATCCAATTCTAGTCAATATCCGATTGACCAGCCATAAGAGTATATTGAGCAATATCATGCCTCGCTATGCATAGGCATGAGCTTGTTTTGCAGAAATATGCATTGGTTTTGATGCCAGCACTTAGCTAAAATTGCTAACACGTTCATGAGAATAGAGAGTCACTCTTGGGCTCATGCATGTGTATTATGGGAGTTAATTCTTTGTTCAGGTGAACATTATAGTTAAATGGATTTTTTGTTGTTGAGAATACATTGTGCTCATATGTCCAAACACCATGTGGATTGACCGAGTGTCACGACAATAAAATTGAGATTGGTGGTGGTGATGATGATGACTTATGAGCTTGTTTTCATGTCCTTGTTTTGTAACAGCATCTTATTAGGAATTAAAATGCGCAGAAGCAAGCATTTGTCACGTATACAGATACTTTTATAGAGATTCTGACTCATTGGTTGAACTTTGTTGATAACATCTTTCGTTCCTGTTTGAAGCCTTGAGAACACTAGAAGAGAAAGACAAAGAGGATGATAATTATAGGAAAGGGCAAGAGGAGGTCATTTCATGGTACAATAGGGTCCTTGGTATTCGAATTGAAACTCAACATGGTAACCACTAACCTTCATTTTCATGTCTTCTCTTCTAATCACTTAAAGTGTTTCTTCAGATGAGTGTTGCATTGTATTGATAAGACATTTTCCTGTGATTTTTAAGGGATCAAGTTCATATTCAACACCATCAGTCCAAAGGATCCAGATAAGTTGTTTTCATTTACCATAAAGTACAGCCAAGATACCTATACATGTGAGTGATATGTGCCAACGCATGTTTGCATCTTTGAGTAGATACATCATTTTGTAACCCTCCTTTTTTGTTCTTATCATTATGTCTAGTGTTGGATTGTGATCCCTGTGTGGAAGATACCAAGAAACTGCTTCATGATCTGAACCAAACTAATGGCCTTTTCAACTTTGTGCGGTTAATGAGAGTGAAGCTCCAGGAAGCTGCAGTAGAAGGTATGATTTATTAGCTATGCTAGCATGATATTGAACGACTCTTGATTGTCTTTTAATCAACGTGGAATACAACACATGTTGCTATAATATCTGTGGTGATGCACTTGAAAATTTGAAGCAACCATATTTAGAATCTTGTTGCTATTTTTGCTCCTTCATTTCCTTGAATGTGGTTTCACAGAGTAGTCAAGGCTTTTAAATGTTCATTAGCGAGACTTACCTGGAGGAACTAGAATATAGAGAAGAGCCTGCAGTTGGAGGCTTGGAGCCGAGATGGATTTTGCTGCATTTTCTTGGCAGTTATGCTAGATAACAGCTCCAGACATATCACTGCTTTTGCTCTTACACCTAAGAAATAGTCTTTGATTTGCTAGAAGTTGTAAAATTCCGAGCATCACAAGCTTCAAATATATGGTGTGATTTATGAGGCTCATATACGATCATGAGAGCAGGTGGAAAGTTGAGGAGGAAGGTACTTCTCAAAAAAGAGGGGGTTAGTTGAATGTCCTTGGCCCATTCTGAAAGGGTTGGTTGGTTGGATATAGTGGGATAAATTATGGCATGCATATGGTTCGTCCCTGTACTTTCAAGTCTTGCTCTCAAGTATGTGCAACATTTTTTTTTTTTTGAGAACTTGATAGCATTATGAGGTAAAGCTAAGTTGAGCAGTCAGTATCTCAATAATTGGTGTGCTCATTGCCTGAGTGCCTGATTGAAAATGTAGTGTTATATTGGGAATGAGAGTCAGAATTTCCATCCACATATACAATAGCAGAAGATATTTGTGTTCCTCATTCTCTCTCTCTCTCAGTGTTTTGTGCGGTTCACATTCCAGGATGCCCATCTGAGCCTGGCTCCGTTCTTGAGGAATCTGTTGCAATTACAAGTTCAGCACCTGCTTCCTCCATTTCTGCGGAAAGCAGTGGAGACACTCCCATTCATGAATCGGATCACCAATCAAAGTCCAAGCCAGCACTAAATTCATCAGTGGGCAAAAAAGATCAGCAAGGAGCTGCAAAACTATCTGCTGCATTATCTGTATCAGCTCCTACTGTTCGTCATTCCCCCCGTTTACTGGTAATTAATTTTGACTCTTTTGTATAAAGCCAAACGCATCATTTACATGTGAGCTAGGTTTTGTCAATTAGTTGTAGGTTGCTGGTCGCTATTGTGTTCCATGGTCCTTGGTTTCCTAGTCACTTTTGATCCTCCTTATAATTGTGCAGGAAAAATTTAAGCACAGATGAATCTTCAAATAACACCGTTCTTGCCTCAACCAACAGGTGCAGGTATGCTGCTGATTGATCATATTTAGTGTGTGTTTTGTTATTTAACTGATATAAATGTCGTGAACAGACTATATTGGTTATAGGACTGAACTGGAATATGTTGTTCTGTCGGTTGTGAAGGGAGAAGTCCGATTTGCATATGGTTTTCCGATGAAAGCAAGACTGGTTGGTTTGAGATTAAAGACAAACGGAGTAACCATTCCCAGGAGGCAAAAGCAATGTTCCATGCTCTTGTGCAATGCAAATCTACATGTTAAAATCACGAATCAGTACTCTGCATGCGTGCCTGTCTGTTTGTGTCCACTCCAATCGGCAAGGCAAGGCGACTTCCTTGCTCTTCTAATGTGTGTGTGTCTCATCTCTGAGTGGCAAAAACAATCTCCATCCTCTTCTAATATGCTCTCTCTCCCCCTCACACACACACTCATAGCAATGCATCAAAAAAATTGCAAGCAGACCATGCTCTACACGCGAGGTACTACATATCATGACAATATTCCTATACTTTTCCACTTGTGTGAAGATCTAAAAGGGAAATTTTATTAGTGAAGTTAGTAGTTTCCTCTTAGTTGAAATGCACTAAACGTGTCATATAACAGCTGCAGAAAACTCGACCACTGAAGAAACAACTGCAGGACGTGCATGTTTTTCCAATGGTGATGGCAAAGTGTGCAACTGTATCAAGTCTAAGCCATTGGTAGGTAATACATTACTAGCTGTTATTCACATCACCGTTGGCACATTTAAACAAGTGATGCCTACACTTAACATGACATTATTAAGTTGAATTTTAGAAAATTTGAACACCTTTATAACCATTATCATCCATCATGAACCAACCGGTAATGGCAGTCTAACATTATCTGCAGATGGGAGATGATAGGTTCAAAATTTTAAAAGTATCATCCCTGTGGTAAAGGTTTGATGCTGCTATTTTGTGTTGCAAGAATCATAGTTGGAAGTCTTTCTTACAATGAGCTTGCAGGTGAATGAGGAAGTCTTTCCTAGTTATGCGAAGGAAAAGAAAAAGATACATATTTTCGAAATAGCGCGGTGCAAATCCTTCGAAAACATGCCCATCATCGAGCTCTAACTCAGTTCTATTGATGATTATTGTGCGTTGGATCTACCTTCACTGGCATGGATCTGTGGTTCATTTCTTCTATGGACCACAAGTTCTATCTGAGAGGAGCTGCGGTTGCCATTTCCTCTTGCAGTTTTCTGCATTCTTCTTCCTTGCTTTTAAAGGCCATCAACAAATCTGATGTTAATGTTCATGAAGTTAGGGTCAAGATGCCAATCGGCATACATAGCAGGATAGCCTAGTTGGCCATGTCAAGGAACCAATGAACCAAACTTGACAGAGCTATTCAAGTTTTGTGGATCGCTCTCTGTTCTTGTTCATGTTTGCTCATTAGCGTTTGAGGCAATCTGAACCTGGACGTGAGCCAAGTTGGACAAGCTAAACCTGTTAATTACAACAACAACAACAACTAAGCCTTTTCCCATACTAGGCGGGGTTGGCTACATGGATTCTTTATTTCCACAGATCCCTATCGTGTGCCATGTTTGCAGTTAACTCCCAATAAGCTAGATCATTCTTTATTGTTTCTTTCCTAACACTTTTGAGGTCGTTCTCTACCTCTTTTAATACTTTCCAAATTTAGTTTTTCTAACCTTCTTACAGGTTCTTCTTTCTATATGTCCAAACCATCTTAAACGATGTTCTCTCATTTTATCCTCTATTGGTGTCACTCCTAATTTGTTTCTAATGACCTCATTATGTATACGGTCTTTTCTTGTATGACCACTCATCCATCTCAACATCTTCATTTCTGTCGGAGACATCTTTTATACATGTTGATGATTAACCGCCCAACACTTATAACCATAAAACATGGCAGGCCTAATTGTTGCTCTATAATATTTACCTTTTAATTTTAATGGTATCTTCTTATCACAATGAATACCTTATGCTCTTTTCTATTTTAACCAATCAGCATTAATTCTATGTGTAACATCTCTATCAATTCTTCCATCACTGTGAAAAATTGACCCTAGGTATTTAAAACTTTCTTTTTAGGGAATGGAATGTGTGCCAATTTTAATTTCTATGTCCTTTGAAGTAACCAAATGATCAAACTTACATTCCATATATTCTATCTTTGTTCTACTAAGTTAGAGGCCTTTGCTTTCTAATGTTTATCTCCATAGTTCCAATTTTCTATTAACTTTTTCCTTAGACTCCACTAATACAATATCATCTGCAAATAACATACACCAAGGTACTTCATCTTGAATATGTTTTGTTAACTCATCCATCACCATTATAAATAAGTATGGACTTAAAGTTGATCCTTGATGTAACCCAATATTAACTTCAAAGAAGTCTGTCGATCCTTCATGAGTCCTCACACATGTTTTTGCACCATCGTACATGTTTTTTATAAGGTTAATATATGTCAATGAGATACTTCTTTTTTCTCAAGTCCTCCAAAGAACCTCCCTCGGTACCTTATCATAAGCTTTTTCTAGATCAATAAATATCATGTGAAGGTCTTTCTTTTTTGCTCTAAAATGTTCCATAAGACGTCTCAAAAGGTGAATCGCTTCAATAGTAGATCTGCCTAGCATAAATCCACATTGGTTCTCTATTGTACTTGATACTTGTCTTAACCTACGTTCAATAATTCTTTCCCATAATTTCATAGTATGACTCATTAACTTGATACCTCGATAATTCACACAATTTTGAATGTCTCCCTTGTTCTTATATATGGGTATGTGTACTTGCTCTCCATTCCTCGGGCATCTTTTGATTTTTCCATATTTCATCAAATAGTCTTGTGAGCCAAGTGATTCTTATTTCTCCTAGTATTTTCCAAACTTCTATAGGAATATTATTTGGTCCTACCGATTTACCACCCATCATATGTTTAAGAGCCTCTTTGACTTCATTCTTTTGAATACGTCGGTAGATATACTTTTCTAACTTGGCTAAATCTCCTAAACTAATACTAACATCTTTATTTTCATTAAAAAGATTATAAAAATAGTTTTTCATCTATTTCTTATATCACCATTTGCCACTAAAATTTTTTCATCCTCGTCTTTTATGCATCTAACATAATTAAGATCTTTAGTTTTCTTATCTCTAGCCCTAACTATCCTAAAAATATCTCTTTCACCCTCTTTTGAGTTGAGTTTTTTATATAAGTCCTCCCAAATCTTAGCTTTTGCTTCACTAACGGCCCTTTTCGCTTTCTTCTTTGCTTTCTTATAAGCTTTTAAAATTTCATTAGTTTTCTTAGCATAATGTAATTTGTAACATGTCCTCTTTGCCTTGATTTTATTTTGTACTACTTCACTCCACCACCAAGCTTCTTTTTCTGTTGATACACATCCCTTAGATACCCCTAACACATCTTTCGCCACTTTCCTAATATGTATAGTCATATTGTTCCACATATCACAGGGTGTGACAATATAATTCCAAACATCTCCTTGAAGGACTTTCTGTTTAAATATATCTTCTTTCTCGCTTTTGAGGTTCCACCATTTAGTCTGAATAGCTCGATGAACTCTTTTCTTCTTTGTTCATTTTTTTATTTGTAATTCATAACTAAAAGTCGATGTTGGGTGGTTAAGCTTTCTCTTGGAATTACCTTACAATCTTTACAACACGTTCTATCTTTTTTTCTACAAATAAAGTAATCAATTTGTGTTTGTGATAAGCCACTCTTATAAGTAATTAAATGTTCATCTCGCTTTTTGAAGATTGTATTGACTATAAAGAGATCAAATGCTATAGCAAAATTTAAAATCTCCCTACCTTCCTCATTTATATCCCCAAAACTAAAGTTTTCATGAATCCCTTGATATCCTAATGCCCCTTTATTGACATGTCCATTTAAATGTCCTCCTAAACAAATCATCTCCCTTTGTGAAATCTTTTGAAACACCTTATCTAACTCTTTCCAAAAAACTGTTTTTATACTATCTTCTAGTCCTACTTGGGGTGCGGAAGTACAAACTATATTCAAAACCTCTGCTCCTAACACTAATTTTAACGTCATGATTCGGTCACCATATCGTTGTATGTCTAGTACACTCTCATTTAAATCTTTATTTATGATAATACCAACTCCGTTTCAAGCCTTTTCTTTACCTGAGTACTATAATTTAAAACGTGTATCCTCTATCTCCTTTCCTTTTTCTCCAACCCATTTTGTCTTTTGTAAACATGGAATATGAATCTTTCTCCGAATCATAGTATCTACCACCTCCATTAGCTTACTCGATAATGTTCCGATATTCTAAGAACCAATACGAATCTTATTATCTAAGACTAGTTTCCTTACCCTCTGCATCCGTCCATAATCAAAATGCGGAGACTCTCTCTGAAAATTTTTCATTACATTCGGGCGACAATGTAGCGGGACTAACTTTTTTATCCACACCCGTTCATGTGGGAACCCTCTCTGCAATTTATTCATTACATTCGGACGAAAATGTAGTGGCTCTTGCTTACTTTTTATTGCAATCGGGCTCTGCAACACGTCGCTAGGCGGGGATGTCCCAAAGGAATGTTCATAATTTTTGTAATCAATGTTATAAAAATCCGACGAAGTTTTACGTTGGCTGTCGGAAGCTTAACACAACCCTCCTCTTTTATTTGGGCTTGGGACCGGCAATGCAAGGTGATCCCTTACATTATTGTAACTTTTCACGAAAATAAAAACAATTTGCAAAAAGGATGTACATACAGCTCGGAAGCATATACAATCACAAACAGTGGTTCACAAGAAGCACAAGTTTTGATACCTTGGGCCGGAACAAACACGAACTTCTCAACTTTATCTCTGTCTCGGGTCGTGTATTGCCTGCCCTAGAAAGTTTAGAATGATCAAGGGTCAAAAGGCTAGTTGGGTAGAAATCTGCAGCAATCCTGAATAGTTTGAGTACGTAAATATGATGATACGTACTATATCTTTGACGGTTTAGTGCGCCCAAGGCAAGGCCGAATCAGTAACGGTGGGGCCGTGCCTAGAACGCACTGCGCGCTAAGGGGGATGCACAAACACCCTATTTTATAAAATGGCCCACGGGGCATGACTCCGTGCTCACCCACCTTTGCTTCGCGCATGAGTAGGCCTCATTTTCAGGTTCTGAACTTCTAGGTGGAACTGGCAATTCAGATGCCACTTTTCTGCTGGGTAACAAAGTGCAATTCAGATGCCACTTCTAGGTGGAACGGATATATGTATATTTATTGGTATATGCTAATTCTATTAATGCTTTAGTACACTCAAACATTTTTACGTGATCAATAATAGAGATTTGAATTAAAAAATAAATTATATTATTATGTATTAAGTTTGAAATATGAAAAGTACAACCGCATAATTTATTTTTTAAATTCAAATTTTCATTGTTGATCACACTAATCAAATGGTGAAATTGTTTAAATAGATTTCAGTTTTGAGGAGATTAAACATATAGTACTATCACTCTATACTTATACATACATACATACATATATATATATATATATATATGTATATATAAACTAAACCAAGTAACCAAATGAAATAATTCGGTTCAGTTTTGGTTTGTGTGAATTAAAGGAAAAACGGTTTTTTTGTTAATCCGGAGGATGCACACCCATAATTAACCTTTTCCGCCCGCAACAAAAACACAAAACTTCAAGGACAATGAGACAGTTTTCCCCAGGACATTTAGTTCGAGGCTCATCAGTTCCATGAGTTCACAAAATTACTATTTGCAACTGGGTCCCGAGTATCAGAGATGGCCGTATTGCCGACACCTTTCTCCTGCTCAAGTTTGGCACCTTCTCGCTATACGGACCAGTAATATCGTTAATTATTTCCCTATCATTCATGCTAAAGCTGTATTATATGGACCAAACAAGTATATATTATTGTTCTTATTTAAGCACTATTATTTTTTATGAAATTATCGGATAATACCCAGGTGGGGCCAAGAAATCAAGATGCTATATACATATTGATAGTAATACCATATAATATTATAAATGAGACATGTCCTTCCAAAGCATGATCAACTTTGTGATATCCATGTAGAAAGAATTTGGAGTTCATGGACTCATTCCCATAATTTTCTTTTTCCTTGATTTATAACTCGGAGAATTTAATAAGTGTTGAAACAAAACAATAAAACATAATCTTGTTTTTCTGAACATTCTCTTCTCCACTGCTACAGGGACGTGTTTATTATTCCATCTCCTTTCTATTTCCCCACGGCGAATAATTTGCTCATGCCATGCATGCCTGAATATCCGTTGCTTCTAATACATGCCCACAAGAGCAGTGATATATATGTATTTGTAGATATATGTATGTATATATGTACATATATGTATAAACATATATATATATATGTATGACTTGTGATATGTATATACTCACACTCACTTTTTACTTTTGGGGGCATGAATATAATAAAAGTATTCCTTATATTGTTTAAAATATTTTTATAATTTTTTAAATGACTCGTTATTCTTAAGAGTAGTTGAGCATGAATATACATGTGTAAGAGATTGCAAGATCCAATTTCTCTCTCTCTCTCTCTCTATGTGTGTGTGAAAACTGGATCTTGTCTATTTTTGACATGCTCACTCACGCTCACTTATTGTTTTTTTGTTGGAATAAATGTAATTTGAAAAAACTTAAGAGTTTTGAAGGAAAGATGAAGAATAACGTTATTACACTTATAGTCCTAAAAAATAATGATCTGTATAAGTGGGCAACATAAATAGCAGGCAAGATCTAATTTTTCTCTCTCTCTCTCTCTCTCTCTCTCTCTCTCTCTCTCTCTCTCTCTCTATCTATCTATCTATCTATCTATCTATATATATATACCAGATGCACACTTAGGTATTTAGGAACGCAAGCTGTGTTTTTAGGAACGCAAGCTGAGGTCGGGTGAAACTATACCAGATGCACACTTAGGTATTCAACACCTGACCTTGTTTGAGAGAGCTAACCCACCAGCCACTGAGCTGTGCACCGTGGGGACTCTCTTATCTTGGTGTTAATTATGCCTTTGTGACGGTTCAAACAAGATTAAGATCGAAGCGATGAACTACGAGAAAGTACGATACATAACCAATTTATTTCCAGCCATATGGGTACTTCGAAATACATTAGTAAATATAAGAGAGTGATATATTCGGAAAAGTACTTAATCCTCTAACCGGTCATTGCAATTTGTGCATATTGGGATGGCACATAATTATAAAACAGAGATTGGGATTTTTTGGACATATGCAACGACAAGTCAGCTTGTTTTTGGCTCAATAAAGTTGGGGCTCCACAAGGCAGTTTGAACGTCTCCCCTACCTTGATGATGCCTTTCAATTCGTAATTGAGCAATATCAGGAAATAAAAGATAAAATTATTTGATTTCTTAAATAAATAGATAATGTGCACTCAAAGTAGGGCTGGAAAACGAGTTCAACGAGCAGAACAAGGGTTGTGAACTCAATGTAAGAGGCATAACTTTTTGCAATTTTCATTAGAAATTTAGATTTCCTATTAAAAAATTCACTTTTCATACAATTTTCGTATAGCACTAATAAAAATCATTATTTAGTCACATTATGCCCATCCAAATAGTTCATTAACATGGTTTTTTAGTACACATTAACAATCAATCTCTCTCTATATATATAATGTCAAATCTTGTTGATAGATAATCGTATAATAGTAGATGAAAACAACGCTCCTAAGAAATCCAATCGGAAGCAAAAAAAATATAAGCAAGCTCACCTGCCTGCCACATCATAATAGGTAGAATTTTTCAAAATAATTATTAATGTTGGAAAAACCCCAAGGATAGGGGGACGCAGGTCTCAAGAGAGAGCAAAACTAAAAGGATTTTTTTGTGTAAGTGCACAATCCTGAGATAAATGGTAGAGATAAAAACAACAAAAATAATTTATATATATTTATATATTTATTTCAATTATCTATTTCAAAGATCGGATGGTTGAAATGATTGAATAAGATTATGTTAGACGTGAGAGTTTATGTGTGTAGGGCGACTAGCCCTATATATGGGTTTATTGATTGAACCCACAAGAAATTTATATTAAATCTTAGTTAAAGTAAGAGATGGATAGTTGGAATCGTTAAAACAAGAAAAAACAAAAAAACATGGACCCTCAAGAAGTCGAACTCTCGACGAGGAGCACGCTAGAGCACCCCGTTGAGCTAAAGCTCTGGGTGCATGTGAATATAAATGCATATTTAAAAAATCCACATTATTCATGAGTTGTGGAGCTTGAAAAGCTTAAGAAGTCACCTCATGTTGGCTTGTCAAAAGCAAACATAAGAAGCACTATTGAGCTTGTTCATTTACTGCTCCTGCCTCAATATAAATAAGAAAGTTACGAAGACTCCCCATCACCTTTCGGGAAACGATTCAATGATTTTGATGCACGTAGCCATGTACGCCGATGCTTCAACTATTCCTGATGTCTCTTCTTATTTATTGCGCGCTCATGGGTACGTATCTGGACTAGTTAAACTTATGGGAAAAGGCTTAGTTGTTGTTATTTATTTAAGATATTCAAGATCGAAGAATATCTTAAAAGGCAATTGTTCCTGATATGTTATTAATTAATAAGAAATAAAGTTGATTTATATGTGTCTATTATTACAATAAATATGAATATAATATATATACGTGCACATATATAGATACATACATATATATATATATATACACATATATATATATATACATATACATATATACATATATATATATATATATACATATATACATATATATATATATATAAATGAAGGAAAATTGGATCTCACTAATTTTGATATGTTCATCCTTTTGAGTGAAATGAATATAATTTCAAAAATTTTAAAAGATTTTGAAAAAGTATGAAAAATATTTTTATTATATACATACCACCCAAAAGTATTAGTAAAAATGCATGAATAGTGACAAGATCCAATCAATATATAAAATATGAGTGTGTATGTAAGAATGTATATTTATATATTAACATTATAACACATATTATATATATAATATGATATGGGTCTGCAGGCGCCAGTGTGAAGTGTGAACCACATTTTCCCTGGCCCACCAGGGATGCAGTGGGGCAGGACCAAATTGTCACCTTTACAGAAAGCAACACATATAATAATTAAGAAAGATTATTAAATAATATCTAGTGCAGATAATCATACTCACCTAACACAATTAAAGTGATTAAAGAACCGTCCAACTTGCTCTAATGGAAAGGTGCAAGTACTTGAATGATGATTCTTATAGAAAAGGGCAAGTAATTTAAGCCATGAAAAAGTATTAAAGAATGAAAACCATAATGCATGATCTTTGTATTATATTGTCGAATGCAATGTGACCAAGATTGATCACAGTGACATCTAAGCACATGTAGTACTTAGGTGTGTGAAAAGCTTGATTTTGCTTGAATATAGTGAGGCCGGTTTACTCATTTTTCAGCAATCACAGCCGCCCCAAATGAAGAAAACTATCGGAGTGTAACTTTGTGTGTGTGTGTGTGTGTGTGTGTGTGTGTGTGAGAGAGAGAGAGAGAGAGAGAGAGAGAGAGAGAGAGAGAGAGAGAGAGAGAGAGAGATGCAGGAGCCATATCAGAGAGAAATCCAACCGGCAGAAGCAAAGTTCAGAGATACCTGGGTGAAACGCCGTAGTTCGGTCCCTGGTGATGGTGGTAAAAGCGTGCCACAAAGGAAATACTGGAGATGTGTTTTTTAACAGAATGTACCTTAAGTATGTCTCTTCTTAAAGAAATAAGAAGCCTCGTGCATCTCTCTCTCTAAGTGCGTCCCTTCTTAAAGAGATACAAACCATGTGCACTTCTCTTCTTCCGACAAGCGCGATGGCACTTGACACGGGAGAGAGGAGGGTGTGACAAATAGGTTTTAATGACATACGAAGGAGAGTATAGGAGAGAGTGGAAAGCACAAGAAAAATAGGAGGAAAGAATAGACATAAACAAAAGATAGCGAGAAAGACGGGAGGAGGGAGTGAGAGAAAGAAGAAAAGAGACAGAAAAAGACGGGAAGAAAGAATACCGTATGAGAAAAAAGACATCGGTGTGTATTAAAATGAGTAAAAGGATATGCACTTAGTAATTAAGGATGTGCGATTAGTAATTATTTATTCTACATAATTCTAAATCTTTTCTTCCTCTTGAAAAAAAAAGTAATAACCCTCAGAGACCAGCATTAATATGTTAAATATTTCAATGAATTTAGTTCAGTTCCCGATGTTAAAACAGAAAATGATATCCAATGCTGTCATCGTCTTTGTTCAATTGATAAAAAGAAGGTTTTGCCAGCATCATATGTGCATGCACGTACATACGTATAATTAAATACAGTGTACGTATATGCTCTAGTAATTAACTTCTCGAGCCCAAATAGTGGTGATTATTTTTATCTTTCAAGAACAATAAACTACTTCTTGACTTAACTCGCTTTCCACAACTATAAATTCTTCTTTTGTTGCGATCATGTCGGTCTGCTAAACTTCAGCAATTGCACAATTTTAAAATCTCCCCTTCTCGACTCATCCATCTCAATATGAATATACAGTGGCAGATCTAAATAGCTCACTGTTTTTTGCTTTGGGGTGGACAAATCATGTACTCTGGTACATGGATCCTACCGTGGTCAGTGGCGGATTCAGAAACTTGTTTTCGTTGAGGCAGGCTTTAAAAGTTTTTGATTTTTTTTGAAATTTCAATAAAAAAATGCAAATTTTCACAATTTCAGATGGGCAGGTCGCCCAACTCTGCCACAATGTGGATCCGCTGCTGACCATGGTCTGTTTGATTTTCTAAATTTTAGTTGGGGCAGACCCTCACCTTAGCTCAATGTATATCCATCACTGTGAATATATTTTATAGTGCTTGAATTTACTCAAAAAATAATTATATATCTATAAATTTTAGAGATTTTGAAGTGTTTTGAGAAAAAAACAGCATAAATGACATTTAATTAAGAAGAGAGGAGCATGACTAATGTGGACTTGATGTCTAATGAAACTGGACCTTTCATTTGATTTAAGTCCTTTATCTTGCGTTTGAGATTTATAAAAAATGTGTTTTATATAATTAAAAGGCTTATTCTCGCCGGCGGCTAGGGCTCCTAACTCCCATGTTGCTGGTGATGAGTTCGATTCCCAGGGTGTGTATGTGTGTGGGGCTCCGGCTTCCCATTTTAATGAAGAGAAAACACATTCTCAAACATCTTAAGTTAAATCAAAGTTACCAGTATACTATTGTTTTTACCTATTGCATATTGTCATGGTAAACTTATAAATAATAATCAGGATGCCTATCAACATTACCCTCAATAGTTGCATATTGCTTCGTGGCATCATTCTAGATCGTCCGATTCTTTATGTACGTAATCTCAAATAGTTAGATTTTGCGTATGTTGCATAAACAACTAAACTAAAGAAGAGACGATCCTTACGTGATCTTGTTCTTCATACCTTCTTACGTGAACTTTAATCAGGCCCCATTTCATCTTATATGGGTGTTCCATCAACTTTTTTTCAAATTTTCATCATGTGATACGCGTAAAACACAGGTAAAGAAATAGCTTTTCATCATTTTTGGGGTTGCATATGGAGGTGTTGACGTTATTTGAATTGCATCGCCACTTTTGACGAGAATAAGAAGAAACAATTTACTTTTTTTTTTTACAACGTAGAGGTTGAAGCCAAGTATGCATGCCCCGGAAATCGAACTCACTACCAGCACCTTGTGAGTAGAGAGCCCTGCCTGTTGAGCAACTCTTGAGTGCAGAAACCATTTACTCATTGAACAAGAAGAGGAGTAGCCATTAATGCTGAATAACATATTGTCATGGTCTGAGACAGCATTCAATTGAATGATTCTGTCGTCCTTCTTTAAAGCGTAGAGACAAGTTTATCATTTACCCATGGATTTCACCCCATTTGTACCATAATTGTTATGGCCTGTATGTGCCCCTATCATGAAAGACCATGCTGATTTCCTTAAGGCCTCAGGCTTGGTTCGGTTTTTGGTCTCTATTCCGACAGGACCCTTTACATAGGGGTGGCAATTTCAGGCATGACACGAAAACCTGACGGGAGCAAACAACGAAAGTGGCATGCGAAAATTTGGGTCGTGTTCCCGTTGACATGTTTTGCCATGAAAATGGCACCACAAGAAGCACTAAATTTGCAGGTGATTTCAGGTGAGAACATGAAACGAAGAAAAGAAGAAAAGCCGGTTGAGTTTTGGTTGACGACCTATTTTGAACAAGAACACGAACATGATCCAAAACACAATTCTGCCAATGCCACTGGTAAATGGACAAACTTTAAATGACTATGTCTTTGGCTGATTTGCCCATTCGAACCGAGTGGAGCATGAAGAAAATGCCAGTAGGCTTGACAATCCTAACAAGAACGAGCACTGCATGAGAAAAAATGCCCCAAACAAAAAGTATATATATACTTTTTATCTCAAACACTCATATTTTTTTTATCATATAGTTGAAATTGATTTAGAACGAATTTACATATAAATAGTTTATATAAATAGTTTGCATCCTCCAACTTTATCATCGTCATTGCTTGTGCATCATTCGAATAGTGGTGATCAAGACACTCATATTGTATTTACGTATATTAAATAGCATAAATCCTCGTATTGATATTGACAAACGGTGTGGCTTTTCCAAATCGTTAGAATATCTTTCAATTATATGCGGTTGTAATGCAGTTTGAAGAGTACCCATTCACACCCAAATATTCTTGATCAACATGTTTAAGTATTTATGGAATACCCGGTCTAGAGGCGCCACCAAGTGTGGAAAGGGTTTTAGCTCAATATAAGTGCTGCTGAAAGTGACAAACCACCGACTTATGCCTGCCTCTTGCATGAATAAGAAAAAGGGCTTATTATATCTCTTCTTAAAATTCTAGGCCAAGGCAAATACTCCATTTGAGGCAGATTTCATCATCCTCATTTCTGATATTCAAATACATGCACCAATGGCGGATCTACAAGATCTGTTGCATTATTCAAATACAAGATCACCAATGACAAATTTTTTCGGGGAGATGAAGGCTGGAACAATCACCAAGGTTTAAGCCCTGGACTATGGCCTCAACCAAGCGCTTTACCTTTTTTGTTTTCTAATTTTTTTTCAATGCTCACTGGATATGTTGTTTTTGATCGATCTACATTTCCCCTTCAGAGAAAAGAGTGAAGACAGTGACAGTACAGTACGAACCCAGTAAATGTTATGATAGCAATTTCATCAACTTGAGTAGAAAATTACTCAGAACATCTTAAGATAGTAAATGTCATTACAATTGAATCTTGGTAAGTAATTCAACACACGTCTACACACGAGCGTACACACACGCGTGTATATATATATAGTGACCCACAAATGATGTTGTTAACTCATCTTTAATCATTGCTTTTCAAGTTATATACTAACATTATCTTTCGTATTTTTAAAAAAAAAATTAAATTACACTCGTACCACAAAAAAACAATAAGTGGACGTGGCCGAGCATGTTAAAAGTAGGTAAGATTCGATTCGATTTTATATATATATATATATATATGTGTGTGTGTGTGTGTGTGTGTGTATGAGAGAGATAAGAAATACCATTAAAGTTAAAAGGTAAATATTATAGAACAATAATTAGGACTACTATGTTTTATAAGTACACAGTTAATAATAAACATGTAAAAAAAATGTTTGTAGTAAAAATGAAGACATTGAGATGGATGAGTGATTACATAAGAAAAGACTATATACATAATGAGATTATTAAAAGTAAATTAGGAGTAACATCAATATAAGATAGATGAGAAAAAATCATTTAAGATGGTTTAGATATGTAGAAAAACAACTAAATGAAGCTCGGGTAAAAAAGTATGGAAAATAGATTTTGAAAATATAAAAAGAAGAAGAATACCACAAAAGTGTTGAAAGGAAATAATAAAAATAATTTAATTTATTTTGAGTTAACTGCTAGCATGACAAACGATTTAGCTTTATAGAAACAAAGAAATTTTCCATAAGAATTCATGTAACCGACCCCATTCAATACGAAAAAAGACTTTATTAATATATATATATATATATATATATATATATATATATATATATATATATATATATATATTAACACACATGAAGTAACATATAGGAAGTGAGTGGAATCCCTTTTGTGGGTGAGAAGTCGCCCTCCCGGTGGCAGATCCTGAATCCTTTCAAGGTGACCCAAATAGTCCACTGGTTTACTATTTATTGGGATTGGCTATTAACCCACTGCTAAACTTTTGTCCATCTTTTTTTCTTATTCTTTGGTACTTTGCCGTGCGCAGAGAAAATAGCCCATGGTTTAAACAGCGGATCTCCATTGTTGTCACTTGCTTGAGCGCACTCCAGTCTCACAAAGCCCAGTCTAGCTAGTGCACAATTTCCAAGTCCATAAAAGGATGGAGATTCAGTATTACTTTTTGTATCGCCTGACCTCTTCTCGTGCCAAACACACGCTTAACATGGTGAACGTTGCTTCAAATTTCTCTTCATAATCTAGGTTTTTATACATAAATAGGTCGATCTGACTGTATTGACTTAGACTGGTCGTCTTGTTTCACATGACTACGAAATTTACAGGTTTGGACAAGTATTTGCTTCGGCTGAATTAAACTTTAGGTGAAGTTGGTATAGGATGGGGTAAATTTGGGCAGGAATTAACATGTTTGTAAGGAAAAGGAGAAGATGGAAGATGACCATTCAAGTTAAACCTTGAAGGAATCCAATACAATAAGCACAATTGGACATCTAACTATGGTCAGGCTTTGACCCCACTGTACGTACGAGAGAGTATTTATCAATGTACCACCCCTTCACTTCACTGGAGTGCCGTATCTCTAGGCCATAAGAACCAACAAAGGAAGCCTTCAACCACTAGGCTCTACAGCTTCTCTTTCTCTTCTCCCCAGAAGCAGAAAAGGAACTTGTATTGTTTTGTATTTCATTGTATCCTTTTGCTTTTTAATATCCGTTTCCTTTATCTCCTCTTCTTGATGGCATTGCCTCTAGCAGTTGTTCTCGTCGCTGTAATGGAGATGCTGATGATCAACAGTACCGTTAATGGCCAGAGACCTCCTTCTCCAGGCTACTATCATCCAACCGCAATCTATCCTTCCTCCTTTTTTTATCATTCGTTCAGAAATCTTTGGGGTCCCCAACACCAATATGTGTCTCCAGATCAATCGTCTGTAACTATCTGGCTTGACACAACCTCAGGTTTTTTGCCTCTCCCTAGTTTTATTCTCTATCTATGCGCCCGTCTTGCATGTTTCTTATCAGCTGCTTGTGTGGCCCTTCTGTTTTCTTTCCTTTTCTGTGAAAAACCAGGGAGTGGTTTCAAGTCTACAAGGCCATTCCGATCAGGCTATTTTGGAGCTTCAATCAAACTTCAACCCGGCTATACTGCAGGAGTCATAACTGCATTTTATGTTAGTTCCTCGAATAAATGCGTGCAATGATTACAATGCTCTCTCTCACACACACATTCGCGCACACACAAACACTCATGTATGTATTTATCCGTGTGTAAATATATATTTATAAAGTAATGCTGATTTAGTGGTAATTGAAACTTTGCAGTTATCTAATAACGAGGCACATCCAGGGCAGCATGACGAGGTGGATATTGAATTCTTGGGAACGACTCCGGGGAAACCATACACGCTGCAAACCAACGTGTACATCAATGGGAGTGGTGACCGAAGGATCATAGGGAGAGAGATGAAGTTTCATCTGTGGTTTGATCCCACTGCTGATTTTCATCACTATGCTGTTCTTTGGAATCCAAGAGAGATAATGTGGGTAGCAAATCGTCACCTGCTCAATTATTGTTGTCACTTTATATTACTGTTGCCACTGTACGTTTTGGCAGCTAACATTGGCCTTACTGGCTTCATTCGAGTGTGAAGTGTCTTTTCGTGAAAATTATGATCCCGCTTCTCCATGACAACAATACACCCTTCATGTTGCTTAATTTATCATGCCACCAACTTCTGAGACCCACTGAATAATGCTGATATTGGCACTTACCTTTTATATACCCCTCATGAACAGTCTACATCCTTAAGGTTCGTTATTACATAAGTTACTGCTGATTTTCGTATTTAAAATGTCTTGATTATAATGTGAAAACGTTTGTATTGTTTATCCTAACTTATTTTAATTTTAATTTTAGTATTGTTTCAATCATTCAAAGTATGTTAGCTACTAAAGCTTAGCAATCTCAAGGGGATTAGCATAGGAGAAAGGACTTTCAGATGCAAGAAGAGCAGTGATGGGTTCAGTTCGTATGGCTGCTATCTCCTTGCGAAAGGCCGATTGCCTTAACCTTTTAGAATTGTATCGGGTTGTTTCAATCCCCAGAAGTGGTTTCTCTCGGTCATTGATGACCAAAAGAAGCTACATAACACACCTTTCTAAAATTCTGATTCTCCTATGCATGAGATTACCATATCTCATTTATTTAGTAGAAGAGATTCCCAGCTTGATTTGCAAGTTCATTCGCGAACTTCAATAGTATTTGAATTGATATTTTCTAAAAGAAAGGGTGGAGGGTTTTCTTTGCTACCAAATGATGAATTGCTATATAAAACACAACAATGCAATAGGGAATAAATGCAAAATTAATTTGGTGAGTTCTGTCTATTTAATTCATTTATGATTTTGGTCTTTCATTAACTGACAAGAACTTGCAGTCATACTCATGGATTGGTTTTATCTCTATGTCGCAGATTCTTTGTAGATAATGTCCCCATTAGGATCTATTCAAGAAAGAGCCGTGCTACCTTCCCTCTAAGGCCAATGTGGGTCTATGGTTCGATATGGGATGCATCCTCTTGGGCCACAGAGAACGGTAAATACAGGGCTGATTACCGGTACCAACCATTTGTGGCAAAGTTTACCCACTTCACAATTCGTGGTTGCTCAGCTTATGCGCCGCTTACTTGCCGGTCGTTCACCGGATCTCCGGGCAGCATCTTGGGCTTGACACTCCGGCAAAGGCTAGCCATGCGCTGGGCGCAGAGGTACTACATGGTCTACGATTACTGCAGGGATTACACTAGGGACCATTCTCTTACCCCAGAGTGTTGGGCCAGAGGCTGAGAAAAGTTTTCCATGGAAAAGATTCCCTACCCTACCCTTGTTTCAAAAGGAAATCTGTGGCCCATTTTGTGGACAAAAGCTGCAGCTGGCATAAAAAAAAAGGCCGTATTCATATAATTATGGGTAGTATGGATACTTATTTTAAAGTATTTGTGTGGACTATAGAATAAGAAGGCAAATAATGAAGGAATGTTAGAGATGTAACGGGTCATCCACAAAGTCTGTTTGTTTTCTGCATTTGTCATATAGCTTTTGGTTGAGGTATGTAATTTCCATGTTTGGCATCCGAATTATTACAAATCATGTATTGCCAGGGAAGAGTCTTGCTTGCATTGGATGTGGTATTATGTAAAACTCCCACAGTAAGCTCGATTGTGCTCAGCCATAAGCATTACTTATTCTTACACTTTTAGGATGGTATGATTGGCCGCATTAACTAATAAGAAATTGAATGATCAAAGCTTTCCAATGGTGGTAAGGTTCTTCATGAGTTGATTCTCAAATCAATATTGGTAGTTTTCAAACTTTTTTTCACATTGGAGACAGAGAGACGTATGGGCAGAACCTCAAATGAAGAGATTGAAACAACAGGCAGTGCATTTTCCCTGTGTTTCTATGATGGACTAGACTCCCAACACAGAAGATCATCCCTCTACTAGTTGCCGACGTCGGTATGATTTCTACATCATCTTTTATCAAGGAGTCTGACTAATTCCTCTTGCCTTTCTAAAAGAAAAAGACTTTGGATTTTTAAGTTGTGGTGAAGACTTTAGCACTTTTAATAATTCTCTCTTGACAGAAAAGAACTAATATCAGCTAATCCGAAGAAAAAATAGTGGAGAATGCCATTCCCCACTTTGTTTTTCTGTTTTTGACAAACGGAGGCCAACAACAGCACCTCCACGATAATCGAACTCAGCACCACTAGTGGGAGTTTAGAGACCCCTGCCCATTGAAACAACTCTCTGGATGCCACTTTGTTTGATTTACTGTAAAGCTAGTGAGAGAGAGAGAGAGAGAGTCATGATTGTCTCCCAATTTGTGCAAAGTCCGCCTTTGTGAGTTTTCAGTTTTGAAGAGTTTTGAAAAGCAAACCTTTTCAAAAGAGTTTCATTGTCAAAAATGGCATAAAAAGGGCCCTTGGGTTTCATTAGCTTGCTTGAGCAGGGGAAGAGCAGCGCATTTACCCTTTCTCTGTTTGTCAGGTCCATACAACCCCAACGAAGAAGGTACATACAGCCTTAACTCATTATTTAGCACTTGAACTTTCCATGCGCACCAATAATAAAAATCAGAATTATTCACTAGTCATGTTAAATTAAAATTCAGTGATTTTTTGGGAACTTGTATAAACAAAAGCTAGTTTAAAAGAATAAGGAACCATGCCTACAGTGTATTCCTGATAATATGAATATAAAAATGTTAACTAATAACTAATTCGATTTTATGCCATACTTGTATGTGTATATAAAATTCATTTATGAAGATTCACTTGAGTTTAAAACTGCATGCAGGTTGGTGAGTTTGTTTAGTTAAAATTCTTTGTTTCGGGTTCGGATTTGCTAGATTGGATCGGGAACTCGTATGTTTATAATTGTTTATATAAACAAAGAGGTACCATAAACACAAGCTTACTGATTAAACTTGAAAACACTTGGAATACTATATAATCTTCAGTGAACGTTACCATGAAGAGATGTTGGGTCCTTCTTTGAGAGTTATTTGCAACACTCCATCGGCTACCTATAGATGAAACTCGACCGAATCAGATTGTCATTCGGAAATCCGTTTCTATTTAGTACATTATTTTCTGGAATGATGTATGGATGTTCTCCAATCTAAATAATTTTCAACCATTCATTTTAGGTAGCTAGATGATTGAAATTTGAATTTAAAAAATAAAAGATACATGTCAATAAAATACACTTGCAAAAGTACACATTTTGTTTTCTGAATTTAAATCTCAATCACCCATCACTTAAGATGAATGATTGAGATTTGTTTAAACTTTCTAACATCTAAATATGCGAGCATATACGAGGTTCTCTCTCTCTCTCTCTCTCTCTCTCTCTCTCTCTCTCTCTGTGAATCAAAACATTTTCTTTGCCTAATAGAAACACTTGTTCTTATTTAGCCAATATGTGACTGGTTTCAATGGCAATAGGAAACTCTTTCAGTATCTTGACGATCAATGTACTATCGAGTTCTTGAAATTCCCCAATTGAAGAAAGTCATTTAATCTCTTACGAGAGTGGATCACTCGTACATTTTCAGAGAAAGTTCTTGTCATGGTCTGACATTGGAAGGCATTTACATGGAGCTCTGCTGAAGGACGGGATCACAAAGTTGAACCCCATGTATTTTGTTACTTTGACCAAGCTGCTCACTCTCGAACCTGTATCTTAGCACACGAAATGTCTGTTCACCATTTTTTAGCTCTTAAAGATTGGCAGTGGTTCACTATTAAGAAAGGTAGAAATGGTGGGTGGCATTATGAGCAATAGCTCATCTGCTTTAGCGGGTTGACTCACTAGTCAAAGGTCATGAGTTCAATACTCGGGGCATGCATCTGGCTTTGGCATCCCCATCGTAAAAAGAAAAAAAGAGAGAAGTACCCAAGCATTGGCCCGACAGTAACGTCTGTTGGAAGCTATCACTGCAGCAGGAGTTCAACTCCGGCCACTCATTGTAAAAAATAAAGAAAGTGAGAGAAGAAAAGAAATGGTGCATGGTAATCAACCTCAGCTCTTGCGCCCAAGACATCATTGCAAGCAATCTCTTGGCTTAGACATGGCCGATTCCTAATCGGCCCGGCAGTTCCAATCAGAACCAAATTGGCTGGACTCAGACATCCGGTCCGGTTTCGGTTTCACCTTTTCAAACCCAAAACCGAAACTGGCAGTTTGGAACGAGAGGTTCCAATTTTCTTTTATAAATAAGATTACCGGTTCTAGGCTTGCTCGGTTACGATTCCACGGTTTGGAACCGGAATCAAACTGTCGACACCCGAAACCAAACATATCTATCTTGGCTTATGAAAAGGTTAAAAGTTGAATGATTGCTTAAGGTATTGATAGTATTTATGTGGTTAATCTTCTAAAACCCTTCTCCCAAAAATACTATTTTTATAATTAATTATTATTGTTGGCTTCTGAAACTATATATATTTTACAACCAGCTTCGACCGTTGCATTTTCAAATTGCCATCTAAGTTAAAGTGGTTGAAGCTTTCTGTGGACTAAAGAAGGCTCAAGAGCTAGGAATCTACGACTGTACCATTGACAGAACAAATACTCAACTAGATTGCTTCCCTTATATGTTGATGGAAATATAGTGAAGGGCACTAATTCTCAATTTTGCAGGAGTTTGCTGCTCAAGGGAATTGAGAATTTTCTATACAATGCTCATCATGTTCAGAATTCAAGAATTGATAAATCCAACAAGTTTTATGTTAGCTGTTGGAAGCCTAATGTAACCCTTCTCTTTGATTTGGACTCTCAGACTGGCCATGTAAGAGCAATCCTTTGCATAGGCGGAGTTGAATTGAGAATCTTCTATGAGCTGATGAATTCCTACAAATCCCATATCCATCATATCCACATCCAATTGGACATATAATATCATATGACAGACCCACAGGCCTCCTAGTGGATCTGGGTCTAGAATTTTTAGGAACTTAAAGAGAATCTTGGGTTTTTATATTATTTCTTGCACTTGATATTCACAATGTTTCTCAAGAGTTGGTGAATAGCCAAAAGTTTGCTTCTGAACAGCTAGAAAGAGTTGAGTTCTTAAATGGTGGTACCTATGGAATCCAACCTTTGGAGCCTAAAGATGATTCCACAGTACTTCTCGAGATCGGTAATAAATACTGAAATTTGATTCTAGGACTTCAATAACTTATTATTACTTATTCATCTTGGGTCAATTAATTATGTGAGAAAATACATGTTGCAATGTTTACCAAGTCCACATGGTTAAAATGATTGTGTATTATGTGCATTGGACTAATAGAGAACTTCAGATGACCCAAATGGTCTCAAGCTTTACGGGTTTTCAGTCGCTGGAAGGGCATCAAGAGATCTTTGTTATGATTAGAGGTGTTAACGGAACGGACAAAACTGGACCAAACATCCAGAACCGAACTAAAACAATCGTTTGGTTCAGTTCTAGATGCCAAGCAGTTTCGTTCTAACACAAATAAAGACTGACGGTTTGGTTTATGGTTCTAAGGTTAGAACCGGACCATGAGAACCAAACCATTATATATATATATATATATATATATATATATATAGAGAGAGAGAGAGAGAGAGAGAGAGGGAGAGGGAGTTTATATACTTATATAAATATAAACCCCTGCCAAGTTTGTAAGTTTATACAAATGGATCTTGTAACCTCATACACATAAAATCTGGACAGTAGATCCAAATAGTCTAATGGTATAATACTTCATGTTTAGCCAAACACTAAAATAAATAGAGCCGTGGCTCAGAACTGAAATCATCTGTTTAGTTTGTTTCGGTTCTGTCCATGACACAGTTTGATCCCACTCTCTAAAAACTAAGAACCAAGAATAAAGTTTGGTTCGAGGTTGAAGATAAACAGAACCATGACATGATAATTTACATTCTTCTCATAAAACCATCCAAGTTCAGAGGCAGGCTGCTTCATAAAATGGCTTCATCATTAGCAAAGTTGATGTGAGTTGAAGCAGACACTATATTTTTCTTCTTTTTTACAATGGGAGGTCCAAAGCCTTATACGCACTCCGAGAATAGAACTCACCACCTACATCATGGGAATCAGAGAGCCCTGCCAGATGAGCTAATGGTATGCGTGCGAACATTGTATTTCGTGACAATATTTCAACTCTTCTTATTTCTATGAAACCCACGTTGTGTTCCCAACTTCCCACGTAATACATGTGGAGATTGTTCGTCACGTTGTATTGGGAATATTAAACTGCTCTTGGTTCACCTGTCACCAAATATATTTCAATATCCTCTTAGAAGGTTGCTGACAGTCCAACCAAAGCATTGTCAGGGGTACAGTTTGAAGATTTGCATATGAAGACAGCATATGGACTCCATCAATACCTTGTTTGAGGGGCTATATATGCTAATGAACAAGGTTTTGCCGAATCTGGATGTTGATCTGAATCCATACACAGCAAACATCCGTAATTTAGAAAGCACATGCTACGTTCATGGAGCCGTCAACTGTCTGTGACCGTCAGAATTGTTTCATCCAACAGCCGGAATAACCCCGTCTTCTAGTAGTGCATGACGATGGTTACTGTGGAGTTGCAAGAACAGAGGATAAAATATAGTAAGATAGCAGTGCTTTGTAAAGATAATACAGAAGACCTATTGAAGATCAAGGAGCAGAACAGAAGTTGATGAAAGATTGAGATGTTCCACAGATTAATTAAAACTGGTATAGTATTGACGATACAGTTGTAATTCGATCTCAGCATGCATTTAACTTATCCTCTATAAAGCTGAAAGTTCTCATCTCATAAGAGTGAAGACTACCAATATATCAAATTTAACTGTGGATGTGTAAATCCAATACATGATCGTGCTTTTTATCTCAAAAGAAAATTTCCAATGCTATGTTCATCTCTGGACATTGGTATAAATTTGACCTTTGTTATAAATGACAAAACAATTCCGTCTGCCGGAATCTATCAGAAAGTAATTCTGGGGATTAAACCGTCGATAATATAGAAAAAACTGCCAGAAACCAAAACCAAAGGCTTCTCCCACGGTAATGGAGGTTGCTTGTACGACATATATCTGATTAAAAGATGGGAGATTTTCAATTTGTAGAGGAAAAGGTAAAACCCGGCGATGGTTAAGGTCCTCCTCGGGTCATTTGATCTAAAATCGATTTTTAATTGGGTCAATTAGAAAGTAATGTGTACTTTTGGTTCCACAGTTTTCAAAAGCATGCCTAGAAAGACGTCTGGGCAGACCAACTCGATACTTAAATGATTTAATACCACAAAATTAATTATTTGTCTCTGTTCTTATTGATCAAGATTATAAGCTATACGAGATCATGAATCTTAATTTGGTTTGTGCACAAGGACACTGAAACGACGCGCGCTTAATCAAGGAGCAAGCCAAAATTTTGTATTAAACCTGGATTTGAATTGAATACAAAAGAACTACATACTTCTAAAAGGAAACTAAGAGAAAATACAAACATGTATATCCATGTTATCAACATATATATTTAATGTATGTATGTGTGTGTGTATGGTGGTGGGGGGGTATATTTCTGTTCTAGTTATCATTTATATAATATGTACTATTTTCAGAAACCTGGCATGATAGTTCTCTTGATACGTCCAAACAGAACTCAGGTCAATATATGATACTAGCACTCCAGGACTTGACCCAACCCATTGACGCCTCTATGTTCACCAAGCCCCACATTTCATTAAGTTTTTGGTGTTGGTTATATATCTTAATATCTACCGATCTTTGACCTGGTCTCTTCCATTGGTATATATATATATATATATATATATATATATATATATATATATATATATATATATATATATATATAGAGAGAGAGAGAGAGAGAGAGATGGATAGATAGATAGTAAAACTGGATATTGTCCACACTAACACTTTCAAAATCTTTAAGGAGCTTTGAAGCCATATAAAGGGTATTTTTATTATCATGCCACCCCAAAACAATGGGTGAACAAGTGCCAATATTGGCATGATCTAATATATATTAAAAAGAGAAATTAGTATATGTACACATCAATCCATGCTTAAACATTCTCAAAGATCTTAGCTATCTAATCTTGAAGATCAACGATTGATTTCTTTGAGTCAAAAAGTAACATACCAGGTGCATTACTGCATCTTGCAAAAAGTTTTTTTTTTTTCTTTTTGAGATTTGAATTTCAATCACCGATCTCACCGATTAAATGGTTGAGCATGATTAAATATGGATTGATGTGTACATGGACTAATCCCTCTCTCTCTATATATATCCATTTACTGGGAGCACGTACGGTTGGGTATTCTTCAATGTTTCTTGCATACAGAACGTATATACACTTCATACATACATAGATAGAAGTAGATAGATCTGTGTGTATGTGTGTGTGCATGCGTGAATATGTGCACCAACATGCATACACTGTGTTTCTGAGTTCTATACCTTCGTTTTATGCATTTTTGCTAATTGCTTAAAAAGTCAGATTTCAACACGCCCCAATTTGCTCAAGCTGAGGGAGCTGAATGTCTGCGAAAGTAAACAACTTACTAAGGCCCCTCTGCTTGAGGTCGCAGTTGAAACGATCCTGAAAAGATTCGCCAAACGAGTCCCCTTTCTTTGTGCTTTCAATGGTTGACTTTGAAAGTTTCAACAGATGCCTCAAGTTTTGGTAGTATAGCAACCTGATGATGCTTAATAACATGCATAAGTACTCACAATATAGAAAATGTGCAAGACTGCCAAAACTTTGACGCAGAAGGTTCATCTGTTTCTTCTTATCATATGTCGAACAGTGGAGTTCATCGATCAAGTTTTTGTTAAATAAAAATAGGGCTATGCGATGCATCAACAGAGTCGATCGAGCTGCACCTTCTCCTGGCTCATCTTCGTCAGATTGATATTTAATAAGCTAAACTGACACATTGAAGTCATCAAGAGTGAAGGATAACACAGAAAAGCTCACCACCTAAATAGATGATAAGAGTGTGACCAGAAAAGTTTGAAGTTTACAACAACAAGTAAGCCTTTTCCCATACTAGACGGGGTCGGCTACATGGATTCTTTGTTTTTACACAGCCCTATCATGTGTCATGTTAGCAGTTAACTCACAATAAGCTAGATCATTCTTTATTGTTTCTTTCCAATACTTTTGTGGTCGTCCTCTACCTCTTTTAATACTTTCCAAATTTAGTTTTTCATACCTTCTATCTTCTTTTTATATGTCCAAACTATCTTAAACGATATTCTCTCATTTTATCCTCTATTGGTGTCACTCCTAATTTGTTTATAATAATATCATTATGTATACGATCTTTTCTTATATGAGCACTCATTTTTCTCAACATCTTCATTTCTGTCTCAGACATCTTTTGTACATGTTGATGATTAACTACCCAACACTCAGCACCATCAAATGCTCTATAATATTTACCTTTTAACTTTAATGGTATCTTCTTATCACAAAGAATACCTGATGTTCCTCTCCATTTTAACCAAGCAGTATTAATTTTATGAGTAACATCTCCATCAATTCTTCAATCACTTTGAAAAATTGACCCTAGGTATTTAAAACTTTTCTTTTGGGAGATGCAATGTGTGCCAATTTTAGTTTTTATGTCCTCTTAAGTAACCAAATGATCAAACTTATATTCCATATATTTTGTCTTTGTTTTACTAAGTCGAAGGGCTTTGCTTTCTAATGTTTCTCTCCATAGTTCCAATTTTCTATTAACTTTTTCCTTATACTCCTCCACTAACACAATGTCACATGCAAATAACATACACCAAGGTACTTCATCTTGAATATGTTTTGTTAACTCATCAATCACCATTATAAATAAATATGGACTTAAAGTTGATCTTTGATGTAACCCAATATTAACTTCAAAGAAGTCTGTCATTCCTTCATGAGTCCTCACACATGTTTTTGCACATCGTATATGTCTCTTATAAGGATAATGTATGTCAATTGGATACCTTCTTTTTTAAAGGTTCTCCAAAAAACCTCCCTTGGTAATCGTAAGCTTTTTTTAGATCAATAAATATCTTGTGAAGGTCTTTCTTTTTTTTCCTAAAATGTTTTATAAGACGTTTGAAAAGGTGAATCGCTTCAACAATAGATATGCTTGGCATGAATCCAAATTGGTTCTATGTTGTACTTAATACTTGTCTTAATCTACATTCGATAATTCTTTCCCACAATTTAATAGTATGGCTCATTAACTTGATACCTCGATAATTCGCATAATTCTGAATGTCTCCCTTGTTCTTATATATGGGTATAAGTGTACTCACTCTCCATTTCTTGGGCATCTTTTGGTTTCTCTATATTCCATTAAATAGTCTTGTGAGCCAAGTGATTTATATTTCTCTTAGTATTTTCCAAACTTTTATAGGAATATTGTTCGGTCCTACTGATTTACCACCCTTCATGTGTTTAAGAGCCTCTTTGACTTAATTCTTTTGAATGTGTCAGTAGAAATTATGGTTTATATACTTTTATGATTTGGCTAACTCTCCTAAGCTAATACTAAGATCTTTATTTTCATTAAAAAGCTTATGAAAATACTTTTTTATCTATTTCTTATATCATCATTTGCTACTAGAATATTTTCATCCTCGTCTTTGATGCATCTAATAGAATTAAGATATTTATTTTTCTTATCTCTAGCCCTAGCTATCCTAAAAATATCTCTTTCACCTTCTTTTGAGTTGAGTTTTTTATATAAATCCTCCCAAATTTTAGATTTTGCTTCACTGACGACCTTTTTCGCTTCCTTCTTTGCTTTCTTATAAGCCTCTAAAGTTTCATTAGTTTTCTTAGAATAATATAATTTGTAACATGTCATCTTTGCCTTGATTTTATTTTGCACTACTTTACTCCACCACCAAGCTTCTTTTTGTGCCGGTACACCTCTCTTATATATACCTAACACATCTTTCACCACTTTCCTAATATATATAGCCATATTATTTCACATATCACAAGATGTACGAACATAATTCCAAACATCTTCTTGAAGAACTTTCTGTTTAAATATATCTTCTTTCTCGCCTTTGAGGTTCCACTATTTAGTCCAAATAGCTTGATGCACTCTTTTCTTCTTTGTCTATTTTTTTATTTGTAAATCTATAACTAAAAGTCGATGTTGGGTGGTTAAGCTTTCTTCTAGAATTACCTTGCAATCTTTACAACACGCTCTATCTTTTTTTCTACAAATAAAGTAATCAATTTGTGTTTGTAATAAGCCACTCTTATAAGTAATTAAATGTTCATCTCATTTTTTGAAGATTGTATTAACTATAAAGAGATTAAATGCCATAGTAAAATTTAAAATCTCCCTACCTTCCTCATTTATATCCTCAAAACCAAAACTTTCATGAATACCTTGATATCCTAATACCTCTTTAACGACATGTCCATTTAAGTCTCCTCTTAAACAAATCATCTCCCTTTGTGGAATCCTTTGAATCACCTTAAACCAAAGTTTGAAGTTTAAAGGGAAAAAAACAAAAGAAACTTGCATTTTCATAGCATTCTTAAAATATTTATAATGATTAGATTGTAATTCCAAATTTAAACTTGAATTTATATTTGCTAAACAAGTAAAATCTCCTATGAGATTCATAATTTTGTAGGAGAAAAGATAGATTGTGTTGTACAGATTGCGAGATAATTTAAAGATAAAGTTTAACTACTCAACATTGACTTTTAGTAATGGATTTTCCAGTAAAAAAAATAGACAAAGAAAAATACAATGTATAGAATTATTCGGAATAGATGGTGGAACCTCAAATGTGAGAAAGAATATATATTTAAACAGAAAAAATTTCAAGGAGATGCTTGAAATTACGTAGGTATACCTTCTGATATGTAGAATAATATGACTATACATATTAAGAAAGTAGCAAAAGATGTATTAGGTGAATTTAATGGAGGTGTACCAACATAAAAAGAAACTTGGTAGTAGAGTGCAGTGGTGTAAGATAAAATCAAGGCAAAGAAAGCATGATACAAATTGCATTATGCTAAGAAGACTAGTAAAATTTTAGAGGCTTATACAAAAGCAAAGAAAGAAGCAATAAAGACCATTAGTAAATCAAAAATCAAAATTTGAAAAGATTTATATAAAAAGCTTAACTCAAAAGAAGGTGAAAGATATATTTTTAGAATATCTAAGGCTATATATAAGAAAATTAATTATCTTACTTTTGTTAGATGCATCAAAGATGAGTATGATAAGATTCTAGTGGTGAATAATGATATAAAAAAAGATGAAAATTTATTTTTATAAGCTTTTTAATAAAAGAAAAGATGGTAGTAGTAGCCTAGAAAAATTATTCAAATCAGAAAAGTATATAAACCACAATTTCTATCGACATATTCAAAAGAATGAAGTCAAATATGCTCTTAAATATATGAAGGTTGGTAAATTTGTAAGATAAGATAATATTCCTATAGAAGTATGAAAAATCCTACAGGAAATGGAACTCACTCGCTCATAAGACTATTTAATTAAATATGGAGAACTCAAAAGATGCTCGAGAAATTGAGAGCGAGTACACTTATACTCATATATAATAACAAGGGAGACATTCAGAATTTTTGAATTATTGAGGTATCAAGTTAATAAGTCGTACTATGAAATTATATGAAAGAATTATCGAACTTAGATTAAGACAAACATCAAGTACAACATAGAACTAATTCTAATTCATGCCCGACAGATCTACTATTAAACTGATTCATCTATTGACATGTCTTATTGAATAATTTAGAGCAAAAAAGGGCATTCACGTGATATTTATTGATCTAGGAAAAGCTTACGATAGAATGCCAAGAGATATTCTTTTGGAGATCCTTAGGAAAGAGAGGTATCCCACTGACATAAATAAATCTTATAAGAGACATACACGATGGTGTAAAAACTTATGTGAAGACTCATGAAGGAATGACAAACTCCTTTAAAGTTAATGTTGGGTTATGTTAGGGATCAACTTTAAGTTTATATTTATTTATATTGGTCATTGATGAGTTAACAAAATATATTGAAGACGAAGTACCTTAGTATATGTTATTTGTAGATGACATTGTGTTAGAAGATGTATAAGAAAAAGTTAATAGAAAATTGAAACTATGAAGAGAAACGTTAGAAAGTAAAGGATTTTGACTTACTAGGACAAAGAAAGAATATATGGAATGTAAGTTTGATCATTTGGGTAATTCAGAGGATATAGAAATTAATTTGAGTACTTTAGAGGACAAAAATTAAGATTGTCATACATTGTGTCTCTCACAAGAAAAGTTTTAAATACCTAAGGTCCATTTTTCAGAGTGATGGAAAAATTGATGAGGGTCAACGGGTATTTTATATAATAAGAAGATATTATTAAAGTTAAAAAGTAAATATTATAGAGTACCAACAACATGTACAAAAGATGTCCATAGCATAAATGAAAATGTTGAGATGGATGAGTGGTCTCAAAAGGAAAGACCATATAAATAATGAGGTTATTAAAAATCAATTGAGAGTAGCACTAATAGAGGATAAAATGAGAAAAAATCATTTAAGATAGTTTGAATACGTAGAAAGGCGGTCAAAGAATGTACTTAAGAAAATATGAAAAACTAGATTATGAAAATGTTAAAAGAGAAAGAGGATGACCACAAAAGTGTTGGAAAGAAACTATAAAGAATGATCTAATTTATATTGAGTTAACTGCCAGCATGATACATGATAAGGCTTTGAGGAAATAAAGAATCTAGGTAGCCGACCCCATCTAGTATGGGAAAAGGCTTAGTTGTTGTTGTTTGTATTGTTGGATGCCTTCTATGCCAAAGGATAAATAACTCTTGATGGAGAACGAACTAGATAAAGTTATAATCAAATTCAGTATTCAGTATCAGTTATATATATATATATATATATATATATATATATATATATATATATATATATATATATATCAAATGCACAAAGCAATGCAACAGAACCTTGCGGTGATTAAGTGTTCCATGTGAAGCTTGGTTAATTACTATTGTTTTCGCTTGCATGAAGCTCGTTCAAATTGAAATCTTATGCTTTTTAGGGATGCTCTAGCATCTTGCTTGCACGTTAAAAACCAAAATAAGCTAATTTTCATTGAAAAAATATCCAAAATTCTTGTCCGTTTAAGTTAAAACCTAGTTTTTAGATGCAATCTTGTAAAACCGATCGAGCTCTTGGCCCCAATCAAGGTGTGTACCCATCTATGTAACTGGGTTTTCTACTAATTTTCATACATTGAACTAGATGGATCTATATGATCAAAGCCAAAATGAGTCCTTGTTCATGACTTTCTTGCTAACCTAGAGCAGCCAAGCTCAACTCACCTGGCTTGGTTCATATGATCAGTTAAGTGAAGCCAAAGAACAGTTAGCTTGTCCACTTGGCAACATTACATAAAACCGTTTATATTTTGAGTAATTTGATTGGCTTGATCTTGAGTTTTTCAAAAGAGCGCTTGCTTGTACACACATAGATAAATATTAAGCACGAAGAAATGGTGATCATGATGAATAATCATATGCTTAGCTTTGAACAGTAATCATATGAATGATGTCAATTGAAAATGAATATTTGACTGCCAATCTGTTGAATAATCGCCGAAGTTTGAATGCTCATAAATTTCTTCAGGACTTCTTCCTCTTACCATATCCACCTTGTCATATTAGTGGCGTCAATCCAAAATGAATATTTCATCATGTTGAAATAATCATCACGCGCATTTGGTTTTGATTGGAAAAAGACTCTCTGTGTGTGTCTATATGGAAGAGAGAGAGAGAGATTATATTAGAAAAGGAGAAAGTGATGGCATTGTAACAACGATCATCGATACCCTCTCCACTGTAACAACAACTGCAGGACAGAGAGAAGTGATGGTGTTGTTGTTTATGTCTCACTTGTTGGTTCTGCAACAGTTTGTGATTAAAATAAATTGGGTGATATTGCGATCAAGTGGGTGGGTCAATGTGGTGCAGGTCGCAACCCAGGGAGCTTAATTAGCCGCTCTTCGGATGGCGACTAAAGAGTTGACCTGCTCTATATTTTATGCACTCTGACGATTCCCAAGGGGTTCTTAAGGAACTTGGACCTGTTTTTCTTAACTTATTTCTTTTTCTTTATTCGGGTCGAGTGGAAATGACACAAGCAACCTGCAAATCTTGAAATTTTGGCACCAACCAACCCCGAAACGTCTCTCTCTCTCTCTCTCTCTCACACACACACACAATATACATATATATGTGATATTAATATGAATTGCTAATGGTCTATGCTAAAATATTAACAAGAAAAATGAATGGACACTAGCTTAGTTAGATTGAAGTCACGCGTAGAGTAAAGTGATGGAATGATGGCAAACTATGCAGACGTATATATGAAGGTAATTTGACCATGAGGTATCGCAGTTATTGCTATAAAGCCAAATAAAGTTGAGCAGCCAAGCATGAAGCAACCAAAACCAAGCCTTTTCTCATTCTAGGTGCGGTCAGGTACATTTGATTCTTAGTCACCATTGAGCTCGATCTTGTATCATCTTAGTATTAAAGCGGAACAGCTGGTTCCGAATCGGTGGTTATGCTTCCACCAAAACCTAAAACTGGAACAGAACCCGCCACCTTTGGTTTCACTTCCAGTTCCAGTTCTTATTTTTGTTTCAGTCTAAAAAAGTAAAAAATATATTAAAATTTTAATAAAATGGACCTGGAAATGACGATTCTGGTTCCTAAACTACGGACTTCTTTGATTTCAGTTCGGTTCTGGTTCTCCCAGCTCCTGTTTATGCTGGTTTCAAGGCGGGTTCGGTTTCAGGTCAAGCCGCCAGGATGAATTGGAACCAGACAAGTCTAATTTTAGTGTGAGATTTACATAGTTTATACATACAGCCTTATGGTATATGCATTTTCTTACGCATTCATTTTAAATGAAAAATAATTTTTAAGATGGGTGGATATAGCTACTAGGGAAAACCTCCCACAGGGAATGACCTTTTGTAAGTGAGAAATTTAGTTCCTAAATTTAGAGTGTTGGCTCATCCTGACTCCCATGATGCTGGTGATGGGTTCATGTTAGGCTTCGGCCTCCTGTTGTAACAAAAAATATTTGGGTTCTGATATTCATAAAAGGCAGTGGTTGGGAATGCACGCGTGGGCATGCTTATATATATATATATATATATATATAGAGAGAGAGAGAGAGAGAGAGATTAATCGGTTAAATAACCAAGAATTTGGTAGATCTTTTATAAATGAGGCTTTGAATATTAGTTTTGTGGTTGCGCATAAGAGTTGACATTACCTTCGACCAGCTTTAACCCAATATCAAAAGTCCCGGACTCCAGCAACAGCATTTCCTTACCAAACACGGAGAAATGGAGAGCCCCGTTGCATCATCCATCTCATCTTCCTCTGCTGCTGTCATTCTCTTGACAAAATTAGGGCCACACATCTTTGCATGCCCCTTGAGGCCAATAACCATGCTTAGGTTACTGGGAAGAGTCTTAGACACATCATGAAGTCGCATATAATAACCATTTTGTTATATATATATATATATATACGATAATTTGATGAGGGGTTTGGCTGATGTACATTATATAATATCTCTCACACACACATTCGGATTATGGAGTCACATATTTACTGACTATTTTTCCTTTATATATATATATATATATATATATCAGTAATATACAAACAATAATTTGATGAGGGGCTGGTTGATAGGCATTATTAAACATCTTTCTCTAGATTAGCTCTCCTTGCGTGACGTCCTTGGCATCGTCCTCACCACCCCACGTCCAATATAGAGGCCGCAACTCTCTCTCAGAAGTAAACGCCATAATCTCTCTTCTCTACCTCATACACTGTTCATCAAAACCACGCCCAACTAAAGCCAGAGAGAGAGAAGGTGTTAAACCACAGTAGGCTTTATGTTGAAGGGTTTGCGAAGTGGCCAGGAAGAATTGCATTAGTATTTTTTACCATGATTTCAAGCGTACCCTACATGTATGGAGTTGTGATGGGGGAAGAAGTGATGTGTTCTTCTCCAGGCCATCATTCCCTAGATGACCAAATTTCGCATCCTCATCTTCCTTCACCTCAAACATCTCTTCTCTACAACTTCTCCGTTCTCAAGGACAAGGTAGCCCAACTTCAATCCTTCATCAATCTCATCCTATCTTCAGGCACACAAGGCCCTCATCTAGAAGCAGCTTCTCTTTCAGTATCAAACATGGCAACCCTAATTCAAGAAGTTATCTCTATTGCCTCCTCTATGATGTTATCTTGCCAACAGATGTCCTTGAGTGCTCAAAATGGCCACCTTCTGAATCACCACAACAACCAGCAACAGCAAAATCATAGTAATATTTCTCATCATTCATCAACTGGGTATCCTCAGAAAAGCAATACTTTTGACAATTCTAGTGGTACCGATTACGGAACAAACACTGTTACTAATGATACGAGTAATCCTGGTAAAGACAAAGACTTCAGATTTGATGAAGATGATACCGATGGGATTCTAGGTGCAACCTACAGCAAAGAAGAAAACGGAGATTCTTCTTGTTATGATATTGTTGAGATGGATGCTGCTGATTTGTGGCAGGTACACACATTTTGCCAAGTTTGTGGAAAAGAAATTTAAGCGCGATGCCAGATTTGAGGGATGCACATGAGAGCTCACATGTGGGGATGAGTACAAAACCAGTGCAGCCTGTGAGCAACCCACATGAAAAACAAAGGGGAACTTGGGTGGGGGAGTGGCTTTTTGATGAGTATGAAGCCAAGAAATATTCATGCCCTCCAAGAAGGGTGTAGGTGGAATCAAAAGCATGCCAAGGATTTCAACCCACATGAAGTCAATGGTTTATTGTCAAGAATCATTACAGGAGAAGCCATTGCCCCAAGATGTACGTTTGCAACAGATGCAATAGGAAGAAGTTTTCTGTGCTTTCTGATTTAAGGACTCATGAGAAGCACTGTGGGCATCTGAAATGGCAGTGTTCTTGCGGGACTACTTTCTCTAGAAAGGATAAGCTTCTTGGGCACGTTGCTTTGTTTGTTGGTCACACTCCTGCAATGAATAGTGCTTACAAGATTGAGAGATCTGACCACAAATCTACCAAGGTTCAAGTGGATGATAGGTAAATGCTTGTACTTCTATTCAACCTCACGATCATGATCAGGTTCAATGTGGATTATCAGTTAGGGAGAAATACAGTTTAATTTGTACCGAACTCCAATTAGTTAGTGTTTCTGACTTTGTAATAAGAACTTGACATATCTTGTATTGGTGTCGACTATTATAATTGTTATTACTACTAGTGTTAATACTATAATTATTCAACTGAACATTCTGTATTTCAGGTTTTGAACCTGCAAAAAATTTCCTTCGTACAAATATGTGCGGTATGTTCAATGTAATGATGACATCTCTCTCTCCCTCTAAAGAAAAAAAGAAACTTCAATCTGAGTTGCTGAAGAGATGGTGCACTTGCCGGATATTTGCCGCAACTCTTTTGGTGATATATACTTAACTGACGATGGAAATACTTGCTCCCTTTAATTTGAAGTATTCAACTTTTCCTTCGGGTTTTCGTGGTAATTGTATGGAAGCGCATCAGGCAAGATTCAATTTGGATCAACTGAGCTCGGAAATCATGATCGAGCAATAACTGAAACGCATTTCGAAATTTTGATTTCGTGATGGTATGCTTCTGTCACATGAACGATAAGTGTTTCCGGCGCTACGTCCCCATGGTTGCCAAAATCAAAGTGTTCCAACCTCAGGGAGAACATGAATCAAGTGCTGAGGATTAATATCATACCTGAGCAAGCTTCTAAATATTCGAATTACCCTTATTTCACAGTTAGAAATATAGAAAGGGGGGATATTACGACGGTCGTTTAAGAACTCAGAAGGGTATTTGACAAGAAACTGAGCTCCATTTCAACTTTTGGGAGCTATGATTCAGTTTTTCCACAACCATTCATGGGGAGGAGGTTTAGTCTTCAAGTCTACAAAAAGAAAACATCGTGGGCAAAGCCCCGCATTCTACTAGTAGTATTTAATATTCTTATGACGTTTCAATAATGCATGTGTTAATTTTTTTTTTATCAATATTCATAGCTAGCCACCGAGAGCGTTAGCTCAATGGCAGGGCGCTCTAGCTCGGTTGTTGCTCGAGGGGGAGTTCGAATTCCCGAAGTGCATGTCCGAATATATATATATATATATATATATATATATATATATATATATATATATATATATATATATATATATATATATATATATATATATATATATATATATATATATATATATATTCATAGCTAGGTATGTGAGCTAGCTCACATGGTGTATGTTTCCTTATTATCAAGTTGATCAAAGTATTTCATAGCTTCCTGTGCCCAAAGTCACTTGACAATAGAAAATACTTCAGCCACTTCTTTTGTCTCACTTTTTGTGCCCCTTATAGCTTCCATGAATATGGCCAACCACATCAAAGATTGACACTGATGTTCTAGCCCGCGCTAGCCGAGCTGATTCAAGAACTTTGTTACTTGATGACCCTTTTTTGTGAAGAGCAAGTCTGGCCATGCTGAGGGCTGGCTAGGCTCGCCTAGCCAGCCGATCCCGATAAAGGAGATCGAATCATCTTCATTAACCCACAGCTGCTAAAGCTTTGTTAAAGTTTAACTATGATTTTTCCAGAACTAATATCATTGCACTTGACCTAATTAATCAGAAGTCAATGGTTTAAACGTGCTTAATTTAATAGGGTACGTTAGTGGGATAGATGCCTTCGATCCTAAGAAGAAAGCCTGCTTAAGGTTAAGGTCAATAATAACCCATTTTATGAAAAGCCCAGCTAATTAGAGAGCTAACACGATAAGCACATGGTGTTCACAGTTCACCCTCATTGAACCTCAGCTCATTGGCCTGCAGATCAAGCTAATCGGCCTGGCCAAGGATGGGCAGCCTCGTTTGCATTAAAATTAGGTTTTTAATACATACACACACACACACACACACACACACACACACACACACATATATATATATATATATATATATATATATATATATATATATATATATAGAGAGAGAGAGAGAGAGAGAGAGAGAGACTAGATGTAGTTAACTCACCAAGAACTCATCTCAACTGTTCAATCTTTGAAATGAACGGTTGAGATGATAAATAGAAAGTATTTAATGCTAAATACAAAGTATAAGCATAGAATGATACTTTTAATTCAAATCTTTATAGTTGATCATGTCAATCAAACAATGAAGATGATGAACTTCTTATGATTATTTTTATGGGTTTTTTAGGTGTAGATTTTCTCTCTCTCTCTCTCTATATATATATATATAGATGGATGGATAGATATAGATATATACAGAGAGAGACCTTTCATGCCCTCAGTGGTCTCCTTTAAATGGATTGCATTATAGAAAGCCAAAAGGACACAAAATGAGGATGGGATCCACGCATACCTGTATGAAGACAGATGTAGGGAGGCGTACATAAGGCAGGGATTGAGTTCAAAGCTTTATATTGTATGTTCTGATCTCTTCTCTTCAAATCAATCTGCATGGACAAATAGTTAGGGGGTGGCAAATCGGGTCAACATGGTTCAGGTCCCTTTGGGTTTGGGTCAAAATCGGGTCAACACGGTTCAGGTCCATTTTCAAGTCCCAAACATGACTTGTGTTGGTATTGGGTAAACCTGACAACAATCAAATGTATCTATGTGTGTGTGCGTGTTGTGTGTTTTCATACATTATATTCTTATAAATACAATACATAATATACATTAATAATATAAACATTTTTAGGTCGCGTCTGGGTCCGCCTAGACACAACAAGAATTTTGTCGGGTCATTTTGGAATGACCCATACCCGACCCATTGTGTCTATCCTCTGACCAAACACGGTTATTCTCTCAGCTCTAAAATTGCAATCCTAAAAGTTTATCTAAGAGAGCATGCTCAAAGTCACCCTCTCCAAGATGATTTGAAGATCTGGGATTTGAGTGAATGGCATGAAATGCATCGAGTTCACGAGAATCACTTTTCTTAAAGATCCTCATTCTCGTGTTAGGTGGTTCATTTGAGATCCTTTCAATGACCTATATTAAAGGAATATCTATATGATCCAATCGATCATATAATACCTACCATAACAATTGTTTTTAAGCCTTCTTCACATTCTTTTTGACTAATAAATAAATCAAAAGAAGCACTTTTTACAAGGATCATCACATTAGACAAATTTTTTTTCAAGAGAATCGCCAAAGCCTGACAAACATGCTTCTTTTGAGAGTTGAACAACTCACCAGCAGCAACGGCGCTAGAGCGCCCTACATTATGCTAATGCTTTAGGTGTAGTGGATTTTATAGCGGTGCATACCGGGTCGGGTTTACTCAAACAAATAAGGCCAGGCTTAAACCGATATGTGGTCTTATGGGTTTGTGTGATCTTCAAAGCTTGGCTCGTTATAGATGGACTGTTCTGTCTCCTCCATAATGTAGACTGGAACCCAATCTTGTATCTATATAATCATACCCGAACTGTTGGGACCCAATATCTGACCCAACTCAACATTAATTACTGAAGTACAGGTATGCCACTTAGGATGAAGTACTCGTATCGGGTATGTAGTGAGTATAGTATACATATCGATATGTCGGTACTCTAATTTATACGAATAGATCATATCGACCCGTATTCAAAATGGGTTAACCTGATTCAAAACTTGAAATTAAACTTAATATCTGACCCTACTACTCAACATTAATTGCTAAAGCACGGGTACGCCACTTAGGATGGAGTACTCGTATTGGGTACGTAGTATGCGTACCGATACGTCGGTGCTCTGATTTTATAAGAATAGATCATGTAGACCCGTATCCAAATGGGTTAACCTGATTCAAAATTCGAATTAAAACCCATTTCACGATATCATCTCTCTCCCGGCGAATCGGCTCTCTATCTTCCGAGGCGAAGTTTTGACAGGGTGGTGGCGGCTGGCGTCCATCTCTCTCTCTCTCGCTCTCTCGCTCTCTCTCTTCCAGTAAGGCATGGTGGTCTGTTTCTCTCTAGGGCTGTTTCGGTGTTCTTGACTCAAGAAACAAGGGGCAACTTGAATATGAGAAGACTAGTTTGAATAGGTAGAGGAGGAAAGACCGTTGATATGAAGATTCAAGCAGTTTGAAAATAAAAAATTAATGTGATAAATAAAAATCAGTATGCGTGTATCCTACATATGTTTGCATCTGTTCTTACTGTACTCTGTTGTTCCCTATTTTCATAATATGTACTTATGCGTGTATTATAAAAATTAGTATGCTTGTACTGTTGCGTGATCAACTATTTTGATAATATATTGCAATCTATTGTCTCCTATTCTAGACAGATGAGATTATGATATCTTTGCCTCTTTTTAGTGTTCTTGTCTTGATATGCTATACTTGTTATTGGAGTTATATTCATTTGTTTAAATGTATCTTCTTATATTATGTTATCACTTATGAATATCATATTTAATTTCATATGGGGTGATCTCGTAGTTCCTACGGGGTGGTATAATGTATATTGACTCGCTTGCATCTGTAAACTTAGAACTGGTGTTTAAGACAGGTTTGTCTTTCAAGGTGGGGCTATAGATCCATCAAAATGGATATTCTTAGAGTAGAATACTTCTTAAAGAACTTTTCTTTGGAAAGTAGAATTTTTAGGTTTTCATACGTTGCAGCAATTGGAGCTTGCCAGGTATGTGGAAAGGAGCAAGATAAATTTCAATTAGTTTCATGTAGTTCAAATAACTACACTCAAATAAAATGAGATCTTAAAATGATGATCTTCATGTCACAGATAGGAAAACAGAAGACGGTAGCTTACTGTTAAAAGAGATAAATTTTGAACCAGATCATTTTGGATTGTGACTGCATAGAAATCAATGTGTGGTTGGATCTAATGTTTTCTGGTAGTACATTTCAGATAGAGCCACATGTGGGGCACTTGTGAATTGATTTGGTTCTCAACTTTTTTTATGGAAATCTGATTCTAACTGTTGGGTAGCAGAAGCAACTGAGAGAAATGAATTCATTGCAATAGGAGAATTAATCTTTCTCGCATGTGAAGTCATTCCATTGGCATATCAGACCTGCCTGTGATTTTCCAATTTCAATACTAGTCTTCTTTTCTTTGTAGAACGAACTTTGTTAGGGTGGAGAAGTTGAGAAAAGAAGTTTGTCTTTTACTGGTTTCACACATCCTCACTTAAGTCTAAATTATGGTGTTTGCCTGTTCTATCTTTATTGTCCATTTGTTACACTAAATTTATTTGTTCATGTTGTATATATTCTTGAATCCATTAAGGCTTGGTTGAATATGCTAATTATCTTTGTTTTTGAGCAATTGTTTGCTTTTGCTTTTCCTTTTGCTTGTTTTCTGACAGTTAGTTAGTTTAGCATATATTCATTTTGTACAATAGTTGTTTTGATATTTTTTGTGGTTTGGAAGTTTGGACAATTATAACCTTGAGTACAAACTCATCTTTCTATTTGATGTCTTTAATATCTTTGCTAGATGCGTTTAAGAAAAGAAGAAGGAAATACTTTATATACATGAATTCTACAGAAAAACTGCCTTTGAGAAGGTGTATTGTAGAAGATGGCCTGCAAGCTTGGTAGAAACTTATTATAATTTAAAAGAACAAACTTTGATAATTCACTGTCAACAAAAAAACTTTGGTAATTCTGTTGTTTCTAAGTTTTGTAAATTAGGGAGTCACTATTACTTGATTTGTCTGTTTGATAGGGAAAAATCTTATATGTTGAAAAGTTGTGGATTCTTCCTCATTTTGATTTTCTTATTTGTTGAGTAGGGAGAAAACATTTGTTTTAGTTTGATGGTATTAATCAAATATTTTCATCGTTTACTCTTTTTTTATTTAATTGTTTTTTGTTCTTTGTTGTTTTCATCTTAAAGGTTTCTTTCTGTTTTGATGTTCCATGTTAACTTGCTAGATTATTGTAGCCCCTTATAATTAAATAAATGCCTTCTTTTTTGTCTAAATTGTGTTACAGAATGTTTTCTTTGTAATAATCTCAGTTTGGTGATCTTTCGGACATGGACGCTGTGAGAGTATATCGCCACCTTCTTAAAGCTGTTGACAAACATATCGGTAAGGAAGGAACTAAAAGACATTTCAGAGACTTTATAATTGAAGAGTTCAAGAAAAATGTCAAGCTCTCAGATCAGGAAGCTATTCAGCAGAAGATTAGGACTGCAAAAGATTATACACTTATGCTTAATAGCGTGCACCATCATAAGGTACTTGATGATTTATAACAATTCCCATTTAAGCAACTTCCTTTTTTTTTGTTGCTTCTATTACATAGTAACTTCTTGTCTATTCATCAATATGTTTTTTTTCTAGTAGTTATTGTTCTTCAAACTTTGTTCCATTCAGTCTATCTGAGGCTTTTATCGGGCTTAGAATGCTTTTCTTGTTCAAGTCGTTATCTACAGGATTTTTCTTGTATTCTGGAAAACTGAACCCCTTTTTAACATGTTTAATTTGAATGTTTTTACTCGCATTGTATATGTAACTACTCCTGACTTGATATTAATATTACTGGTATGCTACACTCACTTCCAGTAGGATGCTCAACTCATGTTAGACATTTTGACACATGATACTGGTACTTCTCCCTTACCAGAGTTGGCACCAACTATTTTAAACGTTTTTAAACTAAAAGTTCTAAGTTAGAGATGTCTTAATATTGTGCTCAGTAAGGGTTTTATAGAAAAGTGACCTATTATTACTTTCTTAGTGAATAATACTTAACAGGCTTACTTTTAGCTTTATGATACATATTATTAACTGTTTAAGATAATTTAGATGGTACATACATAGATATCGTTGTGTTCCTGGCTTCCTGCACCTCTGGTTCTTAAAATTGTTGCATTCTGCATTGTGTCCTGCACCCAGACCTTTATTATGACATAAATTAATAGTACGGAAGGTATACCTTAAGGTACATACTTTGAGGAATCTGGAAGTTTTTTGCCTCATGGAGAATATTACAACTCTACGTGCTCCTTAGTGCACGACGATGGAGCTTCTTTACCAGAAAGTTTTCTTGCCTTTCGAAGGACCTTCTCTTCTCTTACAACATAGCTGTTGATAGAAGTGACGAAATGAAGAGAACAATACGCAAGTCTGCTGCTAGTGTTGGCCTTCAACTTCCCAATGTTTATCAGCCTTAGATGAAATTATCTGTTAATTTTCTGATCTCATTGTTGAGGTTTGGTGTCCAGCCAATATAAAGAGGGCCACATTCCCTGAGCACCCTTTTAAGATTCTCGTAGCAGTTTGTAAGATTTTCTTCCTGATTTTTATTGACTGAGGTTGACTGCGTTGTTTGCGAAGTAGCAAGACACCAAAGCTTGTAACCTTTCTGTGTTATGCTCTTGTTCCTTAGAGATGTCGAAGGACAGAGACAACGCCAGTTTTGTAGCTAAGCACTTGATTGAAATAGGCAAGTTAATAATGTAAAAATCCTGGAACGTCCCTTCTGCTTGTATTATTTGTATATAAGTTTTGGTTTGGAATATAACTCGGCAGGGCCTGCCTAATCCTGCTATTCTTCCCGAAAAGGGAAATGATTCCACCTCATCGGGTTAAGCGTTCTGTTAGTTGTGCTGCATGCCAAACACCCTCCTCTCGGTTGTCTCTCTTGTTTGCTTGCCACCAAGAAGTTGTTATGCGCCAAGTGACTAGGTAGTATCAAGCAACAGCTTAAAGCAAGATAGGCTTAAGCTCTTAATCTCTCATGCATTGCTAGATTCAGTACTTAGTAAAATCTTTTCTTTATTTAATTGAATAATGCCATATTCATTTTAAGTCATTTGGTTTCCACCTTGAAATGATTACAGAAAATTGTTTGATATTGATAAATAATCAAGGACCTCAAACTGTTTTTATCTTAATGCACCTTGGTTGTGTTTGATCAGAATGAAACAAATGGGATCAATCACCCAAGCCGTTTTTGTGTCAGAACAGCTGCAAAAACTCTCTCACAATTGTGCCCTTAGAGGAAGATGCAAATTCTAAGATTGGCCATGTAAACGTTTCAGGCATTTCTTAGGCTTCAAAAACTGTCACTTGTATGAAACCATTTCACATGGGTTTCAATCCCTGGACTATAATAACAGCTTCTCCTTACCTAAAACATTTTGTCAGCTGTTCGCCCCACCCCACAATAGATCTGTCACTGAGATGAGATGCACCTTTACGATTTGCAGAAACCACTCTTTAATCTGGGGATTGCTTCTTAAGTTATGCTGCAGGGAGAACTTTCCACTACCACCTTTAATTTTGGATGTTTTTGTTAGCAAGTGTGAAAGATTATATGCTTAACAGTTCAAAAAGAGTTAGACGAAAAACATCATAGCCTTAACCAACTTCCACTAAATAATTGGTTCGTTTTTTTAGATAAATAATTGTTTAGTTAGGTTGGTTTCTACAAATTCCTTGAGAAATTAAAGGTTGCTGACATAAATGAAACAATTAAAGAATAGACATAGTTGTTGAATGCCAATAGAGACTCATCCATGGGTGAGGCTGGATGGCAGTCTCATCCGAAACCCAGAAAAATCTGAAACAAAAAGTACATCGTAGTTTATTTGAGAGAGAGTATGGAAACTGAACGCAGCCAAAAGCCATAGAGCCTCACCTGGATTTCACCCAATTAAACTTCACCTAAAAGGGAGCATCCCAAGGTCTTTAAGACAGTCAGCAGTATCGGGGAATTCCAACCTATAATTCTAGGAGTCTTGTGACAATTACTGTTTTTCTTGGAGATAGTGAAGAATGCCGCATGTAAGGGATCACCCTTGCATTGCCGGTCCCAAGCCCGGATAAAGGAGGAGGGTTGTGTTAGGCTTCCGACAACCAGTGTAAAACTTCGTCGGATTTTTACAACATGGATTACAAAAATTATGAGCATTGCTTTGGGGCGTCCCCACCTAGCGACGTGCTGCAGAGCTCGAATGCAATTAAGAAGTAAGCAAGGACCACTACATTTTCTCCCGAATGTAGTGAATCAATTGCAGAGAGGGTTCCCACATCATGGACGGGTGTGGGTAAAGAAGTTAGTCCCGCTACATTGCCGCCCAAATGTAGTGAAAAATTTCCAGAGAGGGTCTCCGTATTTTGATTATGGACGGATGCGGGGGGTAAGGAAGCTAGTCCTAGATAATAAGATTCGTATTGGTTCTTGGAATATCGGAACATTATCGAGTAAGCTAATGGAGGTGGTAGATATTATGATTCGGAGAAAGATTCATATTCTATGTTTACAAGAGACAAAATGAGTTGGAGAAAAAGCAAAGGAGATAGAGGATACAGATTTTAAATTATGGTACTCAGGTAAAGAAAATGCCCGAAACGGAGTTGGTATTATCATAAATAAAGATTTAAAGGAGAGTGTAGTAGACATACAACGATATGGTGACTGAATCATGACGTTGAAATTAGTGTTAGGAGCAGAGGTTTTGAATATAGTTTGTGCTACGCACCCCAAGTAGGACTAGAAGATAGTATAAAGACAGTTTTTTGAGAAGAGTTAGATAAGGTGTTTCAAAAGATTCCACAAAGGGAGATGATTTGTTTAGGAGGAGATTTAAATGGACATGTCGGTAAAGAGGCATTAGGATATCAAGGGATTCATGGAAACTTTGGTTTTGGGGATATAAACGAGGAAGGTAGGGAGATTTTAAATTTTGCTATGTCATTTGATCTCTTTATAGTCAATACAATCTTCAAAAAACGAGATGAACATTTAATTACTTATAAGAGTGGCTTATCACAAACACAAATTGATTACTTTATTTGTAGAAAAAAAGATAGAGCGTGTTGTAAATATTGTAAGGTAATTCTAGGAGAAAGCTTAACCACCCAACATCGACTTTTAGTTATGGATTTATAAATAAAAAAATGGACAAAGAAGAAAAGAGTGCATCGAGCTATTCGGACTAAATGGTGGAACCTCAAAAGCGAGAAAGAAGATATATTTAAACAGAAAGTCCTTTAAGGAGATGTTTGGAATTATGTTGGTACACCCTCTGATATGTGGAACAATATGGCTATACATATTAGGAAAGTGGTGAAAGATGTGTTAGGGGTATCTAAGGGAGGTGTACCGGCACAAAAAGAAGCTTGGTGGTGGAGTGAAGTAGTACAAAATAAAATCAAGGCAAAGAGGGCATGTTACAAATTACATTATGCTAAGAAAACTAGTGAAACTTTAGAAGCTTATAAGAAAGTAAAGAAGGAAGCGAAAAAGGTCGTTAGTGAAGCAAAAGCTAAGATTTGGGAGGACTTATATAAAAAACTCAACTCAAAAGAGGGTGAAAGAGATATTTTTAGGATAGCTAGGGCTAGAGATAAGAAAACTAAAGATCTTAATTATGTTAGATGCATAAAAGACGAGGATGAAAAAATTCTAGTGGCAAATGATGATATAAGAAATAGATGGAAAACTATTTTTATAATCTTTTTAATGAAAATAAAGATGCTAGTATTAGTTTAGGAGATTTAGCCAAGTCAGAAAAGTATATAAACTACAATTTCTACCGACGTATTCAAAAGAATGAAGTCAAAGAGGCTCTTAAACATATGAAGAGTGGTAAATCGGTAGGACCAGATAATATTCCTATAGAAGTTTGGAAAATACTAGGAGAAATAGGAATCACTTGGCTCACAAGACTATTTAATGAAATATGGAAAAACCAAAAGATGCCCGAGGAATGGAGAGCAAATACACTTATACCCGTATATAAGAACAAGGGAGACATTCAAAATTGTGCGAATTATCGAGGTATCAAGTTAATGAGTCATACTATGAAATTATGGGAAAGAATTATCGAACGTAGGTTAAGACAAGTATCAAGTACAACAGAGAACCAATTTGGATTTATGCGAGGTAGATCTACTATTGAAGCGATTCACCTTTTGAGACGTCTTATGGAACATTTTAGAGCAAAAAAGAAAGACCTTCACATGATATTTATTGATCTAGAAAAAGCTTATGATAGGGTACCGAGGGAGGTTCTTTGGAGAACTTTGGAAAAAAGAGGTATCCCATTGACATATATTAACCTTATAAGAGACATGTATGATGGTGCAAAAACATGTGTGAGGATTCATGAAGGAACGACAGACTTCTTTGAAGTTAATATTGGGTTACATCAAGGATCAACTTTAAGTCCATACTTATTTATAATGGTGATGGATGAGTTAACAAAACATATTCAAGATGAAGTACCTTGGTGTATGTTATTTGCAGATGACATTGTATTAGTGGAGGAGTCTAAGGAAAAAGTTAATAGAAAATTGGAACTATGGAGAGAAACATTAGAAAGCAAAGGCCTCCAACTTAGTAGAACAAAGACAGAATATATGGAATGTAAGTTTGATCATTTGGCTACTTCAGAGGACATAGAAATTAAAATTGGCACACATTGCATTCCCCAAAAAGAAAGTTTTAAATACCTAGGGTCAATTTTTCAGAGTGATGGAAGAATTGATGGAGATGTTACACATATAATTAATGCTGGTTGGTTAAAATGGAGAGGAGCATCAGGTATTCTTTGTGATAAGAAGATATCATTAAAATTAAAAGGTAAATATTATAGAGCAGCAATTAGGCCTGCCATGTTTTATGGTTCTGAGTGTTGGGCAGTTAATCATCAACATGTACAAAAGATGTCTGTGACAGAAATGAAGATGTTGAGATAGATGAGTGATCATACAAGAAAAGTCCATATACAAAATGAGGTTATTAGAAACAAATTAGGAGTGGCACCAATAGAGGATAAAATGAGAGAACAACGTTTAAAATGGTTTGGACATATAGAAAGAAGATCAAAAGAAGAACCTGTAAGAAGGTTAGAAAAACTAAATTTGGAAAGTATTAAAAGATGTAGAGGACGACCACAAAAGTGTTGGAAAGAAACAATAAAGAATGATCTAGTTTATTGGGAGTTAACTGCTAACATGGCACGCGATAGGGATCTGTGGAAACAAAGAATCCATATAGCCGACCCCGTCTAGTATGGGAAAAGGCTTAGTTGTTGTTGTATAGTGAAGAATGCCGCATATGTTAGAGTAAAAATTAATGTTGCGGTCCTATGTTATGTTCATCATGTTAAACAAAATGTAGTGTGAGATTTTGTTGGCAGTTTTATAACTCCAAAACAGCGATCCGTTTTTTATGTTTCCTTGTTACTAGATTGATCTTGACATGGCTGGTTCAAAGCTGGTCAACTGGAGAAGGAATTCTAACTGAATTGGAGCCAATCGGTTTCAATTACAGTTTTTGCTCGCTTAGAACCAGAATCAAAACTCCCAGTTTAAACTGCAGGTTTCAGCTCCACTTTACTGGTTCTTTTACCGGAACATGCAAGTAAGAACTGTAACTGGAACCAGGTAAAACCCAGTTCACTTATGATTCATGGTTCTGGGGAAACCAGAATCAGCAATTTTGGACCGTCTGTTCCAATTTATCCAGAACGGGTTCTGTCTAATTGGCAAATTCCTTTTTTTTTCTTTAATAATCTTGGATATAGCGATATCAAATTGTGCAGTTCTTTCATGCTTTTCGGTACCAAAACCAAAATTAGACATTATCCCATAGTACGAAAAGGGCATTCAATCGTAGACATATGATTTGCAATCAGACACTCCAACTAGCTGGAATGATATCCGCAATGGTAAAAAGAAGGATCCAACACTACATCTGATTAAGCTGGATTTGTTTCGCCAATGTTAAGATCTGACCCGAATCTGATATTTGATATCACAACTAGCCACGGGGGTTCTACCGCATGAAAACAACAAGAATAAGCTAAAAGATCTAAAGAGAAAATGTATTACGCGTGAAGATCCCACGCCTACAGCCTGGTAGAAGACGTACATGAAAGACAAATTGATCAATTAGGCCTTAAAGATGAAATATATGCTAGAGATTTTTTATGAAAAGAGCTTAATGAAGTAACAAAATCATGACAAATCACTGCAAAACCTACAAAGTTAATATATCTTTGAAACAGGATCTGAATGATCGTAAGATTCCCAGGCCAAGTGGATGCTAAAGAGAATCAGAGGGTTTTCTATTCAAACATGACATTCAATTACCCTCGTGCCAACTAACAGATCTTTTTCAAAACAAAATTATCACCAACTAATTTCTAGGTCAGGCTCTTGGGCAGCAAATAAATAATGTGCGCAATCAATGGTTTTCTAAAAGGAAACAACGATAGACAAGTTAAAATAGGTCCACCGCTTAGCCAGAAGAAAACAAATGGGAAAACCTAGTGATACGCTCAGATAAATTATCAAAGAGATGAAAATACGAGAAACCTTGAATATCCAGACTCCAATGGATCAGAATTCATCATATCCCAGTGATCAAAAACGCAATGCGGAAAGCTTGCCCTGATGTTGCAGCCCTCAATGTGCTTGAGAATCCAAAGGACTCAATGACAGGGAGGTATGCCTTGATGTTGTAGAGTGGGGTACCAGGCCTCTGCATTTCCTCAAACACATGTCCACGTTTCTGGTTAAGAACACTATAGATACCACCCAGAGCTTGCTCAGGAGCCTGGATTTCCACCAAGTAAACAGGCTCCAGAAGCCTAGGCTTGGCAGTCAACTGGGAAGCATAGAAGACTCTCCTAGCAGTAGGAATGATCTGACCACCACCTCTGTGAATAGCATCAGCATGCAGGACAACATCACATACTTCAAAGCAGATGGCTCTCATGTTTTCTTCCGCCAAAGCACCTTCTTTTGATGCCCACTGGAATCCAGCAACTACAGAGTCCTTGATTTCATTTAAATACTGGACTCCCTTACACATATCAACCACCATGTTGGGTCCAGTGGTCTCAGGTCCAAAACACCAGATTTTTTTGGCAAGATCCTTATCCCAACCATACTCTTCTGACAAGATTTTAGAACGAACTTTGGGGTCATCCCTTGGTCCAATCTTGCCATCATCAATGGCCTCAGCTAGCCCCTCTTCCATTGGTCTTGCTTCCATGTACAGACGGTTATGCTTGTTTGGCGACTTGCTCATGACAGTGCGGCATGATCTCTCTAGGACAGTCTCACGGAACGACACAACAGGGTCAGATTTAATAATCTCAGCTCCACCCATAAAATCGTCCTGCAAGTCCTTCAAACAGATCTCTAGATGAAGCTCTCCAGCACCAGCAACAATGTGCTCTCCAGACTCCTCAATGGTACACACAACCATAGGATCTGACTTGGCCAACCGTTTAAGACCTTCAACAAGCTTAGGAAGATCTGATGCAACCTTACACTGAACAGCAACACGGACAACAGGTGAGACAGAAAACTTCATAGCTCGGATAGGATGGGCATCAACATCCTTCTCATTTGTCAATGTAGCATTCTTGGTGATAAATTGGTCCAAACCAACCATGGCAACTGTGTTACCACAAGGCACATCCTCAACAGTTTCCTGTCTCTTCCCCATCCAAATGACAGTTCTTTGCACACTTTTCACATACAGGTCTTTCTTCTCCCCAGGGACATAATTTGGTCCCATAATTCTGACCTTCAAACCAGTCGATACCTTGCCAGAGAAGACACGGCCGAAAGCAAAAAACCTACCCTTATCAGATGCAGGAATCATCTTTGAGACATAAAGCATTAGAGGTCCTTCAGGATCACAATTTCTAATAGCAGCAGCATAAGGATCATCAAGGGGACCCTCGTACAAATTTTCAACACGATACTTTTGGGCCTTTGCCGGGGAGGGAAGATGAAATATCATCATTTCCAAGAGTGCGCTACTTGCTGGGAGCCAGGTTTGCATGACACGTTTCATCAGTGCTTTACCCATCAACTCCTTCTCATCAGATTTCATGGTGACTCCTAGCTTTTGCAACATAGGCCACAGCTTATCCTTCTGATCATTCATACAAGTGTTAATTATTTGCTTGATAGGCTCGTAACAGAACTGGACAAACCCACGCTTACAGGTAGGAGAACCAGTATTCTTGTTGGTCCATTTCTTTGTGGCTGGATCAAAGAAGTTTTCACCCCATAGCCTTTCCATCATTTTTGACTCATCAACGCCAAATTTTGAGGCATACATTTTTGCAAAGTTTGTCAGAGTAAAAGCCCAGCCATGCAAACCAGCAGAAAAAGCAACTGTTCCTTTCTCTGGATAGACCTGAACATCACCAAGTAGTGGATCTTCATATGTAGCCATGATCACATTAGCATTCTCAATAACCCTTTGAAATGTCTGGTAAGCCTCCTCTCCGTCCACCTGGAGCTCAAGGAAGCATCTGTCCATCTTGTTAACAGTCAGAACAGGCCTAATCCTTTCTCCCAGGGCCTGTCGCAGCACAGTTTCAGTTTGGACACAGACACCTTCAACACAATCATATAAAACGAAAAATATCATTGCGGTGCTGTTGGTGATAAGCAGCAAAACAGTTGCTGAAGGATGCCATCGTGTTGTGATAAACAAAACATTTGAAGCTGAAATAATCAAAAATTACAGAGAAACTTTCTTCTTACTATCAAATATCAAGGAACTTTTTAAAAAATACTGTGTTATAGCACTAATGGCTATATCCATGAACAAAGACACCAAGAATAAAATTATATTTTGCACAAAAGAAATGAAAGAGAAAACATAATGACAGAATGTGGATATCACATATGAGTAAATATTCAGAATGATATACAATACAGGTGCTGAGTTAAATCCATACCATGATCAACATGTGCAATGACAGACATGTTACGGATATTATGTTTGAGGTCCATAATTCTACGGAGCTCTTCTGCTGTAAATTTCACCTGCAAAGTGAAATTAAAGATCACATTTAAGACTCTAGTTAAGCACAAACAGGAACACAAGAATGATGCTTTTACAACTGCATACCATTTTGGCTGCTCTGAAAGATCAACACACTATGAAGTCTGAGAAATAAATACCTGCAGTCATCATGAAAATGAAATGTGTCCTCATTGAATTGTGTATGCTGCTCTTATATCAAGGATAATAATTAAACTTTGCACTCAACGAGCAGCAATAGATTATATGTTGAAAATGAAATTGTGTCCTCGTTGAATTGTGTATGCTGATCTTACATCAAGGATAATAATTAAACTTTGCACTCAACGAGCAGCATAGATTACCAGGCGATGTAAAATAAATTCCATCTTATTTTAATAATTGAAGAAAATGCAAGAGAACACCAAGTTAATTATACGATGAAATGTGGTCAAGTAAAAATTTTCATAGCTCTCCATCACACAGTGTGGTCATGCAGCCAAAGCAGTATTACAGAATCAGGAGTGAACAATTAAGAGATTACTGGATAGCATTATACTTCTAAATATGTTGCTGTAAGGGTTTATTTCAAGTGATACCCTCAAGATCACAAAACAAACACCTTTAAACCAGTGACAGGACTAGAGGGAGAACCAAGCTACCTGGCCATGGGACCAGGCGGCTCGGATTGGGCACCTTCTGGGTTAGATACATAAAGAACTCAGGCTTATACAAGCTGATGATCTACTAGGGGTTATAAACTTGTTTCATAATTATAAAACAACAATGGTTTTGCTTTCTAGCACACCAGAACTACCCTCTTGATAAGGTAGACAATTGGCACTATGTGAAGTAATGAATAATAGTTGCATACCCAAACTCATAGTCATACCCATCTCCAAGCATGATTAGGAGGACGACATGCAAATACATGGTTTATCGGACCCCATATCACATGGGGCATCGATACACCTGTATAGTACAATACAGGTGATTTTTAAATTATTTTTAAAAGAATCATTAAAAAATGTTTTAAAATTTTAAAAACATTAAAAAAATCATTAATATGCACCATACCAAGAGACAACACACTCAATGTCAAAACAAACTAAATAGTATGCATACATTGCTCTCGGGCCTCATTTTTAAACTAAGATTGATGACTAATAATGAATGTCGAATACATATGGGATTTTTAGAGAGAAAGGAGTTAGTCTTGAAGAAAAGAAGGGATACACATGCAAAATGAGCTATAGGAGCTGACCTAGAGAAGGTCTAAACATACCTAAACTATGATTTTTTTTTTAAATACTAATTTTGAAACTTGCAATGTATCGAATGATATAATACAGTACCTGTATCACAGCATATCATACGTGCAATACAGGTATCTGAATCATATCGGTTCATGTACCAATACACATAAAAATGATAAAATACGACAATTTATATAACATTGATGAAAACCACACAAAAAAAGGAATTGAACTTCTTTATTATTGTAATGAAAAATAAATTCCTTTAATATCATATCAGGGCAATGTTAAAATTGTCACAAAGAAACAAAAATTATGTAACTGTATGCTCAAGTTCGTTGCCCGTAAAAGACATTGCTGCATGCGTGAACAATATGGAACTCATCATGGGATCTTTCAGCATGAAGTGTACAACACTACATGCCAACTCTGAGGATCCAGTTACTTATATGTAATTTTTCGATGTCAAAAATAATAAGATGGTAATAAAATGCATCCACAAAACAACTAGGATGGCATCCCTAACTTAACAAACATCTTTTCTTCCGTCACTTGCATACCAAATATAGTGATTAGAAAACATGCTTCAGCTGTCATTATTCCGTTTTCCCACTTTTAAATCATCAGTCAGGTTTTAACATATATTCATTTATGAGTCTGAAAGTACACCCCTTAAATAGGAAACATGGTGTTTGCCAAGCTGAATAAAGAAAACATGAAATGAGCAAAAACCTTCAGCTTTACTGCAATGAACTTGAACTATCCAGTCAGTGTAAGATATAGGAAACTGTTAGGGTGGATGAAGTTAAACAAAAGCTTACACCCACAAATACTTTAAAACCATGATATCATCAAAGCATAATCAATGAATGAGCCAAGAAATGGGAACCTTAATCCCCATCACTAAGGCTACAGAGGCACAAATCCATGAAAACAGCCTGAGATACTTCTCGAATACAAATTCAAACATCAAGAGAAAATATCCCCAACATGCAATGATTCAAAGTATATATAAGAACTAACGTGCAATGATTCAAATAAACGTGAATCAAGAGCCCAAATGGCAGATGCACGCAACCACCAACAATACGTCGAATCATACTCAAGAGAGGAAGACTTAAAGAAGCAGAGAGTGCGGTTCAGTGGGTAGTCGGATTATCTCTCTTCCTCCATGGCTCACGCACTCAGGCCACTGATTCCATGGAAAAAACTGAGAGAGAAAGAGAAAGTGCTTTACCAGAGTCCAAGCGTCTAGGAAAAAGAAAGAAAGAGACCGAACGACTGACGCGGCTATATCCTCCGCGACTGGCTGTCCGGTGTACGCGAGTGGAGCAGCGCCGTCGAGTGGACGAGGAAAGTCAGGAAACAACAACGCTGGGGGCGACAAGAAGAAGCACAGCCACAGGCTGCCCTAAAACTATTTGGGTGATTTGGTGGATCAGGTCGAGGCTCTGGACCATCCAACCCAATCTATAACCCAAACAAAAGTTGCACCGAAGCGTATGAATGTTTAAAGTTTTCAGGTCGCCTATTTTACTTTCAAATTAATCTCAGACTGCCTAAAGTTTTACAAATTACGGATCGCCTGTTTGGTATATATAGGAAGTCAATTTTGTTTTTTAACGAGCAAAACTCCATTTAGTGACTGTTTGCATGGTAGAATTGTTGGGAAACATTGTAGGACTATATGCATGAATAGGTAATATGTAAGAAATAGGAACATGAACATGTCGACATCAACAAAAGCTATAGATTCATGGAAATTCATAACAAAAAGCAAAGAAAAATTGAAAATCACTAGTAAACTTATTTGATCGAGTCGGCCTTAGAGAAATCAGTATCCCTCTATCAAGTATGTATATATACTAATGCTTTTCTCTCAAGATAAAATGATCACCATAGTGAAAACACATACCTAAACTATGATTGCCTTCGATCGCGCCTTTGTCACCCAATTGGTCAGAAAGCAAAGGCCATCACGATAAGAGAAAAAAATGTTGAGAGCAAAAGAAAGATGAGCGAAAGAGAGAACAATTTTGTTGTTAACTGCACTAATTAGGAAACTTGTTTTATACCTAAGCCAACAGATCTGGATATCGAATACTCTCCAACAGTCGCATCTCTTCGCCCATCGGGTCCATCTTGCAACTGAATCTTTTCGTGAAGGATATATTTGACCATTAAATCAAAAGCTTTTATGTAAAAAATACTAAATATTAATCCCGAGCCCAACCGTGCAGGTGTGGTCTTATATTTCTTCCCCAAGCTCTTTGAACTAAGTTTATGAGCTACCATCAATATGGGTCTAAGGAATACCCAATAATATTCACATGCACAATAATATGTGACTTTTACACTTTTGAACTTTCTTCTTAATCAAATAAATATTTGAGGATATTTAACATAAATTAAATATAATTAGTATCACATATGCTTAATTAGCCTAATCATCACTATCTAGTGATCAAGTCTAACCCTCACAAAGTCCACAATATGAAGTATTGTACTGAATCAATCATCATATTATGCTTTCAATAATGGTACCTTCTAATTTAAATTGTTACCTAAGTTATCAAATATTATCCTTATAGAAACTAAGTGAATATATATCTTCAACATAAACCTTGAATGTAAAGGTATTTATTGGTAATAATATAATAAACGTTATGACAATGATATTTAGGGTTGATGTATTAATAGTTATATATCTATATCCTATATCGTGATTAATTTCAGGAAACAACCTAATTCTCCTATTTTGGCCTCACAATATCAATCACTTAGTTAGACATATGAAAGGATGTATTGTTAACATCTTGTCCTGAGACTTGATTTCATTTAAAGAAAAACCTCTTACTAAATTGCAATCGTGACATTTTAGGTTTATCAGGGGTAGACACACAGATAACTTTTATTATTAAGTGTTATCTTATTCACCTAATAGTTTGTTTTTACCACATTGAACCTATTATGTGTGATTTTCACCCAATTAAGTTCAGTTGTCACTATTTGTAAATAACTTATGAATTAGTCTCATCCCAATCTATATTTCTCAACTAGGACTACGGTTAGACCCTTAATCAAAGAATTGGTTGTATTATCTTTTAATCCAACAAAATCTATAGTCATAACTCCATACATAAGTACCCTTACCAACTTAAGCATGACTTATATGTATCTCGTTTGCTTTTTATTGTACTTGAAACTATTAATTTTAGGTATAGTAGTAATATTATCACAGTATATTGAAATAGTAGGAAACAACTTCTTTATCAATGGTAAGCTAGACATAAATCCCTTAAGCCATTTTACTTTCATTTTAGTTTCATCCAAAGGATATAACTTTGCCTCAAGGATATAACTTTGCCTTAAAGATAGAATATGATAAAATAGTTTATTTCTTTCATTTCAAGGTGACAACATTATCATCTAAGAGAAACACATATCCTAAGACCCTATTACACTTAGAGTTCTTGAAAATTGAGCTTACAACACTATATCCTAAGTACACAATGATGTTTCTTATAATACAACGCAACAAAAATGGTTCTCTTTAGATATTGAAGTACTTTATCTAAAGCTTCTCAATAAATTCTATTAGAAGTGTGTATATACTCAACTTATATACAGCAAAATCAACATTTTATCATATATAGTTGATTAGATATATCAAACTTTTAATAATATCTTAATTCAGACACATGAATAACACTTTCATTCTTGTAAAAAACCTCTTAACAGGCCTATATTTTATATATTTAAATCTCTCTAAAATTTTCTATTTTCTTAACATAATAAGACTTAAAGATTACTCAATCATAAGTAAATCTTATTATTTTAAGCCCTAAAATCATATAAGACCTATATATTTTATCTTAAATTTACTACATAAGAATATTGTCTCATTAATAATTTTCATATTCGAACCAAACAACAAGATATCATCTACGTATAAATACATAATGATGAATACATCATTAACATATTTGCATTAGACACACTTATTAAATTTATTTAAAATGAAGCTAAAAGATTATATAACATAATCAAACTTTTAATAACATTGTTTATGGGCTTTTTCAATTCATATAATGATTTAAAAAGTTTACACACTTTGAATTCATTCTCATGGGCAACAAAACTCTCTGGTTGTTTCATATAAATTTTCTTATAAAGGTCACTATGCAAGAAAGCAATTTTCATATCTATTTGATAGATTGAGAGATCATATAAGGAAGTCAATATTATAAGAACTTGAATTGTGGTCATGATGGAAAATAGGAGAATATGTATCAAAATAGTCTATCTATTCTTTTTGTATATACTCCTTGGCAACTAACCTAACTTTATACTTATTAATTGTCATGTCTGCATTCAGTTTCTTTTCAAAGATCCATTTGTAATCCACTATAAAATAACTAGCATGTAAATCAATAATTTTGAAAGTATCATTTGGGAGAATTGATTAAATTTCATCATGAATGACTTCTTTTCAAAACTTAACTTCCGGTGAGTCTGAAAATAACACAATTAGGATCACTCCACATTTGTTATCTTTTTAATATGATCAAGAATAAATCTAATATTAGGGATAGAATTTCTAAAAGACACATTTTAGGCATAATAATCTTCATAAGAAACACATTACCAAATAATGTAACATCACAAAACAGTACAATTGTGTTAATATTTATGTTAAATACATCAAATCTAATAATCAAGAACCTATGTGTATAGTTAGTCTCCACATGATCCAAAAATATAATATTCATAGTTCTACCATATATGGCCTGGTAAAAAAGACTCATAAGCACATACATGCAGATTTCTTCAGTGTACAATCTTATAAAATGACTCATAAATAGAAAGAATTTTGGATTTAAGAGAAAGATATTTGTCACTAACTACACGTATAATGGTTACCATATTAACCATAACTTCTTCAATGCATACGCATGTTTCTCAACTTTGTTCATGGGATACTCTCTAATCCAATGTACAACCTGACCACAAATCCACAAGCCTGCTCAATCATAGATTTCTACTCTATCATTTGATATTTCAAGACTTGGTCATGAAATACTTATTAAGTATGAAGTCTTAAATATTGTATTTCTAGTCTAAGGCAACCCATATATCATTCACTATTATGGAAAGGGAATAATTGTATATGTCAAATAAAACATTTGACTCTATCATTTGATATTTCAAAACTTGGTCATGAAATACTTATTAAGTATGAAGTCTTAAATATTGTATTTCTAGTCTAAGGCAACCCATATATCATTCGCTATTATGGAAAGGGAATAATTATATACGTCAAATAAAACATTTGACAATGCCGACAAAATACAACTTTCAACGATTTTATCTAAGCTTATGAAATCAGCATCATCAGGTTAGAGACAATTCGACAATGTAAGTAACCCTAACATAGTCAACCAGATTTTCATGCATTGTTGTCAATACTTAAAGTGGGGACCGTCAAACTTTTTCAACATCAAACTCATATCGACTTTAGGTCGGAGTGTAACACATGAAGACATGTCTACGATTGATGATTTCTTTAAGATTGTAGAGAAAAAAAGAAGACTACCTACCTACATAAACAAGTAATATGCCACAAATAGGAGCATGTTGATGTCAACAAAAGTCACATATCCATGAAAATCCATAACAAAATAGTGTATAAAACAACAAAAGAAAAACTGGAAAATCAATAGTAAACTTATTTGATCTAGTTGTTCTTGCGGACTTGTCTTAGAGAAATTAGTGTCCCACTATCATGTAGTCCTGCATACCAATGCCTTTATTTCAAGATAAAACAATCACCACAATAAGAGCATGTACCTTGACTATGACTGTTTTCGACCATGCCTTAGGTCACCTAGTTTGTCGAAAAGCAGAAACAGTCACCATAGGAGGAGAAAACATAGAGAACAGAGAAAGACAAGAGAGAGAGAGAGTAGTTATAGTATTAATTGCACTGATTAGGGAGCCTTAATCTCATTTTATACCTAAGCCAACATATTCAGATATCACTAAGGCCAAAGAATTTTAGTCCTAAAAGTTTCATTAATTCAGCAAAATTCCTTGACAGAAAAAGAGTATGCACAACTCGGACTCGTCAAGTTCATTGTTAAATATGAATATTAACAACCCTTTCTTCAGCACTATGCCAGAAGGCGCACCATCTTGACTGAAAACCAAACCATTCAACCACATTATCAGCTCGGGAAATCAAAACAATCGAGATGAAAGATCACCTTGAATAACTTTTCAAAGCATATTTTCCAGCCAAATAAGTGAAAAATTTACTAATAAAGCTCGATAGTATCACTACTTTAAATACTTATTTATCAAATTGAAAGGGGCCAAGGGTGCTTTACAAAGACAAGTGCTTGAGCAGTGAACTGTCAGTATGTACAAAGGATATCTGTGGTCGAAATGAAAATGTTGAGTAGCGGGTGCATGTCCATACAAAGAAAGACCAAACCAGTATCGAGACAATTGAAAATAAAGTTTGTGTCGCAACCAGTAGAAGGAGATGTGCTCGGCGAGGGAATCTAATTAGAACTTTAAGTTTTAAGCACTTTTTGCTGAAGAAGAAGGCAACTGTAAAAGGTGTTCTACAGATCATCCAACTTCAAGGATAGTAAGCTCCCTACTAAGATTCTGATTTCCAAAGAACATTGTTGCAGTCTACTTCATGAACCGATTCGTAGCAGCACAGTGGTTTCTATACTTTTATTTCTGCACCACCTTTAAACGGCATATCAGGTAGGACTAGTAAATGACTGAACTGCACATGGTTCAGCTCGAACCATTATGAGCTTGATCATTTTTAGTTCCAGATCTACACAAACGGAACACAATGGCTCAACAAGTTGTACGAGCTGAACATGAGCGTTGCATGTTCAGTTTGGCCCAGCTTGCATTCCTTTTCGTGTTACAATGGTGATGCCAAAGCCATGTTTGCACATGCCCGAATTCATGATCTGCAACTTTTCAGTTAAGTCCCCTAGCCAGGTGAGCTACTGCTCAGAGTGCAGCTTGTTTTAGTTCGTTTGCTTAAACACATGGAACTTCTGCTAGCAAACCACGCTAACCCGACATATCAGCTAATGATCAACCCTTGCTCAAATTTTAGTAAATCTTTCAATTTTACACAAAATTTGCATGAAAAACCAATTCTTTACAAGAAACAGAGATAATATTTTTACTTTGTCTCTAGAGAATAACTTAACGTTCTCACAATTGTATGTGAAAACTTAACATTTTTCCTGAAGCAGCTTATATTTAGGTGGTCTAGCTTGCATCGTGTTCAACTTATATCCTTTTCATTAGCTTGTTCCAACTATGGTCAAATGAGCCGAAACCCAAGACCTTGAGTTGACAAACAAGCCATGAACAGCCAACATTCAGTTCATTCCCCTAGTATTAGGAGGACAGTGCTTGCAATATACATTTTCTCTCAACAACAATTTTCTTATAACATCTCATGGACATCCAATTTGGAAGAAATATGTCTCGAAGCTGGTGACTGCTTCAATCACGACCTGTTTGAGCTTGCCTTGCCAAATTCATATCGAATGGGCCGCCATATCGCCCACCGTGCAAGGCACTTGTGAGTCATTTAGCATTTGCAGCAGCATGGTTAATAAACTCAACCCCATATTTTGACATGATAGGATCATCCTACCTCTGTGGAAGTTTCATCATAAATGGCTACCATTATACGAAACCTACAAAATTTAAGGAAAAAGAGAAAGGATATTGCAATAGAAGTTTTATTGAGATAAATCATGAACATGAGGTTCAATTGTCTCAATACACTGGTTTTAAAATAATGGAGAGGGAGTATCGCAAAAGCACTTTTATTGAGATTAATCATGAACAAGGTGGAACATGAGGTGCGTTTGCCATCCATTACTCTGATAGACTGGATTCAAAAACAATAACGCTTGTGTTGTTACCCTTTCTTAGACATGGCAGGTTCTGGGTTGAACAAGACAGGTCGACAACCGGAACCGTAAAAGAACTGGAACCCCTCCGGTTTCGAGATCAACTAGGATCATGGGTTGGTTCCTCTATTCAATATTCTGTTTAATATATTATAAAAAACTTTTATTTTAAGAAGGTTAGAAACCTTCTGTCCCGGTTATGTTTGTAGTTTGGTTCGTAAAAATGATAAACTGAAACCATCCTCAGTATGGTTCCTGTTCCATTCACAGTTTGACTAGTTTCGATCTCAGCCAGTTCAAAACCTGGTCCAGTTACGGGTTGATTTGGTGTCTGTTTCGATAACCAGAGTAAAACTTATTAGCGGCGAATGCCCACAATGGAAAGTAAGTTGTAGACAAAAAAAATCATCTTGGTTTAGTCCTTGGAGTGTTTGATTGTGAATCTAGAACTACAAAACTCGAGTTTCTGAAACTCTAGTTCCAGCTGTCCACCCCTAAGAGTGTACTATTAATCGGTCTCATAATCGAGTAAAAAATTGGTCTCATAATCGAGTAAAAAATAAGATTTATACTATTCTTTTTTTACATGCTCGAGGCTTCGTTTGAAATTAGAACTTTTCTAATTCCGAAGTCTTAGGCCTGGTAATCAAACACCCCTGGGCATGGATAACATTAAACGTACATGGGCGTGCCATGACTAGGACGAAATCCTACCTAGGCAATTCAATCGAAAAATCTGAATTCGAATCCAAATACTAGATTCAATTAAGTGGGACTCTCTCTCTCTAGACACACATAAACATGTCCGGTTTCGGTTAGCTCAGAACTTGAAACCATAACCAAACCTCCTTAAGCCGGTTCCGGTTTGAGTCCAGAAACCGAACAGGGTGGTCCTTAGTTTTGGGCCCTGTTCCGGTTCTGGTGGTTCAGCCGGTTCTTGGCCTTGTTCGGTTTCAGTTGGAACCACCAGGCCGGTCTAGACACACATATATACATATGCGTGTGTGTGTGATGCACATATTCAGGAACCAAATCAAACGAATAGTGCTAATAAATCATCAGAATTAGCCATTTCATTTGAGCTGGTGAACGAGTTGAGCTGCTCAACGTGCTCGTAGTTCAGTATGGTTCGTTTGGCAATGAACTTGCTCATGCTCAGTCTGTCACCCATACGAGCTGGCCTGGCCTTTAAGCCTTACCAACCGAACATGAACACCGGGTGCTCAGTTTGGGTCGACCCATATGGGCGAGACTAGGTGGGTATATATCTAAATTCTTTGCCTAAGCAACCGAACCAATTAGGGGCTTATGTATTGTTGGAAGATCAAATATTTCAATTGCACAGTAAAATCTGTACAAAAGTAAAAGAAATAAATAAATTCTGAGTAAACTAATTTTTTAATGACAATCATCATCATTTGTACATCTCTCTTTAGTTTTTTTTTCTTTAAACAAATAATTTTATTACTAAATGTAGTATATGCTTTTTATTGTTTAATTGGCCAATTTTGTGCCGTTTAAAATACGAAATTTACTTGCTGTTTTTCCCAATTAAAACTTACTCCATACACTGGTTTGGCCCAAAGCTAGGACAGATCCAAAACAATTTTAGATCGGGTCTGATTGTTTTCTATGTTGTAGAATAAAAGGTAATCGAATCGAAACCGTTTATCCTATCCGTGTCCGGTCGAACGACATGCTCAATATTTTGTCTCGTATTGAAAAGAAGTACTCTTAGGGGACATCTGATATGGTCCAAATATTTTTTGCCATTTTCGCTTCTCGTTTGCCTTTTTGCTCAACTGAGTTTGCGGGTGACTTTCAAATTCGGGATTTCGCTATCAGGGGGCAGAAACTGACGGTTTTGGCTTGTTGAAAGGTATTATGCAGAATTTTCTGTATGAATGCTTTTGTTCTATGCGTAATTTGGGGACTAGGGTTGTAGTTGCTACCACTGTGAATTCAAAATCTTGTATATCGACCAGCGCTCTTGGTATTTGGGATTCTAGTTTCCTTGCTTAATTCGGTCACTAGGGTTTGTGCTTTTGGTAATTGGGATTCGAGTTTCCGTGCTTAATTTGGTCATTAGGGTTTTAGTTCTAATCCTTGAGCTTGAATTCTCATCTGTAAGTGTAAGGTCAGTGCGCTCTTTGGTCCAAATTTTTTTTGCCATTTTCATCTTCGATTTCGTTTCTTGTTTTCCTTTTTGCTCAACTCGTTTTCAGGATGCTTTCCAAATCCGAGATTCTGCTATTAAGGGACTTAAACTAACGATTTTGGCTTGCTGAAAGGTATTAAACGGAAGTTTTCTGTATGAACCCTTCGTTCTTGTGTAATTTGGGGACTAGGGTTTTAGTAACTATCATTGTGAGTTCAAAATCTTGTGTGTTGACTAGTCCCTTTCGGACTTGGTATTCTAGTTTCCTTGCTTAATTTGGTAGCTAGGGTTTTAGTTGTGATCCTGCCTGAGTTCGAATTCTCATTTGTAAGGGTAGTGGAGTTAATGCATTCTTGAAAATTGAATTTAGTCTTTTTACTCCCTTTGATGCTGCGATTTAGGTTTTCTGTGTTAGACATGGAAAACACTTGTGAATGGGTTTAGGGTTTAGATCGTGCAAAGGTGCTTTGTTTTTTGTATCAATGCCAGAAGTCGTGGGCTTCAACTTGTGGGTCATTTGTGTCTTTTATCCAGTTGAAAGTTTGAGCTGAGTTTTGCTCTTTCCTAGTCTCAATTGGATTGTGGAATGTGGTTGCATACATTCCTTAATCGGGCTTGGGACCGACCATAGAAGGGTGATCCCTTACATGGGCGGAGTTCCTAAAACGAGCGTAAAACTTTATTGGACTTACCATGGACAAAAAACAAAGAATCCATGTAGCTGACCCCATCTAGTATGGGAAATATTGGATACTGTTGTGCTTCGGTTTGTTTGCCTGAAATGACGGTCTGCAACGAAACTGGGATATGTGCAGGGACAAGGTGGTCACTTTTCTTTGGTTGGAAGAAGGAATAGGTTGGAATGATATACACGGTTTCTCACGGATGGTTTTCTCAGGGAAGTTTTCTTTGTTTATTTAAATACCAATACCTCCTACAGACTGTCGATTCTTCGGAGACATCCGATATGGTCCAAATGTTTTTTGCCATTTTCGCTTCTCATTTTCCTTTTTTCTCAACTCAGTTTGCGGGTGACTTTCAAATTCGGGATTTCGCTATAAAGGGGCAGAAACTGACGGTTTTGGCTTGTTGAAAGGTATTATGCAGAATTTTCTGTATGAATCCTTTTGTTCTATGCGTAATTTGGGGACTAGGGTTGTAGTTGCTACCACTGTGAATTCAAAATCTTGTATATCCACCAGCGCTCTTGGTATGTGGGGGATTCTAGTTTCCTTGCTTAATTCGGTCACTAGGGTTTGTGCTTTTGGTAATTGGGATTCGAGTTTCCGTGCTTTACTTGGTCATTAGGGTTTTAGTTCTAATCCTTGAGCTTGAATTCTCATCTGTAAGTGTAAGGTCAGTGCGCTCTTTGGTCCAATTTTTTTTTGCCATTTTCATCTTCGATTTCGTTTCTTGTTTTCCTTTTTGCTCAACTCGTTTTCAGGATGCTTTCCAAATCCGAGATTCTGCTATTAAGGGACTTAAACTAACGATTTTGGCTTGCTGAAAGGTATTAAACGGAAGTTTTCTGGATGAACCCTTTCGTTCTTGTGTAATTTGGGGACTAGGGTTTTAGTAACTATCATTGTGAGTTCAAAATCTTGTGTGTTGACTAGTCCCTTTCGGACTTGGTATTCTAGTTTCCTTGCTTAATTTGGTAGCTAGGGTTTTAGTTGTGATCCTGCCTGAGTTCGAATTCTCATTTGTATGGGTAGTGGAGTGAATGCATTCTTGAAAATTGAATTTAGTCTTTTTATTCCTGTTTATGCTGCAATTTAGGTTTTCTGTGTTAGACATGGAAAACACTTGTGAATGGGTTTAGGGTTTAGATCGTGCAAAGGTGCTTCTTTTTTTCATCAATGCCAGAAGTCGTGGGCTTCAACTTGTGGGTCATTTGTGTATTTTATCCAGCTGAAAGTTTGAGCTGAGTTTTGTTCTTTCCTAGTCTCAATTGGATTGTGGAATGTGGTTGCATACGTTCTTTAATCGGGCTTGGGACTGGCCATAGAAGGGTGATCCCTTACATGGGCGGAGTTCGGACAAGGAGCGTAAAACTTTGTCGGACTAACCATGGACAAAAAACAAAGAATCCATGTAGCCGACCCATCTAGTATAGGAAATGTTGGATACTGCTGTGTTTCGGTTCGTTTGCCTGAAACGACAGCCTACAACGGAACTGGAATCTGTGTAGGGACAGGGAGGTGGTCGATTTTCTTTGGGCAGAAGAAGGAATAGGTTGGAATGGTATACACGGTTTCTCACGGACGGTTTTCTCAGGAAAGATTTTTTTGTTTATTTACTGTCATTTTCGATCCTCTTCTCTATAGTATTTATAGAGAGTGATCATGGCTTTATTTTTCCTTGTTTTCTCATCTGGGCTTTCCGTTAAAAGCCGTTTTTCATCTTTTTTAACATATACGTTTAATCTTTTATACGTTTTTTGTAACATTTTTCCACGAATTTACTGCCGAGAATGGTCATATAGAGCGTTACAGGAAAAGGCTTTAGTTGTAGTTGTAGTTGTAGTTGTAGTATTAGTATGATAATGCACTCTTAAATTGCATGTCAGCTTGAATTTACTATTTATTAGAAACTTATATTTATCATTAACACAGGTGAAATTTCAAGCAAAAGGTGAAGAGAAGTATGGTACTGAAGAATCATAGACGGAAAAATCTTTTAGTGCTCCATATCTTCTATACCTGGAAGTTTTTATTCAGTGCAGAAGTGACAGGTTTACTATGTTAATGGTTCAAAAATGGTAACTTTGATTACATGTTATAGTTTATTTAAGTCAGCCTCATGCATTGAAATTTGAAAGCAGATACTTTTTGATGATTAACTGAAGGCACCTTTTTGAGCATTCGCTGCATATTGTGGACTAACTAATCAACTTTACTGGCTGAGATCTTTTGACAGGAAGTCCTGGGGTGTGAAGTCTTCGGTTTTGGATTGACACCTTTCTATCCATAAAATCTGAATGAAAATTTGTTTGCCTTTTCTACCTTGCAGGAGACCATATTAGTTGTCACTGTGAAATAAGTGGGTACAAATAACACAGTTCAGCACAACTGGATTCAGGTTCTCAACAATCCAGCTTGGGGTTCTTCAAGGAACTCAGTTTCCTAAATCTTGTATTTTGTAGGCTAAGGCGTGCTATGAGCGCATGCACTTTATGTTTCATGTGTATTCAAAATACAAAAGGTTAAAAGATCCCTAGATTCTGGTTGTTTAGAAACATAATTACCGATAGTGGTAACTGTTAAATAACCTTGGAACTTGGAAGTATACCTTTAGAGTGAGAATCTCTAAAAGATTGAGGTAAACATTCCAGAACTCATGTTGGATTCGAGGAATCTGGGTTGGGTGCAGGCGTATTTATGTTGCAAGTACAGTTCACTTGGGTGAAGCATATCCTGTCTGATGTGGACGACATTTGTGTGGGTACAGGTATGGATACAACTATTGCTTCCTCAATTTTTACCAACTTCTGCACTTTCTTATCACCCTTTGTAAAGAATGATCATTATTGCGTTGCTAACAAGTAACATCTTATGAAACTGACTTTATTCTTGAGTTATATCAATTATATCCATACATATGTTGTATGAATAACATATTACCCCATTTTTCTATTTGATGCGTCTTAGCTGTTGCTTTTCATGCAAACCATTCATTACATCTCTCTCTCTCTCCACTCACACACACTTTCTCAAAATTTTACATTTTTTTAGGATCAATCTGCTTTGGTCTCAGTGCTTGCATATTCTCTTAGCCTGTTTGTGGTATCTAAATTGCGGTCAGGACCCATCTCCTACAGAATAATGCACACCCTTTCTAACCTTTCTCCCAAGGTCCATTCACTCTTCATCCCTCCCGCAAGCTGATCTGCTTATATGTCAACTTGAAGCTGCCATTGATGCACAAGGCTTCGTCACCGCAGACAGAAACATCCCATTATTACTTACTGACAAGCCATGTAAGTTCAGATGATACAATATCTATGATCTTTATCCCTATTCCATGCCCTCTTCCCTGGTGTTCAACAGTCTTAGAGAAGTATGTTGGATGCACAAGCGGTGCAAGGATGTAGAATTTGCTCCAAGAGACCAACTTGCCAATACTTGATACAGAGACCTAGCCTACGCGGTTTTGGCAATGACTCTTATCTTTGGTCTCCTCCTTGCTCTATGCAATCATGTCTACAAGAGTCCTAATTGATTATCCAGCATGGGATGAACTCTTCTGCTAGCCATTCCCTGGTTTCACGATCCAAGTCGCTCCTACTGTAAAGCTGGATGCTCAACTAAGCACATCTTATGTGCAGTTTCGGGGCTCTGGGTGTGGTTCTGGTAAGTCTGATCACCACAGCTTTTGCAACAGTACTGTTCTGAACTTGTCTCTAGATCACCAAGTTCCTTGCAGTGAATTCGAGTCAGTTGCTTGTCCAATGGGCTATACGAAACTTAGGAATGTGCCATTTCTATTCATATGGTAATGGTATTGCAATCAATACTTCATTCTGGAATTCTATGTCAAACCCCTTCTATCTCGTCTTCTTGATGCATTATTCCCTCAAAAGAATCCATTTTATTCATTGTCTGGATTTCTCCTAGCACCTAGTGATGTTATGTGGGCTCAAACTCCCTCCAATTTGCATATACATGATAGCAGGAGAACAGGAGTCCAAGAAAGGGAATTTTCACGTGGAAAGCACACATCGGAGTATGGTACAAACATAAATTCATCAAGGAAGAGGCCGGATTTTTGCAAAGGAGGTTCCGGGTGGGTGAGCATGCAAACATTATGGCAACAACTCAGGCGCGATACATAGAGGAGACCAGCTCGAACATGAAGCTCTTGATGGTGGAGAGGGGCAAGGAATTTAGGCTTTAATTTTCAGAGGTTGGACGGGTGGGAATCACATGATAGGAGGCACTAAATAGAGGCCATGAGATGTGGGTGTTGAGCATGAGCTACGTCTCCATCACCACTCAGGGGTCCACCTTTGATTATATTGCAACTGGGCTCAGTGGTGTCGTACCGAACTTTTTACGGAAGGAAGCTGGCAAAGGACGTTTGACGGGACACAGAGTCAAGCCTTGCCTAGCAATGAAGAGCCAATCAAGCTTAGCCTGTAAGACGTAGTTCTACTGTCTTCCACGGTGAGAGTTTGCCTTGATCCTATATTAGATCTCCTGAAAGTGGGCCCTATAGAAATGTATATGGGTCATGTCACTCACCTTATCAACAACATAAGCAGCAGTCCAATATCATAAGACACTATTTTATATTGTATCCTCCCTTTTTTGAAGTTGCTGTGCTTTGATTTTTGCTCACAAGTTTTCAAGATTTTGTGGTTTTCAGGTACAATCCTCCCCATGTATGCGTTAGAGATTCAATAAGTCCAATAACACCGTTTATAATACCAAAAGTATACACCATTATTCAATCTTTGACAACAACGGTACATAATCGAGAGAAATGGAGTGTTAATTATGGAGTGTTAATTGTATAATATCTTTTGGTGCATAATCTTACATAAACAATTTTATTGTTCGATATTTGAGATCATTAATAGATATTTGAATTACAAGTAACATTGTACTTTGTACGATCTTTGAGATCATTAATAGATATTTAAATTATAAGTATCATTGTACTTTGAATGATATATATAAAATAATTTAATTTTTCATTAGTGATCGAATAGTAGAGGTGTTTATTTAAAATTATATATATCAAAAGACATTATGCATTTACAATACTCCCTCTTTCCGTATGTGTGCAGGAGCCGATAGAAGCCTCTTTTTGGCTCTTGCAAAAAAATAAGTATACACCAATACACAATTCATTAGAACATATATAATATTCAGTATAAAAAGAACAAGGCATAAAATAATGAAAGTATAGGATGTAGTGCGAGGAACTCGGGAGAGCTTTGCTGAGAGAAAACGATGACGACGAGTTTAAATTCAAAACCTCTGAAGAAGCAATTTGAAGGCGATCGACAAGAGATGGTAAACGTAGTATGAAGCATCGTTTTTACTGCAACAGTTAGTACCTCTTTCATTTTCAATCTCCGCAACTCAACATGAACATATCTAGATTCATGTATGCTGGAGCCAGATCCAATTTCTTTAACAAATTAACTGGACCCGATTAATATCCAACAAACAATTTCGGTACTAAGCATACCAAGTTCCTTTTCCCCTATAACTGTGCCGATTGAAACCCAACGAGGGTTATCCATCCTTGATGACCATCCATCTTCAGTGACAGACCCAAACTCGTCACTCCCTAAGTCCACATATTCATGGAATTGTCGTGTAGCACGATTGAGGCCCAATTTGTCGCTTCACGTCATATAATTGGAAGAAAAAATTATAAATTGGTTATTTGGTAGAAGATCATACAACTTCCAGTTTGATGCATTTTATATAAAAGAAACTGATGGTGATTAAAAGGAAAACAATTAACAGGATATTTGACACATGGGTTGTTCAACACATGTTGACCCCTAAAGCAAAAATTGATCACTATATCAAACTTTGGGGCCTAAAACTGTAAGAATGCAAAAGTTTTATGACCTGCAAAATCGAGTACCATAGGTGTGGATTAATAATTTTACTCTATAGTTCTAACAAGTTTTGGGGTTCATACTATAATGAGTTCAAACTTTGGGGCCCTAAAGTGGATGAGCTGATCGCTTTACCCACGAGCCACCCCTAGACATACAAGATCACGAACCTTTTGAATCTTATATATATATATATGAAATCTAGAATTGAGGAACCTAAAAAATGAAGACACATACTTTTGGTTCTCTATAGGTTCCTAAGTTTTGGCTTTATAATGTTTTTCGGTATATAATCTTCCACAAATATTTTCACTATTCGATTTGAGATCAATTGTAGATATTTGAGAATTACTTTACATGACGATGGTGTATTCAATCTAAAGTATAAAGTACAACCTTTATTCAAATCTCTATAATTCATCACAAAGATCGACTAGTAGAGATCTCTATGCAAGATGACACATCAAAATATATTATGCATTTAGGACTCCTTTTATATATATATATATGTATGTATATATATATATATATATATATATATATATATATGTATGTATATATATATATATATATGTATGTATATATATATATATATATATGTATATATATATATGTATGTATATATATATATGTATGTATATATATATATGTATGTATATATATATATATATATATGTTCGCTATCACTTTTTGTATATATAATAGACATTAGAGTTGGCTATGAAAACACCTTCCTTCTTTTGTACTTCAACGGTTAGCGGTTACACACTTTTCCTTGTTTGAAGTTGGTGTTTGGTAGAGATGCGAAGCCTAACATGGGGTTGGAAGGCAACCGATGTCCTAGAGTCGCTCCTCATCGCAGGTGGAAATACTGGAGAAAATGCAGGAGTCATGGGTATGTACATGTATACAGACACCAGGGTTAGCGAACACAACATTATCGATCCCCGTCTTCGTGGGTTCATCTTCTTCTCTCCTTCTGCACGCAGGAATGGCTTCCTCATGGCGAGTGCTGTTGCCATTACTGCTAATAGCATCATTCTTTTTCAGCCCCTCGCAGGCAAAGCAACCCGGGACTTATAAAGGTGCAAGCCCGGGCAGCCCACCATCTTCATCACGAGTACCAACCTCTGCCCCCCTAATCCTTCCCTCCCAAATGACAATGGTGGCTGGTGCAACCCGCCGAGAGCCCACTTCGATCTCTCGATGCCCGCCTTTCTCCAGATTGCACAATACAAGGCAGGCATTGTCCCAGTTTCCTACTGCAGGTCCCCCTCTCTCTCTCTCATAAACACACACACATGCTGACATATCCAATACATTTTTATTCTTAAAGATTTTTTGTTATTTATCTGTCAAGCTGGGTTATGAGTCCCTTAATTACCAAACTGTCATTGCCACGAACAACTTGGATAATTAACCAAATTGTAGTTACCACCTTCAGAACTTAATGTACACTTCTGCCGAGATGATCTCATAAACAAATGCATAGATTAGCAATACTACTGGTGTAGAAGCTTCGCTGTGTGTGCAGTGTTTGGTTCCTGAACCATAAACAGGTTCTTGAAACACAACTACTGTTTTTCAGGGTTCCATGCAAGAAAGAAGGTGCTATTCGATTCACGATAACCGCAGCCGCTACTTCACTTTGGTTCTTGTCTGGAATATGGCCGGAGCCTGTGACGTCACTAACGTTCAAATCAAAGGAAACAAGACGGGATGGACTACCATGAAGAGGAATTGAGGCCAGAAGTGGCAAACTGATGTGGACCTGACTGGCCAGTCACTGAGTTTCAGAGTTACTACCGGCGATGGAAGGACCTCCACGTCTTGGCACATCACTTCTAGAGATTGGCAGTATGGACAAACCTATGAAGGAAAGAATTTTAAGCACTGAGCTGGGATAGAGATCAAAATACCTCTTTCTCAGGCTTTTTAGTTCTTAGATTTGCCTCAAGAAGGTTCTCTGTCGTTGGCTACCTATGTTAGGAAGACGTGCATATAATTAAGTAAAATGTCTCGAAGCACTTAATTTATAGTTGTTTGTTGCATTCTACCATTGCTACAAGTTCATTTCTATTATCCTTGGGTCTGAAAAGCTACACTAAATTTATAAAACCATATTAAGCTGAATAGACTGCCTTATTAAGTTGAATGTAAGGGGAAAAGGAAATAACAGGAAAACTGCAAATTACTTAGGTGTAATGAGTCGGGTGGTCTGGACCCGCCTGAAAGAGGGGGCGTTACTGCACAAAGTTGTCGTGTAGAGACAACAATGGTTGTCAATGCACAATCGTTGAAGGGGATCCGAACGGCCTTTAAAAGAGGCCTCCACAGTGGACGTTCTCGAGACAGATTGGGGTAGCCTCTGGAGAAGATGATAACGCTGAGCATCGACCAAAAATCGGTCGGAATCCGGTGAATTTACCTATTTTTCATATTTTCGTTTTTTTTTTATTCTTCATGAAAAGCTTATTGATAATCATCGTTTTGGACTTTGATCGAAGAATTGAGGTAGAACAAAGAGTTTTGGTGGGTTTGGGTAAGTCGTGTGTATCGATTTGGCCGGGAAACGATTCCGATTCGCCAAATTTTCTCCAATTTCTGGAACATTTTGTTTCAATGAGTTTTCCGGCCAAAACGATATCGTTGACGATCGGTGATGGGTTGGGTTGGAAGAGGAAGCATAGACGATCGGTTGAGGACCATTGCCGGCCTCCTTTTGGGAGTGTGTTTGATTTCGTATTGTGTCGTGTCGGACACGACGTGTCAAGTCTGGAATGTCATGAACCGACACTGATTCGTGTCGTATCCTCGTATCGTATGTTAGGAAACAATTCCGTGATAAAACAAGTTTTGTGTCGAAAACGGGTCAAGTTTGGGTCATGTCTTGAAATAGGTTTTTGGGTTAGAAACAGGATCTGTGTCAGTAGTTATAGGTTCTGTGTTGACACAGTGACACAGGCTACCTACTATGTCACTCAATTTGGATGAGATATGGATCTAGGTATCAGTTTGTATCTCGAATAGCTTAAACGGATCCAAATTGGGTTTTGGGTGATTTTAGGATCATTTGGGATCCGATTTGGATACGGTTTGTTGCGTTAGATTCGTAGTTAAATAAATTTTAATATTTTAATTATTTCTAATTATTTAGAGATCAAAATTGCAGGATTTAGTGGTGATAAGAGTGACCCAGCGGCTTGGGTACTGGATCTTAGCGCTCATTCAAGTAGGGGATATGCATATGTTGTATGAAGATGGTATTTAAATGTTGTATGGATGTGGATTTGATTTTGGATATTCGTGGATCTGGATATGATTTGTGAATGTGATGAACTGTAATTGGTTTTAAAAATGTAATGATGTGTGAATATACGAGTCGTACTTGTGTGGGTTGTGTGGGGTCTCTAGAGACTTGCAGGTCACTCGGGCGATCCGGCTTGGAGCCAATACAGGGTGTGTTCCCGGGCACTCTGTCGTGAGAGTCGACATGGTTACCGTCGTGGATGGGGTTATCGAGGTCACATTAGGGAGGGTCGGATGACTCCTGTGGCCTTTGGGGCAGACATAATATGGGCTGTAACTATCGTAACTAATGATGTGTGAGTGTGTGCGTATGAATTTGATATCATGATTTAAAGGTAATTGTGCTTTGATATGAAATGATTGTGAAATTATACATGCTTTTAGTATGATTTCTGTTTAAAGATGTTTAACCTCCCTACTGAGCTATGTATAGGGGCTCACCCCATTGTTTTATATCTCATCCTGAACTTAGCACTTCGAAGGCACACGGAGCAGAGTAGGAGTTGGATAGAACTGTATTTTTATTTTAGATGGTATGATAAGTGTTTATTTAGGGTTATTGTTAGGTGGGCCCCACACAATTTTGGACATGGTTTAGAACTTCGATATGAATATTTATTTCAATTAGATATTTTATTGAGTTTGAATTAAATTAGTATTGTATTCAGTTATTGCTCACCATCACGCCCGCACGAGAAGCGGCCACGTGGCATTGGCTCGGGCCGGGTTGTGGTCGTGACCCAAGCGGGTGTGACACTTAGAATTGCATCAACACTGAAATCACTGATTACTACATAGTTTTACATTTTTCATCAAATGTATCACCTACATGATTGATAAAAATAATTAAGACGATTTTACCCAAATGAGAAGATTTGGATCATGATCCTACATTTAATTAAAGTTTACATAAAAGTCTGATGAAAGCCAAATAGGTCTGAGGCAGGAAACTACAAAATTTGATGTTGATTGTTTTTCCAAGTTAAATATGGGTTTAACCAGGATACAGCACACAGATGATTAAGAATCCACGGACAAGATTAGTGGTCGATAAACTCTTGGTTTTGATCTTAGAAAGTAGAAAGGTGCAACCACCTAAGCTGTAAATTTAACCTGTTTTTGTTTATATGCATGAATGAAAGTACATATCTAATTGAATGAGTCATAGAAATAAAAACGACTTGCTCGAACACTGAGCAGTTCATCTCATTTCCCAGCTCGCATCACCAAACACAGCAAGGATTTAATGGTGCAAATATATATCCCTTTCCGACCAATTCATCGTCCCTATGATGCCCCAAATTAACACACACACGCAGAGAGAGAGAGAGAGAGAGAGAGAGAGAGAGAGAGAGAGAGAGAGAGAGAGAGAGAGAGAGAGAGAGAGAGAGAGAGAGAGAGAGAGAGAAATTATCTGAACGCAATGTATATACATGAACTTAAAAGAGAGCAGCAAAGTGACAAAACCAGCTAAACCGCACACAGCATACGAATACATGGCATTGCTTCTAGCATTAACGACGAATTCCATTCCAGTATGCGCAACAGAGAAAGTCAGGCACAGTCAGCATGCACGAGCACACTTACATTCGTGCATACACTAACACAAATGAGAGAGAGAGAGAGAGAGAGAGAGAGAGAGAGAGAGAGGAATCTATGACCTCATGCCAGCAGCCCAAGACTGAAGTTTGCCCTTGAATACTTCAACGTCCAGTTGCGCTGACACTCGCACCTCCATTTATATGATCAAAAGAAATAAATACACGAACAAACATGTGAGGCCAACTTTTACGCGGCGCAAATTGTGCATTACACGGATATCACGATGGATGGAATTGAAGCCCTGGCAATGGCATACATGCAGCGTGATTCATCTAATTAAGTCAAGCTTTCAACAATATACCAGCAATATTCTTAATCTCCATCTAAATCATTGGTGTAACAATCGGGTCGGGTCGAGTCACATTGGCTGCATCTAAGGACAGACCCAAGAAAAAGCATGGAAGGGAGAGGGAGAGAGAGGGTTAGTTGATGGGGGAGTTTGGAAGCGAAAGCACATCGGAATATAAGGGAATCTGCCGAATTTTCCTGAGGTAAGCGGCCATTTTGTATTTTTTTGTTTTTCTATCTAACTGGCCAACACTGGTGTCTTTAAGAGGGGAAGGGGACAGAGACGGAAACCACTAGGTTTTCAACGAGTTCTTTGGAAAAAAGGGCCTTTTCCCTCCTTTTTTTCGGCGAAGCCACAGGTGATGGACAGTTGTCGCTACGGTAAAACGGTCCATTGGCTAGTGGGGGACCGTTTGGTGGTGACCGAGAAGGAAGAATTGGCAAAAAACACTAGTTTTGGTGGCTAAAACGACGGTCCGCGGTGAACCGACACAACACGTCGTGTCAGAGGTTGGCGACACCGATCCGAACGCTAAACCAAGTGTCTTTGTATGGATACGATTCCAGGTCCGAAGCATGTCTATAGCACGCATCTGAATCCAGTAAACATAATGGATTTGGATATGTTAAATGAATCTATATAGGATTTTAGGGATCGAGATTGTGTTTTAGAGTGTTTCGGGGTCGTTTGAAGTTCAAATTTAATGGGATTTGAACCGTTGGGTCCATAATTAAATGTAAAATATTAATATTATGTTTTTATGATAATTTAGAGAATAAATCAAGGTGATTAGAAGGAACATGCTTTATGACATTTGGATCCATATAGCGTTTCAGGTAGGTGGATTTGTTCTCTTTCTAGTTGCATGGTAGAGGTAGCTTTTAATTGCTTTTAAGATAATGTATGAGATTGTGAAATGATTGTTAATGCTTTAAAATGATTATAAATGTGTTGGTTTATGAAATATAATTGTAAATGCTTTATTGAGTATATGAATGCATAGTATGAGTGTGCTTGTGTGCGAGTAAACCATTAATGGGTATTGATCTACTTTCTACGATGGTACGAGACATTGTTTGATTGTTGATGGACGTATTCGTTAATGCCAACCGGTTGGTTATCATTATAGGTGGATAAAGTATCATCAGGTATGGATCTATATTATACGATGATATAGGACATCGTTGGATTATAGATAGTCTTATTAGATAGTGTTAATCCATAGTTATGTTGAGTTGTGCTGGTTATTTTGTTGGTTGAGGTAGTTCTATTTGTAGTTGCATTAAGAAACATATGTCGTGTTATATGATATGACTAGGTTGAGGACACGTGAAACTAGTCAATGAGAGTATAGAGTTTATATCGAGTAAAATAGATTTGATATTGTATATGGATATGTGGTTTTCATATTAAAACTGGACACATGATGTGATATGGATATATGAAGCCTGAGAGGTGACCCAGGGTGAATCTTATGGATCTGGGAGGTGACCCCAGGTAATTGTATATATGATATTGTTGGGATTAATCGATTAAAATTACTACTCTACTAGTGTGGTATCCGGATACTTTGCTCTTTAGACTTGAGGGGTTGGACTTGACAAACAAATGTTACGATCGTCAAAGTCCTTGGCCCGGCACGTTGGGGCCATGGTCAGAGGCCATATGACTGAACAAGAGGAGGGTTCGGGAGATTCCTATGGTGTGGTGGTGGTGGATACGATAGAGGTCTTGAGATCTAAATTAAATTTGCATTATTATTGAATGCTTGATTATGTATACATGTTTGAAATGACGATACTCTTTTAAAATATTATATAGATTTCTTATCATATGAAATGATTTGAAATTATGGATGTTTTTGGTATGCTTTTCTAAGAAAAGATCACATCTACCAACGAGAACAGTTGTGGTGCTCAAGCATGACTGGACTTTTGATGTGAGATGGTAGGAGTAGATAAGTTGTTTGTAGATTTGATTATTCTTTCTTTTTGTATCACTGTTTTATTGAATTTTGATTGTATATAAATAAATAAATGAACTTTGACTTTCACATATTTTAAAGTTATACCACACAATTGAATTATCAACATTTCAAAAGACCACCTCGCATGAACGAGCCCTAAGCAAGCTGTTGTGAGTCGTTACGATAATTGTTGACTATGTTAAGATAATGGCAACAGTAGCAGTATTACCTGAATCGTATAGCAAACTTTATTCTTGGTTCGGTATTGGTGTTCGAATACTATGCTCAGCTCCTCATTCTCCAACACGTTGAAAAGATGAGATGTGAGAGCCACCTTCTTTAGAACGACCATGCTAATTAGCAGCGTGTCATCCACCATGGTCACCTTGATGGATGGAGTGAAAGCTTCCCGCCTTGATTCATCATCGTCCTCCTCGTCACTACTGACATGGCAATAGCTGTCTTCTGCAACTTCAGTGGATGTCTGCACTCTCTTGTCCGCTTCACGAAAATCACCACTAGGCAACTGCTGAAAAAAAGAAGTTATTCTTCTAATGAGCGTGTGCCAACTTATTTCCCCCGAGAGGGACAGAGAAAGGGCAGTATTCTTGATAGTTTTCTTCATTGTTAGCAATGAAACCCATCTTCCTCCAGCATATCACCTTTCAAGCGGTTTCCCGTTACTGATACTTAATGAATGAGGAAAAACTATTGAATTTTACCTGGTATGTTAGTTTGGTCATTCTTACTACTATATTGTCACAAAATATAAATGAATAAAACTTAATTTTGAAGTTTTTAATGTCAAAATCTTGTATAACAAGATTGTTGTGCCTATGCTAGTAAAAATTGTGAATTTCATTAATTGCAGGTCGACTTCTACTACAAACTCGCAGTATCACGTATTACGCTTAAACGCATGATTAAGTGAAAAAGCACTAAAAACTCATATTAATGTGTAAATTTCTGAGAGAAATGCTTCTCTTACCTTGTCCATAATTGCTGTAAGTCGGCACCAAGAATTTGAGCCGTAAGGTAAAGCTTGGCCCTGCAACCACTAAAGATCGACTTTCTCTTGATGTTTTACGAGAGAGAGAGAGAGAGAGAGAGAGAGAGAGAACCTTGTTTGGAGTTGTTAATAAAAAGAAGCAGTAACCCACGAGGACAGTAGCACCTCTAAAGCGGGTTGCATGTATATACATAAAGAGAGCAAAGGCACCCACGAGGATCTCGAGGGCGGCCCCGGCGACCTAAAAATTGGCGTTGAGCGATGGAAGGATTCAGTCCGACTTTAACTTTTAGCCTCACACCGCTTTCCATTTGTTGCAGCAGAGTACAAATACCATATTAAAGGAAAATAAAAGTGGTCTCATCGACTCATTATTTTTATATATATATATATATATATATATATATATATATATATATATATATATATATATATATATATATATATATATATATATATTTGATTGGATCTTTCAACGATTGATGTTGTCTGCTAACCATTATTTTAAAATGTACGGTTATACCTTTTGAAACATTGCTTTCAAATTCAAACTTTTATAATTATGTAATCAAATAAAGGAGATGTTAAGAAGATTTAAGTATGAATGGGTGTAGTCCAATAATCAAATCAAAGTGAGATAACCAAAACTGATAAAATCGAACCTGAACTGATTTGCTAGATACCTGAACCAAACCACATTATTTTGGTTGAGTTCGGTTGTGTTATTCGGTTTACCTGAATTCTCTCTCTTACCCTCTCTCTATAGGTATGTGTGTATATAAATATATATACTATATACACATATTTATATGTATATATTATATATATAGGTATTTATATGCATATGTATATTTATATTTACATATATATATATATATATATATATATGAATCGGTTCGGTTCAATTTGATTATTCGATTATACCTGAATAATGCTCCGCCCTAGGTGTGCACATGGAATATGCTCTCTCTCTATATTATATACTAACAACAATAAGATAGATGGTTGAGGATTAAATAAAATAAATAAATGTTGTTTTTCTTTTTAAATTTAAATACCAATCACCACCTATCTTTCAAATTAGATGATTTGGGTTTATTTAATTATGTTAGCATGTAATGCTGCTAACATATACTAAGCTTTATATAGAGAGAGAGAGGAGGAGGGAAGAGAGATAGTGGTAATGTCGATATACTTTAAAATCATGAGCGTACGGTGGATATTCATGCACAAAAAGATTTACTTCGCTTTTGTATTATCACAGTACAGAAGCACCCTTTTGTTTTTCTTCATTAACAAAAATAAGTATAAAAAACAGCCTTTTTCATGTGTGTGTGGTGCCTGCCTGGGCATGTGTGTCTTGGAACATTTAAAGAGAAATCAATCAATTCAAGAAGAAAGGCGTGCACTGGTAAACAATACTTACAGCAATATACCGATACTGGTTATAAGCACCCAGCATATGCTAACTAGCATGAACTTGCCAGCAGTGTGGAGCCAAATAGACCGTTCACTCGCTGGTGTCCAATTATGCCATCAATGAATTGATAAAGAAATGAGCGAAGGGTCTGTCCGAATTAGCGGAAGTATAAAGAAATGGAAACTCATATGTCCAAAACTGTTGTGTTTAGAAAAGGTAGTTCCGTGTCCTTTTGAATTACAAAACAATTCCATATATTCACATTGGTATCAGGAGTAGTACATAGGCACATTAATCCATGCTTAGACATGCTCAAAGATCTGAGCTGTTTGATCTTAAAGATCAATAGTTGAGATATTTGAGTTAAAAAGCAACTTAATACTATGTACATTTATTATCTATTTCAAAGGTATCAGCGTAGTTTTTGGCTTTTGAGACTTGAATTTTAACTGTTGATTGAACGGTTAAGATTTAAAAGTATGTTTAAGCATGAATTGATGTCTCCATGAACTAACCCTCTTCTTTATATATATATATGCCAAAGTAGAAGACAATAAGCATGAAAGAACATTCATAATAAAAGAAATCCCAAGTGACGTGATTTTGTTGGAGAGAGTGTAGATGTCTTTGATTCTAAATCAACCTATAATTGATGCTGTTTTAGTTGAATCATTTTATTGATTCAATAAAATCTACACAGAAAACAAATAACAAACAAGCAACTATATGTGATATTGCACACTTCTTTTGATGCTTAATTCACTACCATCTTATTGAACTTTTTGAATGCAAGCGGTTAATAACATATTTGCTATAAAATACATTGAAGACCACTTGTCTTGTCTTACACAAATATAGCTAAGCCAAAAACATCAATAATGTTAACATAGTAATAATTTTCTAATATTCTTTATTGGCATAACCTCTTATTTTACATAATGCGAATTATGGAACTTGGGCAACATCTCCGGTCTTCATTTTACATAATAATTCCATATCTCTTATCTCATGACCAAAATAGTGGTCAGATCTATCTATGGTGAAGTGGTCCTTTTACAGAGTCATCATGCTCCTTGTTATTTGTCATAATGTCTTATAAATATTTGTGTACATTACTTTTTTGTTACACCTGCACATTTGATAAGCACATCATTTTTGAAGAGACACAATTCTCTAAACACTATTAGTTTTTATATTATTTTAAAATTATCCAACAGATTTCACATCTCACTTAAATATAATCATCATTCAATAATCACAAGTATTATAATAACTTAAGCTAATCAAATGGCATTGTCAGAAAGGAGCGACTATGAAATCAATTAAAAAAATCATAAAGGAGTTGCAATACCAAGTCCCACCCCAACCATTCCACTCACAACTACAAACCTACATAATCTTATATCATATTACATGCTTCTTATAAACTATTAAATAACTTTAACTAGAAACTAGTTATATCTATAAATCTAACAGACTACAATGGCAAGTCTCCTAGGATTTTGAGACTGCTGCTTGCGATTCCACAGAGAAATATACAGCAGAATTGTTTCACTTCCCAAAAATACACAAACACAGACACATAAATACATCTATGCATAGATGTATATATATACACATAAATAAATCTATACATAGATGTATATATATATATATATATATATATATATATATAACACAAACCCACAAAGTAAATCTCTCCAGGCAGGAGGCTCAAGCCTACTAATACACAAAGCATCTCGCGAACTCGAAACCTTGCTAGAGGAATACTAGGGTCGGACCACTCAAACCAACCAAAGAAAGATCGGCCAAAGGGCAAGAGCGGCCAAGTTCTGCCAAAGGCCAGACGACCGCAGTAGAAGGTCGGCAAGATTCCGCCAAAGGCCAAAAGAAGAGAGGAAGCAGGAGGCCAACGGCCGATAGCTCTCGACAAGACGCAAAAGACGAAGGGAGGAAGGAGCCTCCCCCCTCTCTCTCTCTTCCCTTTTATACATCCGAGAAACCACCCAACGGTTTCAAAAAACCGTGGGCGGAAAACCAACAGTTTTCGGAAACTGCCCCGCTTTTGTAAAACCACTGACAGTTTATAGAAAATTGCCTTCGGCGATAGTCTGAAAAGTCCATTATGCTCCTGACAGGTTTTTAAAATTATAAACTGCCATATGATAAAATTACTAAAATATCTAGATATTTTTACATAAAAAGTCAATTTTACCCTTAGACAAGTGAAATGTTAATTTTGCCCTCTAGTTGTTTATAAAATTACGAAATACCTAGAGATTGAATTACCTTTCTACCCTTACTTGATAAAAGGTTCACAATTTTGCTACTTTATTAAAAGACAAGGTTGCCCCCATTTTATTGAAAATTTTCAAATTCGAACTATGGGCAAAATTACGTGTTTACCCTCAATAAATGATGAATTTTACAAAAAAATAGATACTAAGTTTACTGTTCTGCCCCTAGTCTTTTTGAAAAATTACAAAATCGAATATACAAATAAAATTATTGGTTTACCCTACCAATTTGGGAAAATTATCGGTGGCAGGAATTTTTTAGAAAAAATTACAGATTTGTTCCCAGTTTTATTAAAAACTCAATAATAGTACTTAAAATATGTATGAAATTGGTTTTAAGTACCATGAGTTATTTTTAATTTAATAGTTGGATATTATGCATTCTGTTAGTTAAATATTTGATATATATTATTTGTTACTTCATAAATATTTTTCTTTTAGACTGTTTGATTGTTAATTTTGCCAAACACATAAAAATGATATAAAGAATATATATGTATTTGAACTAACAAAAACAGAAAAGTTATACGGTCTAAATTTTCAAACGTGGAAGAGAAGAATCTCGTTGGCTCTTACACTAGAAGGTGTAAAGTATGTATTAAGGGAAATTGTGCGTCCTCCATCTCTTGACGCCATAGAGTAGTAACAGGAAATGTATAAAATATTCTTAAGAGATGATATGATATCAAAAATTGTCATGTTAACATACATAAAAGATGATTTGATTAGGCTCTTTGAATAATATGAGACTGCAAAAGAGTTGTTAGATACAATAACAGTCAGGTATGACACTACAACTAAACTATATGTTCAATTGTTGCTATAAAAGTATAACTCATATAAGATGAAAGAACCAGACAATGTAGTAGAACATGTGAACTATACGATGGTAATGGCAAGAGATTTAGTTGTAGCCAAATCAGGCATCTCAAAATGCAAATATCCACGATACTGAACAGTGTTCCCTCATCTTGAAAGATCGTCACTACTGTCCTTACACTAGGGTCTGAAACAAGCCTTTCAGAACTACCCCTTAAACTAGTAATTGAAGAAGAACACATGAATAAACATAGAAAGAAAAATTTGCATGTAGTATAAGACGAGATAGGGTCTAACTCCAAAGTCAACCACAAAATAAATAAACCAAACAAAAAGTTTGTCCAAAATAACAAAAAGGGTGGTCAACCTTTTAAGAAAACAGAAGTAATCGCTTCTCGAATCAAGTGTTTCAACTGTAAAAAAATTGGACACTAAAAGATGGATTGCCGCAACAAGAAAAATTATGGAAATAACCAACAACACGAACAATCAGAGAAATAGAATATAATTTACGTGATATCAGAATGCTTGTATATAGATCGCCCTTTGACTGATTGGTAGATTGACTCAAGAGTTACGAGATACATCTCAAAGAGAAATGAATGGACAATGGATCTAAAGGAATATAAACTAAGGTTACATAGGGTGTATATGGCAAATAATATCTTTTCTGATGTTCTTGAGATAGGATCCTTTAGAATTTATGAACAAGGCACACCGGTTGTTTTGGCTAATGTATTGATTGTGTAAAAAATAAAGTGAAATGTGGTCTCAATCCCTACTTTACTAAAGAAGGGATTTGAAGTTAGGTTTATTTCTGGCAAAGTGACAATGGAGAAGCATGAGAGAGTGTTTTTCTCCAAAGAATTTGATTTAGAACATAGATTGTTCAAATTAAATATTAATGAAAATGAAAGTTCTTCTGTTTATATTGATTGTGCCTTTAATATTGATGTGAATATATGAAATAAACACCTAGGGCATATAAATCTTAAAAAATTGAGAAAATTATCTAACTTTGATTTATTGTCGAGATTTGAGGAAAACACTTTTGGTAAGTGTGAAGTCTGTATAAAAGAAAAATGACGAGAAATTTTGTTTTTAAAGAAACAACAATGGCGTCAACCTTGTTCGAAATTATTTACACTGATTTATTCGGGACCTTTAGAATAAGATCACATCGAGAAAATGTATATTTCATAACTTTTATTGATGTTTACTCGAGATATACATAAATATATCTCTTATCATATAAATATGATGCACTTGAAGTATTCAAAGAATATAAGTACGAAGTTGAAAATCAACTATGACATATAATTAAAGTCTTGAGATAAGACATAGGTGGTGAGTACACCTATGCAGAATTTCTAGAATTCTATAAAGACTTTGATATTTCAAAGCAAAATACAATGCCCAGTACACCTCAACAAAATTGTGTAGTTGAAAGATATAACATGACCTTAGTAAACATAACAAGGTCAATATTAATAGATGTCTCTCTACCAAAGATACTTTGGGGAGAAGTAGTAAGTACAACTGTGTATAAACTCAATAGAGTATTATGTAAAATTGTATTCACTACACCATATAAAATGTGATTTGGAAGAAAACTCAACCTAGGTCATCTCAAAAGGTAGGAATCTATCGCTCATGTGAAGATCCTTTAACAGTCTAGAGACAAGCTAGATAAGAGGTCCTTGAAATGTATAGATAACAGTCTCAAAATGATATCGTTTTTATCATAAGGACCATGGATAGATAGAGAGCAGAGATGTTGAGTTCTTAAAGGATACTAAGAATGACATCCTTGAAAATAATAATGAGTATGTTGATGATCTATTAGATGTAGATCAATTATCATTTGAACTCATAGATGATCTTCTTTAATCAACTGAAACTTTAAGTGGACATAAAAGGCCTAGGGTTGTATTGTCCTACTTAAAAAATTATCACACTCAAGAAGTGTGCAATTCAGTAAATTTAGATGAGTTGAATGATAACGTGATTTATCAGCAAACAATTGACTTATCTGAATCAACAGACTAGGAGAATGCCATGGATGAAGAAATTGAATCTATTGACAAAAACCAATTGTGGGAGTTGACTGATTTGACAAAAAGAAGAAAAATTATAGGCTGAAAATGAGTTTAAAAAAAAAAATATAAAGTCGATAGATCAATCGGGAAGTTTAAAGCGATGTTGGTTGTAAAGGGATTCTCACAAAAGAAGAGGATAGATTATGTTAAGACATATTTCTGTGTTACGAAATTTGCATCTACAAGAATAATCCTAGCAATATCGACATATTATGATTTAGATTTACATTAGTTAGATGTAAAAAAAGTTTTTTTAAACGAAATTTAGATGAAATCACATATATGCAGTAGCCCAAAGGATACATAGTTGAAGACCAAGAAGATAAAGTATATAGGTTGAGAAAACCCTTATATAGCCTGAAACAATTACCTCGTCAATGGTATTTGACTTTTCAAAATGTCATTGTTGAACTTGGATTTGTGGCGAATGAGCTTGATTATTGTCTGTATGTTTGGAACAGTAGGGGCCACTTTGTCATGTTATCATTATATGTAGATGACATATTATTGATTGAAAATGACAATGAAATGATTGTCAAAGCCAAGTGATGGTTAAACTCAAGGTTTGAAATGAATGATATGGGGGAAGCATCCTATATTCGAGGTATAAAGATTTCTCAAGATAGAGAATTTAAACTTCTATGCCTAGTTTAGGAGAGATATATTGATTATATCCTCAAAAAAGTGACAAGCCTAATGTTCCTTATGCACAAGGTGTGGGTAGCTTGATGTATGCTATGTTATGTACAATACCTGATATCAGCTTCGTTGTTGGCCTTGTGAGTATATATCAAAGTAATCCTGCATAGCAACACTAGATAACTATGAAAAGGATTCTAAGATATGTTAAAGGAACAAAGGACTTGAAATTATGTTTTCAAGCAGATGAACTAAAAGTGGTAGGACACTCAGATGCTAACTTTGCTGGGAGCAAAGATGACAACAAATCAACCTTAAGATAAATATTTCTATTTGGAGGTAGAGTTGGTTATTGAGTTTATAAGAAACAGAGTTGTATAACATTGCATACACAAGAAGCTGAGTATGTGACTTGTTGTATGGCTGTAATAAGTGTCGTTTGGATAAGTCACTTCGAACGAGATTTGAAGTTGAATATAGCCGACGAGTTAGTAGTCATTTACTATGACAACAATGCAGCAAGTACTATAATCAAGAGTGGAGCTTACAACTCCAAAAGCAAGCATATAATGGTTAAATACCACTATGTTCATGATATGGTTATGAGAAAGAAAATATCTATCTCATACATGCCAACTCAAGATATGTTAGCAGACTCCTTCACTAAAGGTATAATAGAGGATCTTTTTCACCCACGGAAACGGCTAGATCAGCCATCTAGATGTTTCTCATGGAGGATGTTACGGAACAAATTTGTAACAGCTGAATTGTTACAAATTTGTTCTGTAACAGCCGGATAAGGGCTCCAGAACAAAAAGTCCAACCTAGATATGCAGGAGGAGGAGTCATGTGTTGTTCTATAAATACAGAGTAACGCACAGAACCAACACAATGAAAAAATCCAAGAAACACAAAAGAAACCTCCTTGGAAAAACTAGTTATGGAAAATCAGAGAAAATTACATTCCTCATACCTTCTTCTGTTTTTCGTCTTCAACACAGAGGTCATCCGCTGCGTGGCAGAAATCTGGTGAAACCGTTGCCAGGATTCTAACAAAGATACCCCCTCCCCCGTTCTTGCGAATGGGCAGCACATTTCATTTGTTGTTCCCTATCAACTCAATTGCACTTGAGAGGACGAGAAGGAGAGAGACACATAGAAAAAAGAGAAGTAACAAAAGGCCATACAACTACCTCTCTCTCGAAACCCGAAAAACTTCCTCCTTTCTCTACTTTCATGCTCTCCAAGTTAAAAAGAAAGAGAGGAACGGAGAAAAGAAGGAAAAAAAAGGGGAAATTTTAGAGAATAGATCGGGCAAATGGTCATCATGGTCACGCTCTCACCCAACCCTCATCTGTTTCCAATAAGTTCTTTCTCTTGAGAAACTTTTACTACTCCTAGTGTGATAAATCGTGAAATTCAAGTACAATTTTTCTTAGTAGATTAGTGGGGAAATCGATTGAAAAGTCTTTATGTGAAGGAAATTCCTCTTACTTAATCTCATTTATTTTTATACATAAACTAAAGCCAAACCAAAACCAGAAAACAAGCCTACCTCTAGGCTAAGTGGGATAAGATGAGTAGGCCTCAGTTGTCACTTTTCTTTTTTCACATTGAAATGCCGCACCAGGGTTTTGAGCTCTTCAAAAATCATGCCAAGACTGGAGGCGATCCCGTTTCGGAACAGCTTCAGGGGTGTACCATCCAAAACCCGATTAATTTTTTTTTGAAAGAAAGGAGAAAATTGCCTGTTTGGAAGTTGAATTCTGCACTTAGCTCAATGATAGAGAGTTTTCTACTGTTGAGCCACCGCTTAGCTTGTGATAATCAATGTTGAAATAAATATATAAGCTTTAGTAAGTGGCTGTTTGGAACCCCCAATTCTGATTGTGAATGGTTTCCAAAAATCATGAACCATAAACGAATTGAGAGGTCTTTGGTTCTGGTACCAGTTCGATTGGTTCCTGTTAGAAGTGGTTCTACTGCCGGTTTGGTTCTGGTTTGAACTGTCGAACTGGTTTCAAACCGGCCATGTCTAATTACAAGTATCATATATGTCCATATGCATACCGATCAAGGGAACATTTATGATCAATACATTACCTTATCATATCTTATTAGTGTAAAGAAATGTTCTTCTGTGCACATCTGGCTAGCGGATCGACTCACAAGTTAAAAGGTCGTGAATTTGATACCAGGAGTATGCATTGGATTTAATTACGAATACAATATTGGAGACACTACATAGAGGTACTTCTAACCTTAGAAGAAATAGCCCTAATATCTAATTTGTTGTGGTGAAAGAGCACAAACATGCACCCAGAGCATTCGCGCAACAGCAGAATGCTCTAGTGCCATTATTGTTGGTGGAGAGTTCGACTCTCAGAGGATGCATATCTGGTGTGGTTGTTAGGCTTCACTCCCTTCGTAAAAAAAAAGAGGAGGAGGAGGAGAAGAAGAGCACAGACATGATTTTGCTTCTTATTCTAATTAACTACATTTCCATTGTAACTTTTAGTTTGAAACAGGACTAGCGGGTAATGACATATGATATGGTACCCGATATTTGAGCACTTTTATGACGAATTAATGCCCGAAAGGACTTGTCAAGTCAGTGACACGGCCTACTCTCCATGCAGATCCATCATCCCCGCCACTGTGTCAAGTCATTGACATAAATTTATTCAGTTAGCTGTGCTCTTCAAAGTTTTTGATTCGAACACTTCTTCAACCAAGTGTTTGAATTTTGTATTAATTGCTCTCATTTTATCATACTGCTTAATCAGACATATATATGCGAGATTTGCATGATGAATATTTTGAAGAAATTCATAAGCCAGTTGGAAGTAGAACTATCTATATGTGCTACCATCATCATCATCACCATATAGCATTATGAACACTACCACTTATTTGCTGCCTTCACCAGCCATCAATCGCTAGTATTATTATCAGACATATCCTTGATTTCGTCCCAACACTCTTTCTTCTACTCTTAAAATGATTGTGTAGTATATGATAGCATATTAATTAAGTGTTTATTTTTTTAAATGAATTTAAAGACATGCAAACAGGTCATGGAATCGACTTACAAAAAATACAAAATAACAATAAAATAACTATACCTTTTTCTATACTTCAGAGAGTGGGCTAGATATCTAGATTCTTTGTTTTCATCGAGTTCGATCATGTGTCATGCTAGCAATTAATTCAAAATAAACTAAATCATTTGTTATTGTTTCTTTTCAATACTTTTGTAGTTTTTTCTTCTTTTAATATTCTCACAAACCTAATTTCTCAATACTTCTTCTATGTCATGCTAGCAATTAATTCATCATAAGCTAGATCATTATTTATTCTTTCTTTTCAACACTTTTGTAGTCTTTTATTGTCAAACCGTTTTAAACAATTTTTTCTTGTTTTATAAAGTTGTAGAATAAAAGTATAAAGATAGAGAAGAAGCATGACACCAAAATAGAGCATAATTGAAGAAACGATGTAAGATTTGTTTCAAACCAAACCAAATAGCAAAAATAAGTCAAAAAAATACAAAAGAAAGCAGCAAACTCAACCGAGAAAAGCGTATAATTGATGTTCTGATCTTTCAGTATAAGGCTCTTCATCAAGATCTTGAGTGGGCATCAGAGAGCTCCTCTACCTGTGAGCTAACGCTCTGAGTGCAGCCGTATATGCCTCACTTGATAAAGCTCCATCGCACCCACACCCACACACAGGCACTCAAACGGTCAAATCTGGAGAGCACTTGCTGCCTATGTTTGTGATTGCTGCCCCTTTGTCACTTTAGCAACCACCTTATTGGCCTCTATACATATATAGTACTGTACATTTTTAGAAGAGCATTTAGAAATAACAAGTTACAAAATGTATGAAAAGCAACAACCACGTTTTTGGTGAATCAGTAACAGAATTTCAAGGACATCAAGAAAGGATTATAGATTGCAAATTAAAAAAAAAATCCTTTCATATGTACCTTACTGACCCGATTCTAACCTGTGTTTAATCCCACGAAACGTCTGGTGTGGAACTAATTGTGAGTATCTAGTTGATGAACATTCCCATCTTGTAAAATGCGTGGCCTAAAATGATTAAAAAAAAAAAAAAAGTGGCATACAATATCACCTGACCTGCCTGATTTTAAATTGAATTTTATCTTTCTCTCAACAGTTTTATGCTGCCGAGTTGTTTGCTAATGATAAAAAAAACAGCAATTATGCTTCTTATCTTTGTCAACTATGAGGCAACTTTGAGTATGAACAGATGATTTCATGGACAAGGGAGAGCACTAACTAAGTAAGTGCGTCATACATTTGTGTGTGTGCACGTGTGTGTGTTAAAGAGAGAGTGTCACACCCGCTCGGGTCGTGACCACAACCCGGCTCGAGCCGATGCCATGTGTCCGCTTCTCGTGCGCGCATGATGGTGAGCAGTAACCGAATACAATAATAATTTAATTCAAACTCAATGAAATATCTAACTGAAATAAATATTCATATCAAAGTTCTAAACAACACGCCCAAAATGGTGTGGGGCCCACCTAACAATAACCCCGAATAACAAGATTTTATAAATCGTTTAACACTTATCATACCATCTAAAATAAAAATACAGCTCTATCCAAATCCTACTCTACTCCGTGTGCCTTCAAAGTGCTAGCTTTAGGATGAGCTGTAAAATAATGGGATGAGATCCTACACATAGCTCAGTAAGGATGTTAAACATCTTTAAACAGAAATCATACTAAAGCATGCAAAATTTCACAATCATTTCATAACAAAGCATAATTTCACCTTTAAATCATGATTTCAAATTTATACGCACATATTAACATACATCATTAGTTACGATAATTATATCCCATACTGTGTCTACCCCAAAGGCCACGGGAGTCGTCCGACCCTCCCTAATGTGACCTCGGTAACCTCATCCACAACGGTAACCACGCCGACTTTCACGATAGAGTGTATGGGAACACACCATGTATTTGCCGCTAGCTGGATCATCCGAGGGACTTGAAAGTCTCTAGAGACCCCACACAACCCACACAGATACAACTCGTATATTCACACATCATGAAATTTCTAAAATCAATTGCAGTTCATCACATTCACAAATCATATCCAGATCCACGAATATTCAAAGCCAAATCCATATCCATTCAACATTTAAATATCATGTTCATACAACACATGCATATCAAAACATGCTCTTTATAAATCAATGTCATAAACATGTTCTATTTAAAAAGCATATCAAATAACTCATAATTGCGAATAACATTTCATAAACATCAATAAAACATTTATCAATCATACACATTTAAATCTATCTAAAACAAGAAAATCACTTCTAACAAGATTCTGTAAAATAATGCATAACCCCCTACCTAAAGGAGCACTAAGATCCAGTCCCCAAACCACTAGACAACTGTTATCACCGTCAAATCCTCCAATTTTAATTTCTAAACAATTACAAATAACCAAAATATTAAAATTTATTTAACGTGACAAACCGTATCCAAATCGAATCTCAAATGACCTTAAAATCACCCAAAACCTAATCTAGATCTGTTTAAACTATCTGATATCTGAACTGATACTTAGATCCATATCCGATCCAAACTGAATGACACAATAGGTAACCTATGTCACTGTGTCAACACAGAACCCGTAACTACTGACACGGGTCCTGTTTCTAACCCAAAAATCCATTTCAAGACACGACCCATTTTTGACACAAGACCCAACACAAAACCTGTTTTGACACAGAACTGGTTCTTAACATGCGACACAAAGACACGACACGAATTTGTGTCGGTTCATGATATTTCGGATACATGTCCGATGCGACACGACACGAAAACGGGGCACACCCAAAAGGGCTGGTTCCCATGGTTTTTCGGTGTTGATTTCGTCAGTTTCCGACGACAATTAAGGTTGGTGATGGTCCTCAACCGATTGCTTAGCCTTTCTCTTCCAATCCAACAATTTACTGGTCGTTGGCGATGTCATTTTGATCGGAAAACTCATGAAAAACAGTAACTCTGATTTGAGAAAAAATTCATGAATCTACACTTGTTTTGAACCGATTTTCGCGTATTAAGGCTTGTTTTTGAAAGTTTAGTATGAACCAAACAAAAGCCCTTTGATGTAAGTTTTAGCAATTAAAAATGAAAATTTTTACAAAAACAAAATAGAGATTTTCTTACCGAATTTTGGCCAACTCTTTCATGTTTTTCGAGTCGTGCGGCTTCTTCCGAGGCTGCTCTACACTGGAACGCACCCCAACCCTCTTATAGAGCTTGGCCTCGATGGTAATAATGGCCGTTACCACCCTTAGCCAGCCAAGGACAACAAATGAGCTACAATTGCAGATTATGTACAGAGTAACGTTACTCCGTTCTTGTCCATGCGGGTCTGGATCCTGACCCGCTACAGAGAGAGAGCTTTTATCATAGCAATAAAGGCGCGAACCTGCTATCTCCAGCCTACCTCTTAATAGTTGCATCTGCCATTCCAGAAACAGCTCTCTCTCTCACACACACATAGGAGAGACTACGATGCCGGATCCACTATGAAGTCTGACAATCTCCGGCCAACTCCCACACAGATTCCACCCTTCCCGATGCACACCTCGCAATATCTAGCCCTTTTAATTGCACCATCCTTTTCAACTCCGTTTTTTCTTCTTGTGTCTTTCCCTTGGCACCTCCTACAGCCAAGCACACGTGTCACTCACACGAGCAGTCTCATGAGTGCAAGAGGAAGAGATATATTTTCAGTTGAGAAAGGTGGTAATGGAGAGAAAGAGGAGAAAAGATGTCGTGAGTCTCAGAGTCGCTATGATTTTTGTTTTTCTTCGTTAATGATCATATTTTTCCTTCTCTTCGATAGTCCAACGGCTAGCAGTCTGGGGTACAATTCCACCAGCTATAAGAGTATGAATAGCTTCAGATTAGCAAGAATACAGAGGCATTTGGATAAGATCAACAAGCCTCCTCTAAGAACTATACAGGTGCACCATCTCTCTCTCTCTCTCGGCATTTTCAGCATGCATTTTTCAGCACCATCATAACATGTTTCCTTTTTGTTCATTGACATCATAATCTTTCACTACCATCATAAATTATTCAAATTTGCAGAGTTTAGATGGTGATACCATTGATTGTGTTCAAATGCACAAGCAACTAGCTTTGGATCACCCATTACTAAAAGACCACCAGATTCAGGTACAGATTTATTTGCTTTTCTAGCTGTATTCTACTTCGCCTTACGAAATCCACCAGTCTTTTCATTTGCACAAGGAACTCATTGATCCCTTCAATTCGTTTAGATTGAGCCTAGGGCAAGACCAAAACTGAACTTAAAGCGTAGCAATTACTCTAGCAGTACTGGACAGGCAAGGGGCGCATGGCAAACATGGCACAAAAGTGGGCACTGCCCAAGGGGAAAAATTCCGGTCAGGAGAACCTCTAGTGATGACATAGTGAGAGCTAAATCTATCTTTCATTATGGAAAGAAGACAGTGCGTCGACGCCCGGAAAATCAACCGGCAGCTATATCCATTGAAGTCCCAGATGTTATTAGTAGCAATGTACATGAAGTATGTAAGCAAACTAAGTTATAAAAAATACCCATTTTCTTTTTTCTCAGGCATTAGTCTCATCAAGCAGGAGATTGTCCTTAATCTTTATGTTGATGAAAATCTTATGTGCAGCATGCCATTGCATACACTGGAAGTGGGGAGTTTTATGGGGCAAAGGCTACCATCAATGTGTGGGATCCTTCCATTGAAGGGGACAATGAATTCAGCCTCTCACAAATGTGGGTTCTGTCTGGATCTTTTGATGGGTCTGACCGCAATAGCATAGAGTCTGGATGGCAGGTATGATTCTTCTCAAGTCCTCACTATGAGGTCCATTATTAAGCATCCTTGTTCGATTTTATTCACAAAAAGGGACAAATAGTGAAAAGTTCTCATTTTTTAGTCAGGTTAGCCCTGAACTTTACGGTGACAATAGGCCACGGCTCTTCACATACTGGACGGTTGGTGCTTCTTCTCTCTCTCTCTCTCTCTCTCTCTCTCTCTCTCTCTCTCTCTCTCTCTCTCACACACACACACATTCATATTTCCTTACCTTTTATTTGGTTTACAGAGTGATGCGTACCAAGAAACAGGATGCTACAACCTCCTGTGTTCAGGGTTTGTTCAGACGAACAGTAGAATAGCCATTGGAGCATCCATATCGCCCATTTCATCTTACGAAGGAAACCAATATGACATCACCATTCTCATTTGGAAGGTTCTTTACTTCAGAAAATGAACACTTGATCTCAGTTTAGAGCTTGAGTAGCTATTTTGTTGTGAGATCTTCAAAATCAGCCCATTAAAACTCACTCTCTCTTAGGTTACACCTTAGATTGTCCAGCTAAGCATTTCGACAATATAAATGATAAACAAATTATGTATTTTAACAGTACATAATGCCAACTCCGCCCATGTAAGGGATCACCCTTGCATTGCCGGTCCCAAGCCCGGATAAAGGAGGAGGGTTGTGGTAGGCTTTCGACAGCCAGCATAAAACTTCGTCGGATTTTTATAACATGGATTACACAAATTATGAGCATTGTTTTGGGGGTCCCCGCCTAACGACGTCCTGCAGAGTCCGAATGCAGTAATAAGTAAGCAAGGGCCACTATATTTTCGTCCGAATGTAGTGAATCAATTGCAGAGAGAGTTCCCACATCATGGAAGAGTGTGGGTAAAGAAGTTAGTTCCTCTACATTACCGCTCAAATGTAATGAAAATTTTTCAAAGAAGTCTCCCAATTTTGATTATAAACAGATACAGGGGGTAAGGAATCTAGTGCTAGATAATAAGATTTGTATTGGTTTTTTGAATATCGAAACATTATCCGGTAAGCTAATGGAGGTGGTAGACACTATGATTCGGAGAAATATTCATATTCTATGTTTACAAGAGACAAAATGGGTTGGAGAAAAAGCAAAGGAGATAGAGGATAGAGGTTTTAAATTATGGTACTAAGGTAAAGAAAAGGCTCGAAACGGAGTTGATATTATCATAAATAAATATTTAAAGAATAGTGTAGTAGACATACAACGATATGGTGATCGAATCATGACATTGAAATTAGTGTTAGGAGCATATGTTTTGAATATAGTTTGGACTTACGCACCCCAAGTAGGACTAAAAGATAGTATAAAGACAGCTTTTTAGGAAGAGTTAGATAAAGTGATTCAAAATATTCCACAAAGGGAGATGATTTGTTTAGGAGGAGACTTAAATTTTAGGAGGAGACTTAGATTTATGCACAAGTTTTCTTATTTAATTGCTCAATATTTTCATAATAAAGAAAGAAATTAATTTGACTTTCTCCTATTTTATTTACAAATTGCAGGATCCCAAACTGGGGAATTGGTGGCTAGGGTTCGAAGACAACACCTTGGTTGGCTACTAGCCCACGGAGCTCTTCACCCACCTTGCCCACCATGCGGACATGGTAGAGTGGGGAGGAGAGATAGTGAACTCCAAGCCTAACGAGCAGCACACCTCCACATAGGTGGGCAGTGGCCATTTCACCGGCGACGGCTTCCACCACTCCAACTATTTCTGCAACATACAAATGATGGATGCTGATGACGGCCTCAACCCTGTCACCACCCTTTCGACACTCATCACCATTAGTTATTTAATCTCCATATAATTAGACCTTATATATGATAAGATCTGACCATTCTCGGCTCAGGTAATGGCTGGACTGGCCATCCATACCGTTATTTGGCATAGATAAGAAAAGATCATAACGGTGGACGTTACCAAGATCTCTAGTAACATCCCGAATAACACTCCAGACGAGGGAAGCCACAGGAGAGAAATCCGGAAAGAGGGGGGAGCGAGCTGCCTATAAAAGGCAGCCGATACAGAACAAATGAGTGTGAAAAAATTACAGAAGACAAAAAATACTAGCATACAGGGCCAGTATGCACCACCGGTAGGTTCAATCTAGCATCAAGCAGTCGATGGAAGTTCAGATTTCCCAACATCTGTATAAAATCATACATACAGGTAAATAGAAGGTTTGAGAAAAAAAAGAGAAACCAGGCGGCCAGAAGGCATAAAGTCGCAAGGTCGGCACAAATCCACCCTCGGCCAGGCGGCTAGAAGGCAGAAAGCCGCAAGGTCGCCATAAAGCCATCCGCGTTTAGGCGGCTAGAAGACAGAAAGCCACAAGGTCGGCACAAAGCCACCCTCGGCAGGCAGCTAGAAGGCAGAAAGTCGCTAGGTCAGCCCAAAGCCACGTGAAGCCAGGCAGATAGAAGGAAGGAAGTCGAGAACGGCCACCACTGCCTGAAGGAGAAACACCGTCGGCCGACGCTCAGACTCCTCTCTCTATCTCTCTCCCATGTACTCTCTCTCTCTTCATTAAGTAGTAAAAAAAATGGTGGTTTCCAGGAAATTGCTTCAAGTAACAAACTAAAAAGTTCGTTTTGCCCCGACCGATTTTTCTTATTTACAATTTTACCATTCAGCAAAATTATGATTTCATCCAGATATTTTCGGGTAAAAAGATAATTTTACCCTTACTGAGCAAAAGGTCTATTATACCCTCTTACGGTTTATGAAAATTATGAAATACCGAGCAGTAAATTTACCTTTATGCCCTTCCCGATTTAGATAATGTTAGTTCTGCCATCTAGTTAAAAGACATATTTATCCCTGTACTTTTGAAAAATTAAAGATTCGGCCTGAGGGTTAAAATTATAATTTTAATCCCGATCAGTTACGAATTTTACAGAAATACTAAAGAGTAATTTTACGAGTTTGTCCTCAAGCTTTTATAAAATTACAAAAATGGGACAAATAGATAAAATTATGAATTTGCCCTTGGCATTATTTAAGGGATACAAAGGTAGAAACTCTTCGAGAAAAAATTTTGAATTTGTCACAAAGAGCTCATGAAATTATCGTTGGACTACATGTTTGATATTATGCATCATTCTAACATGATTATTGTTATGCATGCTCTTTGTTTTGTATTTGTTTTCTTTTTAAAGCGTTTAATTGTTACTATTGCCAAACACATAAAAATGAGCTCTAGGATATGTGTGTTTGAGTTGGCAAAAACTAAGAAGTTGAACGGTCTTATCTTCCAAACGTGGAAGAAAATAATCCCATTGGGTCTAACACTTAAATGTGTTGAGTATGTCTTAAAGAAAACTTTGCGTCCACCACCTCCAAATGCAAGTGAGCAACAAGTAGAAATGTATAAAACATTTCTAAAAGACGATACCACAGCAAGGATAATCTTGTTAACCTACATGGAAGATGACTTGATCAGGGTCTTCGAAGAAAATGAGACCGCTAAAGAGCTGTTTGATTTAATAACAACTAAGTATGATACAACTGTCAAATTGCATGTGCAGTTGTTACTACAAAAGTATAACTCCTTCAGAATGAAGGAAGGAGACAATGTAGTAGAGTATGTAAACCACATGCTGGTAATGTCTAGAGACTTAGACGTCGCAAAATCAGTCATCCCTGAACAGATGCAGATATCAACCATACTAAACAATCTACTCCCATCATGGAACATGGTTACCACTGCCCTAAGATTAGGGCATGAGATTAACCTTTCAAAGTTGCCCCTAAAACTAGCAATAGAGTAAGAACACATGCTCAAAAATAAGAAAAAAAAGTTGTTAGTGGTACAGGATAAGATAGTGTCTAGGTCCAAAACCAACCAAAAGAAAAAACCAAATAAGAAGTTTGGCAAGAATAACAGGAAAAGCGGTCAAAATCTTAAGAAATCAAAGAAAACCGCTTCTCGGGTCAAGTGTTTCAACTGTGGAAAGATAGGACACTACAAAAGAGACTGCCGCAACAAGAAAGGTGCAGGAAACAACCCTCAACACAGACAGTCGAAGAAGCAGGATATAATCTGCGTAATTTCAGAATACTTGTATTTGAACTGTCCAGTGATAGGTTGGTAGATAGATTAAGGAGCTACACGACACATCTCGAAGACAAAGAAAGAGGCAATGGATTTAAAGGAATACAAACATGGGAGCATCGAGTTTAAATGGGAAATAATACCTTCTTGGATGTTATGGGTATTGGGTCCTTCAGGATATATGTACAAGGCAAACCAATTGCAATGACCGATGTGTTAATTGTGTTATCTAGTACGCGCAATCTAGTTTCGGTCCCTACCTTGGTAAAGAAAGGTTTTGAAATTAGGTTTATTCCTAACAAGGTGACTGTGGGAAAGCATGAGAAAATATTATTCTCTAGAGAATTCGATGTAAAACAAGAACTGTTCAAACTTTGTGATAATGAAATAAGTACATCTTCTGCTTATATTGAGAGTGCATTTACTGTTGATGTTAATATGTGACATAAATGCCTAGAGCACAGAAGTCTGAAAAAGTTGAGAAAATTATCTAACTTTGACTTATTACCTAGATTTGAGAAAAATATTTTCAACAAGTGTGAAAATTGTATATAAGAAAAAATGACAAGGAAAGTTTTTCCCAATGAAACAACAAGGGCAATAATCTTATTGGAGGTTATTCACACAAATTTTTGTGAACCTTTTAAAGTAAAGACACATCGATGAAAGGGTTATTTTATAAACTTTATTCATGATTACTCTAGATATATGTATTTATATCTTTTGACACATAAATCTGAGGCACTTGATGCTTTTAAAGAATATAAGCAAGAAGTAGAAAACCAATTAGGGCATTCCATCAAAGTCTTAAGATCAAATAGAGGAGGTGAGTATACCTCGGCATAATAAAATGCCCAGGACACCTCAACAAAATGGTGTAGCTGAAAGATACAATAGAACTTTGCTGAATATGATAAGGTCATCTAAAGAGGTGGGGATCTGTTGCACATGTAAAGATCCTTGATCGGTCTAGAGATAAGTTAGACATTAGGTGCTTGAGATGTATATTCATTAGATATCCGAAAGGTTCAAAAGGAGATCGATTTTATCATAAGGACCACAGACTCATTGAAAGTAGAGATGTTGAATTCTTAGAAGATACTAAGAATGACATCTTGGAAAACAATGAGGAATGTGTTGATGATCTGGTAGACTTAGACCAATCATTCCTGAAACCACTGATACCTTAAGTAGACATAAGAGGCCAAGAGCTACTCCATCCTACTTAAAGGATTATCACACTTATCTTGCAAAAGAAGTGTGTAATTTGGTGGATTTAGATGAGTTGACTGATAACTTTACATACTAGCAAGTAATGAACTCATCAGAAGCGACAGATTGGGAGAAAGCCATGGATGAGGAAATTTAATCCATTGAAAAAAACAAGTCTGGGAATTGACTGATTTGCCAAAAGGAAGGAAAGTCATAGGCTGTAAATGGGTTCTAAAAAAGAAGTACAAGGTCGATGGTACAATCGACAAGTTTAAAGCGAGGTTGGTTGCAAAGAGTTTTTCGCAAAAAGAGAAGATAGATTATGTTGAGACATATTCTCCAGTTGCGAAGTTTGCATCCATACGTATAATTTTAGCAATATCTGTATATTATGATTTGGATTTACATCAGTTAGATGTAAAGAAGACCTTTCTAAACGGAGATTTAGAAGAAATCATATACATGCAGTAGCCCGAAGGATTTGTGGTTGAAGACCAAGAAGATAAAGTATATAGGTTGAAAAAATCCCTATATGACCTGAAACAGTCACCTCGCCAATGGTTTTTGACTTTTTAAAATGTCATTGTAGAACTTGGGTTTGTGGCTAACAAACTTGATCACTGTGTATATGTTTGGAACACTGGGAGTCAGTTTGTCATTCTATCATTATATGTAGATGACATATTATTGACTGGAAACGACAACGAAATGATTGTCAAAACCAAGTCATGGTTGAATTCCAAGTTCGAAATGAAGGATATGGGGGAAGCATTCTATATATCTTGGGAATAAAGATATCTCGAGATATAGAATCTAGACTCTTATGCCTGAGTCAGGAGAGATATATTGACTATATCCTCAAGAAGTTTAAAATGGGTAAATGTAAGTCTACAGATACACCTATTGCAAAAGGGGTCAAATTGAGTAAGGTTGATTGTCCCGGTGAAGGAGACGATAAGCCTAATGTTCCTTATGCACAAGTTGTTGGTAGCTTGATGTATGTTATGTTATGTTATGTACAAGACGTGATATCAGCTTTATTGTTGGCCTTGTAAGTAGATATCAAAGTAATCTTGGTTGGCAGCATTTGGTAGCTATGAAAAGGATTTTAAGATATTTGAAAGGAACAAAGGACTTGAAACTATGTTTTTAAGCAAATGAACTAAAAGTAGTACGATACTCAGATGCTGACTTTGCTGCGAGCAAAGATGACAGCAAATCAACCTCAAGACAAATATTCTTATTTTGAGGTGGTATTGTTTCTTAGGCATGTAAGAAATAGGGTTGTGTAGCATTGCATACACAAGAAGCTGAGTATGTAGCTTGTTGTATGGTTGCAATGAGTGCTGTTTGGATAAGCCGCTTCATACGAGATTTGAAGTTGAAAATAACCGATAAGCCAGTTATCATTTACTATGATAACAATGCAGCAATCACTCTTATCAAGAGTGGAGGTGATTACTCGAAAAGCAAGCATATAATGGTAAAATACCACTATGTTCATGATATGGTAATGAGAAAGGAAATATCCATCTCATACATGCCAACAGAAAATATGTTAGTTGACCCCTTAACAAAAGGCATAACAGAGGATCTCTTCTCAAAACATGTTACTAACATGGGTTTGAGGTATGTTTGATTGTTGTGTAGGAAAATAACTATATAACGGATAAAAGTATTGTGTAGGTAAAACAATCATACAATGGATAAATAAATTGTTGTGTAGGTAAATAACCACACAACGGGTAACGATTGTAATAGTCATGAAAAGACAGTACTAGGTGAAACCCTGTAAGAGTGGGAGGAAACCAGTACGTCTGTACATTTGGCTCGGCTAAGTGGGAGATGATAAGATCTGTCCAACTTGGGCGTGGAAGTTACTGTCATCATTTAGTGCTCTGGTCTCTCATATGATGATGAACGAAAACAACAATTTATGCGCCAGATTGTTGCTGAAACTGCAAGCATTCAAACCATATGAAAATCAGGATCCCCCAGCAGCCCCTGCCACTTCACCTAGAATGGGAGGGAGAGAGGCAACGGTGGAAGGCGGATCATGCAAGCAAATTCTGCAACAGTCGTGTGAGGAAATTTCAGGAATTGAAGAGGGGAGAACATTTGCCTTGCTTTTAAAGCTAAAGGAAGCTTGCAACTGCAGAAAATAATGGAACATTGAGTGAGAGCCACCAGGCACTAAACTTTGTCACAGTGCGCCTTCTGTTGTAAGGGTGACGCTATGGTGTTTCGGGTTATCGTCCTGTCGTATCACTTTGTGTTTTTGTGTCAGAAATATTTCAACTCGAACGAACTTAGAATTCCTAAGCATGAACTATGTGGTCGTGTTTAAGGTTTTCGTGTTGTGTCTCGAATTTGCAACAGCTCCATGTTTCGGGCAATTTCCTCTCGTTTTGTCGTGAAAACAGGTCAACTTAAATACAACCCTCTTCCTTTTCATGCCACTTTAGGTGGATAGGAACACGAACATTTCTGATTGTACTCGTATCATGTTTTCGTGTTGTGTCTGAAAATCGCAACTCCTAAATTTTGTGGTATATTGCGCGAGGCACCAACTTTTGTATTTGGTCAGCTATATTATAGAAAAAAGGACACCAAAATCGAACGCAGCCCCTGATTTGAAGAAGGCCAGGATGATAGGAGGAAGTTTTTTTTTTTCTTTGATTAGAAAAAGGGGCCGAGGCTGAAGCCTAACACACATGCACCTTGTGAGAGTCGAACTCTCCACCAGCAGCAACGGTGCTAGAGTGTCCTGATGTTGAGTTAATGCTCTGGTGCTACATGGGTTGCTTGTTTTGATGCATGATCTTCCAGTCTGTTTAGTGAACTATTTTCTCATTGACCTTTTGTAATTTTGTAGTTAGTTAGGGTTCTTAATTCCATAAATGTTCTTTCCATTTCATATTATGTCAATGCCAACTAGTCCGCACCAGGCAGGGGGCTTTAGTATCAGTTGCTGCTGGTGGGGAGTTCGACTCTCAGATGGTGTGGTAGGCTTCGGTTTCCTCTCGTAACAAAAAAGAAAATACCAACCAGCTCAATTCTTCGATCCCTGCCTTCGCACACTTAAGAATGGAGAGAGAGAGAGAGAGAGAGAGAGAGAGAGAGAGAGAGAGAGAGAGAGAGAGAGAGAGAGAGAGAGAGAGAGAGTTTTGTTGTTCAGACCATGCACGCAGGTGGGCAACGCTCACGGGGTCAGTCGCAGTTTGAAAGAGATCTAACTGGAATGGGTTTTCTCAAATTATGGATTCGGACTTTAGCTCTGATTGACGCCTAATTGGACCAAACTGCATCGAGCCTGGAGTCTTGCCTTGCCCTTATAAGATTTGGCGTTGCCGGCTACAACCACTTTCTTGGCCCCGAGCCATTGCTCCATCAATTATGGCGTTGTTGATTAATTTGTGATGGATACAGCTCACTTCATAAAGACTCGCCTCCCACTACCTATAATAATTCAGTTTCTTTGACCCTCATGGAACGGTAGCTGGCATCCATGTCACAAAAAAATTCTATTATACATAAATATATATACATGTATATATATGTATGTATATATCATATGCTCCAGTTGGCATGTATTTCCCAAGACTTGACTAAAATGACAGGTGAAAAATAAACGGGTAGAATGAAACACCCTCTTCCGTGTAGAGACAAGATACCCACCAAGAATCAAAAGGGTGTTTTGTTAAGATTGGGATACATTGTCTCCTATAAGAAAAATTTTAAATACTTAATGAAAAATTGATGGAAATGTTATATATAAAATTAACGTAGGTTTGTTAAAATAGAGATGTGGATTAGGAATTTGTATGTGACAAAAAGATACAAAAGTTGGAAAGGGTAAATATTATATAGCAACAATTAGACTTGTTAAGTTTTAGGGTTGTGAATTTTGAGCCGTTAATCATCGATATGTACAAAAGATGTTTGTAGCGGAAATGAAGATGTTGAGATAGATAAGTGGTCACATGAAGAAAGACCGTATACATAATAAGGTTATTAGAAATAAATTGAGAGTGGTACCAATAGATGATAAAATGAGGTAAATAGTTTAGGATGGTTTGAACGCATGACCAAGAAAGTTCTAGTAAGAAAGTATGAGAAACTAGATTGTGAGAATATTAAAAAAGAAATAGGAAAACAACAAAGGTATTGGGAAGTTCGAGGAATGATCCTTTCACAACTTCCTCATCCCCAACTTAGTTAATTTCACAAAGTAGATAAATAAAATTAGAAATTTAACCTTGCCTTTAAGAGATCCAATACAAACTCTGGCTCTTTCAGTAAACCTGATAAACATATTCAGCTACTTGTAACGTGAGCTCCCCAAAAAAAGACGAAGCATCGTTTGATGCAACACCCCCTTGTTTCAGTTTTCCATGGAAAACCAACCTGATTAGTGTCAAACCATCGATAAGAAATTAGTCAATTTACAAACTGGAATGCCTATTGCTATCAAAACCCATTAAACTGATGCCCTAAGACCACTTACTGTTTAAGCCAACAGCAAACATGCAGTCTCACAACGGGAAAAGAAATGTCTCGACCCATGCGTAGGTGAAGTTTGAGTAGCGCATTATTTTGATCATCAACAAAGCAACCAAAACAAAGTCTTGTCTCATAAAGATTTCATGTTGGGCATCTTACTAAAGTAAGCTAATATGAAGGGTGATACGATAATTGATCTATCACATTGGATTAAGAGTAACGGCGTCAAGTATTTGGCCTAAACTGATAAATGTCACAGCAGTTTTCAAACCATTTTAGCATCTTTCAATCTCTGTCATTTAAAAAATTTGTTTGCTACAACTGGGAGGCTGATGGTATCTGTGGAAAACCCATGTCGTAAGAGCACCATTTCATCTTCGATCACGAGCTTTTTCTTACGCAAAGAATGCAATTTGTGTTGGCTGGTAAATGAACTGAGTTGCTTGTACTTGGGTCCGTTTCTTCTCACATCTAACTCATTTTTATTTGGTTTTCCAAATCAGTGTGATGAATGTGTCAGCCCAAAAATCTCCTTAAGTGGTATTCTTTTAAGAAGATTCCATTAAAGTACCATGTGGGTTTTTCAATTTTATACTTTGAAATTAAACATTTTTTCCGATTTCAAGACGGACTTAATGTTCTAATCATTAATCAATTAGAGACCTTATAGCTAATGGCATTAACTTATGCATACATGATGCCTACGTAGACCGGTCAATGTGGCGTCTAAGCGAAGTCATCCACTATTTCAACTTATGTTAGGGATCAAGCTGCCACATCACCAACATAAACTTACATTAAATATTTAGTATTTAATATTTTATAACAAATTTTATGAAATATTAATTAAAATTCAATTTAATATTGCTAAATTTATAATATTAGTTAATAATAAGTCAATAATATTATTAAATTATTTAACAATAAACAAAATATTTAATACTATATAATTAATGTATACATATAATAAGTATACTAATATTTCTTTATAATTGTATAATATTACAATACTTATATTATAGTATATTATTAGTAATAATTAATAAAATATAGTATTCTTACAATTTAATATAAATTCAGAAGAAAATAATAATAGCATCATCTAATAGTATCACGTGCTATTATTAATTAGTACCACTACTGATATTATAAGAATACATTGTTATTTACTACAATAACATAATACAATTTAATATTTTCAACTTAATGATATTATTTACAATATTATAATAATTGTATAAGATGTCAATTATATATTAATAATATTATTATATTGTTAATATTATGATTATATTTTTATATTAATACTATTGTCTCCATAAGCACCACCACGTATAAAACATATAGCCATTAGCCCTAAGCTCCCTAATTGATTTACGGCTCAAACCTGAGGTCTCACCTTTTAGTTTAAAAAAGTTTAGGTTCCGAAACATAAAATTAAAAAAACTATAGAATTCATTTTTGAAAACTTCCTATTTTACAATTTTTCACATAAACCATATTCTCAAGGTAAGTACAGGTAGAGACACAAAGAAATATAAGAAAATGCAGGACCATTTTATTCAGTCTATTTAAAGAAACCCCTTTCTGAACTTGTGCAGCACAGCTTGTACAAAGATGACTAGACATGGTTAAAATTATTTTAAATTTTCAAAAAATTAAAGAAACAATTTTGAAAAAAATACTGGAACCAAGGGTCTAAAACTACCGGTTGTTTTATAAAAGGTAAAAACGGAATCAAACTCGGTTCTCCCAGTTCCGGTTTCAGCAGATTCTTGGTCCGATTCAAATCGCTATGAAAACCAGCTGAGCAACCGCCAAGTCTGTTGGCCTAGTATGAATCAAATATGAAGCGATCTTTTATAGAAGTTCTCCATTGTACAAATGAAACCCTAAGCTTCTCAAGTAGATTTGGCACCCAAACAACCAGCTAGGATGCATAGGAGCTTTAAGCCAAAGACAACCTGTTCATACTCCAAATCATGCAAACTAAAATGAATAGAACATGAACGAGCTTGGGATGAAATGAATGACGAGGTTTAGGTTGAGAAATAGACGGCATCACATTCTGTGTTTGCTTCTTTATAACATAATGTGATATGCTGGAATATGATAATTCATACTTGAGGACCCTCCTGAATGAGAAAATTCTTAAAATTCCCGCTTCCATGTACTTAAGGATGCCACCAGGTCTAGATGAAGACTAGAAATAAAACTAGGTTTCACATGTGGCCACATTCAGATTTTGATCCCCAAATTGATTCAATAAAGAAAACTCCTTTTCATTTAACCTCCAGTCCTGAGAGAGCTCTTAGTTTCTATTAGCAAGGGGTCCAACCAATAGTTGGATCAGATTGATACACCCAGACACACGCGTGCACTCAAACACACGGTTCTCATGGAGGAAGAACAGCCAAAAAGATATCACCAATGCAGAAGCGGAAAAGGAGAGGGAGGGGGTAGCAGAGGAAGAAGAGGGGAAGAGGAGTGGGAGGATGCTGAGCATCAGGTAAATTAGTGTTAGACTGAAAGGTTATATAAAAAATTGAGGTGGGTGGAAGAGTGGTAAGCTCAACCTCGAAAAAAGGAATACATGTGCGCGTGAGTGAGTGAGTGAGTGAGTGTGTGAGTGAGAGAGAGAGAGAGGGATGATGATGATGCATCAGTAGCATGCTGCGATGTAGTTGTGAGAACTATGTTCATGGTTTAGACAACTTTACACTTACGAACAGGAGGATAAGTTTCTCTTGTTAGGATAATTTTTTTCATAGCAAGAGAGCTACCAGTATAGAGTATCAACCTAAAATGGTTTCCTTCTGTATGTAGAAAATTGTAATGTTAAGAAACTAGTAATACACATGCAATACAAGCCACTACCAGCTAGAGACGTGGTGAATGTGCAGCTGGAGTAATGAGGTTTTGGTACAAACAGAAACTAAATGAGAGAAGATAAAAGGGTGGGAGTGGAAGAAATGGTGGTGCACGTGAGCTTTCCCAGCCAATTCAAGGGAGCCAACTTCAGAAAGCTAAACTTTGTATTTCAGAATTCAAAATTGGATTGTTCAAGTAACTCTAATCACAACCCGTTACGAGCACTGGATAATGAACTCACAGGTCAGTGCTCTTGATTGACTCATATCCTTTTGAACCCAAAAATTCTGTACCTTGCTGAAAACCCGATCTTTGTTTACCAACCACATATTGTTTAGCCAGATCAAATCCCCTGCTGATGCCTTCCTCAAAAAATCCATTTGTGTTGATTCTTCCCCCAACTGACAAAGAAATCTTGGTGGAATTGCCAAATATGAAATCAAGCACAATTTTGCAAAGAAATATCCACTTTTTTGTCAAGAAGAGATGGGAAAGACAATCTGGTTTAAGGTCGCTACACATCTAACTGCATAGCTCGGGTCTACATTGCATATATCCATTTCAGTCCTCCCCTCCCTTGAAATGGCTGAGCATAGGTCTGATCTGCTTTTCAATCACCTCCTTGGTGCCTCTTTAGTTGCAGGATTTCACAACAGTCCTATGGCTGGTCCTCAGCATTCAGGTATTTAGCACTGCTTTTGCTTGTCACTACTTGATAGTTTGGAATATGGTGGTGGCTGTTGCTTTAAACTTATCAGTGGACAAGACAAAAAGCTCATTGTCACTCAATGCTCTAGGCAAATGCTTTGAGGGTTGCAACCACAACAAAGCCTAACAAGTAGAAACCTTCTACCACTAACCAATTCAAATCAGTATTTTCCCATCATTGATAGTAAAAGCGTTTCTTGACTAAATCCAGAAGACAATGTAGCAAAGAACAACCAAATTTACTCATCGGCAGTGGTTACTAGTTACTACATTGAACTTGATAAGCAGATGTGCCCGACCTGTCTAACTTGAAATGATTACTAGGCAAAAACTACATTAACCGAGTCCTATAGGAAATTGAACATCAATATGCTAGTGATTGGATCATAAAGAAGCAACAACAACTAAGCCTTTTCCCATACTAGACGGGGTCGGCTAGATTGGATCATAAAGAAGCATTTCGCAAAAATAAACAGTTGTTCTCTGTCCATTCAACACGTCTTGACTTAAATTCTACTCTCAATTTCCAATTTCTTCATTGCAACAATTTCCAGTAGGTAATCGTTGCAACAAGCTTGACAGCAAGACCAAAATCTACATGAAGCCCAATGTCTATTGTTAAGGCTGATTCAAATGGACAACTCTACAATTGAACCAAGATCAAGAATAGGGAAACTGGTGGCTAGAAATGCTTCCCATAAACAAACACGGATTCATTTCAATAAGATCTAAATTCCCCAAAATCTCACCAGTATGAGTTTTACGGAGTTTCAATGCATCATACATATGTTGCATGAATCCCATCCATGCCTGTTACAAAGCTGGTTTGTCATGCCTCTCACTCCACCATGGCTCCATGCCCCCTATTGTTATGCCCTCCTTAAACTAGCTTGGAGAATAACAAATACACTGCCTGAAGCTCCTCAAGACTGCACAAATACACATTCAAGTTAGGAGCACAAGCTACAAATTTTCAATGCTTGTAGAAGACTAAAGCTCATAGACATTATGATACTTCTCTAGAAGAAATGACCTCTCAATAATCAATTAAAGCTAAAGAGAAGTTATATGTCCTTGTGGAGACCAGCTTTGGATTTTATTGAAGAGTTGGAATAAACATTTTAAGTTTCTTTGACATTCATGCAGTGAGCTTTCTTACGTTACATATGTAACTAACTTCTGCTGGTCCTTTACATTCAAGAAACTACTCTTCTAAGTCAAGTTTGATACCAGAACCTCCAAGATAATTTTCCTCAAACTTCATTTATTTTGTGGAGGTATCCCATGATATTTATTGATCTAGAAAAAGCTTATGATAGGGTACCGAGGGAGGTTCTTTGGAGAACTTTGGAAAAAAGAGGTATCCCATTGACATATATTAACCTTATAAGAAACATGTATGATGGTGCAAAAACATGTGTGAGGACTCATGAAGGAATGACAGACTTCTTTGAAGTTAATATTGGGTTACATCAAGGATCAACTTTAAGTCCATACTTATTTATAATGGTGATGGATGAGTTAACAAAACATATTCAAGATGAAGTACCTTGGTGTATGTTATTTGCAGATGACATTGTATTAGTGGAGAAGTCTAAGGAAAAAGTTAATAGAAAATTGGAACTATGGAGAGAAACATTAGAAAGCAAAGGCCTCCGACTTAGTAGAACAAAGACAGAATATATGGAATGTAAGTTTGATCATTTGGTTACTTCAGAGGACATGGAAATTAAAATTGACACACATTGCATTCCCCAAAAGGAAAGTTTTAAATACCTAGGGTCCATTTTTAAGAGTGATGGAAGAATTGATGGAGATGTTACACATAGAATTAATGCTGGTTGGTTAAAATGGAGAGGAGCATCAGGTATTCTTTGTGATAAGAAGATACCATTAAAGTTAAAAGGTAAATATTATAGAGCAGCAATTAGGCCTGCCATGTTTTATGGTTCTGAGTGTTGGGCAGTTAATCATCAACATGTACAAAAGATGTCTGTGACAGAAATGAAGATGTTGAGATGGATGAGTGATCATACAAGAAAAGACCGCATACATAATGAGGTTATTAGAAACAAATTAGGAGTGGCACCAATAGAGGATAAAATGAGAGAACATCGTTTAAGATGGTTTGGACATATAGAAAGAAGATTAAAAGAAAAACCTGTAAGAAGGTTAGAAAAACTAAATTTGGAAAGTATTAAAAGAGGTAGAGGACAACCACAAAAGTGTTGGAAAGAAACAATAAAGAATGATCTAGCTTATTGGGAGTTAACTGCTAACATGGCACACGATAGGGATCTGTGGAAACAAAGAATCCATGTAGCCGACCCCGTCTAGTATGGGAAAAGGCTTAGTTGTTGTTGTTGTTCATTTATTTTGTGGAGGTAGTGGGTGATGTGTCCAATTTAGCTCCCAATGCTGTTATTAGTGTTACATTTGATGCCCCAGGCAAGCATAATCACTATATGAATTTTAATCTTGTTTTGCAACACCATGCTAACTCTGCCCATGTTAGTGATCACCCTTGCATGGCTGGTCCCAAGCCCAGATAAAGGAGGAGGGTTGCGTTAGGCTTCTGACAACCAACGTAAAACTTTGTCGAACTTATTTATCATGGATTCTACAAATTATGATAGGGTTCTGTGGAAACAAAGAATGCATGTAGCCAATCTCATCTAGTATGGGAAAAGGCTTAGTTGCTGTTTTGCAGCACCATGCTATTTGTTTCGGTGTGAATGTGTGATACAGTTTGGTTGAACTACACTCCTATTAAGGAGATAACCAAAACGTTTTATGGAAGCCAAGGTCAAGCATTTAATCACAGTGGGAAAAATTAACTTATCTCTCGTGTATATTATATATTGAACAATCATTTTATATCCTTATTCTGACAAGAATAATTGATGGTCCTAATATTATCGGTGATGCCTCTTTATTTATTAAAATTCTTGCCTATGACTTTAGAGCTAAGTTGCACTTCCTTTTCCTTCAATGTGGAATAAACTTGTGTGCGTATGCTGTGGATGATACATGTTAAGCATTTTATTATAAATTATTTGCACCTGTAATGTAACATTCAAACATAAATACTTGAAATTCTGGCATCAAAACGTTAGTTATATTACCATGTCCTTAACCCGTACACAAAATCCTATTCAACTTTTTTGTTATTTTCTTCTTCTGGTATCAGTGCTATTTTATACATTTGTCATCAAGTTTACAACTTCTTGAAACTCTAACCAAGTCTTTAAACCATAGGTGTGCAGACAGCAGTCACAGCACAATTAGGCTCCTGAAAAAAATCAAGGACATCACACATAGAGGTAGTAAAATCTTTAAAGACTTCAGGGGAAAAGGAGAAAAGAAGAATATGAGGTACATATAGGTTTGTAGATCTTAAATTCCGATCAATCCTCTTAGGTCATAGGTTTGCATCTTCCTCTCCTAGATTCAGAAGTTTATCATCTTCATGCTTGAATAAGCCATTCCAACTAGTGGAGGTTATCATCAGTCAACAGAAAGCTTTTGGCTTCACAGCCAGTTTGTTTACTAGCAGCCTATCCTTTTCTTCACAAACCCGCAACAGATGCACATTTGGGTATTGGACTCCTGAAATTTCATCAGAGAGCCAAACCCCTAGCCAGTGAGCTATGCCTCTTCAGGGCTCAGTCAACAAAAAAATTGAAATGCATAGTAGGGAAGACACTCTTCTTTTATGCATGACAACATGTTGGTGCTTATGATCTTCCTCTTGTACATCCATATATTTGTTCTTCTCATGCATGAAATAAGCTTTTCAAGGGTTGAATAAGGATACTACATGCCTAGTTGTCAAAAGAGCACAGTACACATAAAACATGAGGCCATTCAATTTTCTCTTGTTTAAATATATAATTAGGTTGAAAATAGTCTTTACCTAAAAAGTTCAGGAAGAAGATCAAAGAAAGGAGGGGAAGTACTTATGATCTAGTAATTCAACTTGGCACTTAATCTACAGGCACTCGATGATGTATCATTTTGACAAAAACAAATCTACAGTATCAAGGCCTGATACAAGGCCTATCCACAGTATTTTTAGATGTATATATGCCTTTTGGTTAGATTTTCTCAAAGAGTGTGCTTTGTTGGCAGCCCCAGTAACTGATTCCTTGGACCTCTTTTATGTATATTAGCGATGTTCTCTGATCAGGATAATGGTGTACAATCAAACACAGAAACATAGTTTCCTACAATCCTAAGAAAATAATGCCATGGGTAGGACAAACTTATTTAGTTTAAGCAGATCACACTGATTTACTAGTTCAGGCACACATTAATGATTTAGAGAACTTGTCAAATAGTTCACATGAAGGAGAAACAAATTACAGAATATAAAACTGCAGAACATGTAGTTTGTTTCCAAAAATAGAAAGCATGTACAGTTAGTTGCTTCAATTAATCAATGTACTCTCACCCTCCGCAGTCATTGTGTGTCATTACTTAATGGTAAACTGGGAGAAGGTTCAAATATCCAATAATTTCAGACACAAATACTTTTCTAAAGAGGTTAAGTCGATTTTCCCTTTAGCATCATGAACACAGCGTACAATGATGAAGTGTTTCATGTACTCTTGTATAGTCGCCATACTGGAGTCTGGAGGTAATAATGATGACATTTCTCGAAGGGATAAAATGGAACGCATAACGGATCGTGCATTTTTTCTACTTTCTGTAGGACACTTTGTATGAAATTCTAGGTTAACGGCTAGTATATCTGTTTTGCGATCACCGTCTTAGGTAAAAATCCTCCTTGAAACTCCACCTTTCTTTTCTCCACAAGAAAATCTGGGTTGACAAGGAAATTAACAAACTGGAGATCCGGTGTTGTTATTAGACGCATTATAGAAAAGAGCTTCCACTGGCAACTAATCACAACTCCAAGATTAAGAAGCAGGACAGAACCTGCATGGAGTAGTGAAGCACTTATCATATGTCAAAGAAACTTTATTTGAGGCTTTTTAGCAGATGCAAGTGAGCAAGCAGCTAAAGGAAGAAGAAGAAACAGCATATCGTTGACACATTATCAAACACACTGATAGATTTATTTGAATTCAAGAGAAAATTCTATATTTCCAAGAACAAACCAAGGCAGAGACTCACAAAGAATATATTTCTTGATACACACAGCTGTAATCCGCTAAGCAGTTCCACCAAAACAATCCCGTCAAATGACAACTATAATTGAGAATGTTAGAGAAGACTACCACAGAATAAAGCAAGAATACACAGTAACTTCGCGTACCAACATCCTGCAAAGTTTTTCAAGAGGCAATTCAAACATGAAATATTTGTGTAGGTATACCTCACAAGGCAACCGCCTAAAGGCTCTCAAAGAATCAAAGCCCCCATCAGACTAATCCATTTTTCTATTGCGACCATCCCTTCTTCCTAATAGAACCAATCCATGCAGCATAGGTTCTTTACATGTTCAAAACTTTAAAACTCGTCGATGCAAAACTTGGTGCAAAGGGGAAGATGTATTCAAACACCACCATAAGTAGAAGCCCTGGATGCCATACTAGCAACGTGAGCCTGCAGCTGAGCAGCCCTCACTTTCGCAGACGTCGCCCGATGAAAGAATTGCTCGCGAGAGAGCGCTCTTATGTTCCTCATGTAAGCATCAAAAGGGATCACCCCTTCCTGAATTGCCTTATCCAACGAATAAATGGTGTCTTCGATCGCTAAATCGGCGGCCGTGCACTCCAGCATCTGTCTCGACAGCGCATCTGCAGGATGGAACACGTCGTCCACGTCGATCTCTGCCCTCTTCTTCTTGTCACTATTTTGCTGAACCCACCCCTCGAGCACATCCGTATTCATGAGCACAATCTGAAGCAACTGCTCCAATCCTTCCTTCTCGTCCCGCATCTCTCTCAACCCATTAGTGGTCTCCTCCTCCCGCCGCCTCAACGCGGCCTGCATGTTGAACAGCGAATTCATCTCGGCCTCCCGCGACTTCCTCAACTCGACGGTATCAGAACGCAGCCTCTCCACGAGCTTATTGATCACATTCTTCTTGAAAACCTCAGATGGGTCGTCCGTCGCCACCGGCCGCGGCCGATGAGGGGACGCCGCTGCCGGCTGTGCATGAGCATAGGGCGAGAGAAGTCGATTGGGCAAAGGGCTAGACGAAGACGAGGCAGAGGACGGTAACCGGGCCGGATTCGATGAAGAAGAAGAAGAAGAGGGACGATGGGCGGTAGATGAGGCGGGGTTCTTGGTGTAGAGGGGAGGCTCCTGGCCGAACAAATGTCCCATATGGCGAACCAATTCGAGGAGATTGGAGCTCGGAAAGATCCAATTCTGGAGGTAGGGGATGGAGACGAGGCCAGAGGCAGAGACGAGGGGGTGAGAGCGTCGGATGATCATGTCGCGCGTGGGGTTGAGATAGACGCAGGGGGGTCGACGAGAGTACGACTCGATGAGCCAGATAACGACGGGGATGTTGTAGGTAACGTGGTTGTAGAACATGGGGATGGTGCCGTCGGCCTGAAGGAGGGTGACAGCGCGGCCGTCGTTGTAGGTGAAGATGGCGGTCTTCACCTGAAGGGAAGGGTGTTCCTGGACGAGGGCGATCAGGTGTTGCCGGATGAACCACTTCACTTCTTCACTGTAAGGGAGCGCGGAAGGCCCTCTTTGCGAGAGGACGTTGTTCAGGAACTGAACCAGCACCTGCGACGAGTGCGGCCCGTTGTGGATTGGGGAAACCATGGCGCAGATTGACGATGACGTCGATCGGGTGCTTCCTATAAATAACCGCAGTCAAGAATAGATGGTGGTGTCGATCGGAGGAATCGAACTAACAACCAGATGATGATGATGATGATGATGATGATGAAGAAGAAGAAGGTGATAGGAGAAAAGGCCAACCGGTGATTGAGACGAGCGATTGAATAAGAAGTTTAAGGAGGCTGTCTTGTGATGGAAGGAGGTCGGCCTTCAGCAGCTTTATTTACTTGCTCTTTCAATTCGTTTTATACGGTATTATAAAAAATGGTAATGCATACGTATTAAACCGATATGATATATATTAAGGTATTCATATCGCAAAACACCATCGATCCCGCGGTTTTGTTTTCTTTTATATTTGTATTCCCAAAACCAATTCTTTTCTCTTTGAAAATCTCATATGTATTCTACATGCACTAATCGTAACACTATTAAATATTAAGTTTCAAAACAAGATCGAGATGATGAATGCGTGTGATTTCATTTGTTTCCATGTTGAATCTATTGTTTCTTAATTTTGTGCACGTTTTAATTTTTAAGTCTTTTTATTTATGGTTTGAAAGAATAATTTAAAATTTATGATACATAATAATACTATTAAATATTAAGTTTTAAAACAAGATCGAGATGATGAATGCATGTGATTTTATGTGTTTTCATGTTGAATCTATTGTCTCTTAATTTTGTATATATTTTAATTTTTCTTTATAAGTTTTAAAACAAGATCGAAATTATCCACCTATGATACACACGTCACGCTATACGGGATCCAGTATCATATTTACAACATTGGTTTTATATGTGAATCATACAATTTTTTATACCAAGAAAAGTTTAATCAAATAGTATAAGGAAGCCTTAACAAGACATTTTATTTATACCTTTTTTATACATAAAGTTCCCAACAAAGAACATTAGATCCAAATCTTAATCCAATGAAGCGACAAAGATCCGATTAAAGTAATTTTTCGTGAAGACCAAATGGTTATTGTTTTTGCTCCCAATAAAGATTTAAGGACTTTATATAATCGTACTTGGGCATGATCATCATCATGGGTGATCGGTTGATTGGCCATTTGCTCTTCATAGAGAGAAAATGGAAATTGTCTTTGATCGCAATAGGGACTGTTTACAGCTCGGTCGTCGACCCGCAATCTTGTTCATATTCGGTTCATTAGCTCTTCGACGTGAACTCTGAACATTTTGGCAAACTGAGGATTAAAGCCAAAACTGCAAGTTTCTAGCACCAAACCATTTTTTATTCAATCCAAACTCCAGTATTCGAAACTCAGGAGGAGAAGAAGAAGACGAGCAGCTCAATTGTTTGGAGATCTGCAATTTGAATTGAAGGATCTGAATGCACATTCAACATTACAGAGAACAAAGCATAGAAAATTACTCCCCATCTACTTGAGGACCTGTTGCATCGACCATTAAAGAACCCCAACGATTACCTGCAACGTAATCCAAATTGCTGTGCAAAGAAAGAGGAAAAATCAAACGGAGGAAATGCACTAAACGTTTGTATATCGGGGTTCTTCAGAATGCTTGAATCAATAAAGTTCGATTCTGGTACAACGGAAAGAGAAAATCTAGTAGGTCTAGGCATTCCATATCGATGAATAGTAAATTCTAAGCAAGGATCTGTCAAATCAATGGAAGATTCTAAGATCGGATCTCATGAACATAACAGAAGAAACGGTTGTATAGAGAGAAGAGGAAAAAAGAACAATTGGTAAAGTACATGAGCTTTTCTTCCAACTGGTGATACTTTCAGAAAACAGAAACCATGACTAACTTCTTTGAGCATGCCGCACGAGCTACTTATGCAGCAAGCCTTAAAATGACAGATTCTGAAGCAATTTCTTGAATTATTTTCCAGATTTTCTTACCGTCTGTGGATGAATATGAATGAATCATGAACAGTTTTGATCTTTTCATGGTTATTTGTCACCGAGTTACAGCTCAATGCGACTTCTTCTGTTAATCATTTGGTTTTGCCGGACTGCTAGTCACAATTCCTCATCGATTTGTGTGATACATCACCGAGGACAGCCGCGCTGCTTCTCTCATGGTTGCCAGAGAGAGAAATGACAATGGGAATCAATACAAGAAAAAGATAGGGAGAAGATGGAAAACTAACATATGGATTTTGCCTGGTTATTCAAGAGACTACTTCATCTACTAAAGAAGAAAAGATGGAAAAACTAATATGCAACATCAATCAAGAAGAGTTTCGCATCAAATATACGGTAACTTGTACCTTTCTATACAATCTCAACGTTTATTAATTGCGAGAAGAAAAACCCAATCAATTGGTACGAAAAGATAAACTCCTTCAAAATTACAATTTAACTTCTTACATTCTTAAATATCCAAATGTCAGAATCTATCATAAGAGGAGTAAAGCTTCTTGACTGTTGCTTGCTTACTTTCAACATACTCATTTTCAGGAAATTGAACTCTCAAATCGCATGCTCTTGTTAACTTGGCTATCATCATTAAGAGTGCAAAAGATTGATTTTGGGCAAAATGAAAATGGGAAATGACGACCTAATAAGCAGATTATTACTTATTCTTTTCATATTACAGCAAACATCAGTCTGTCATCAACAAAGATACAGAATGACACGCTGTCCATCATCACCATTGAGCGAAATGCTTCACGTGTGAATTACATCATAGCATCACTTTAGGACACACCTTTAAAACCTAACAAGATCTGCTTCATAGTGCAAAAGAATTAGTTAGAATCTGCATGCAAATCATAAAGAGGAGTTCAAATGTTTCCAGGAACCGGATACCCAAAATTTGATTAGGACATATTCCTTCTGTGTCATGATGCAAGACACTTAAACAAGAAAGGAAAAGATAACAGCAGAATTACCATACATCTAGATCAACACAGAGAATGGCATTAAAAACCACCGCATATTAATGCGTGGAAAACCTTCGATGCATGAAGCTCTCGTGAAACGCATATAGTATCTCCAAACAAACTCCGGCCAAAAGATACATAGTATCTTCAAAAGAAACACTTGAGGATAAATATGCTTTAATGCTTCCTTTTGAATTTGCTCCCCGATAAAATCTAATTAACTAAATACCTATAAGTACACAGTATTTTCAAGGAAACACTTGAGGATAAGTATAATCTAGTGCTTGTTTAAGTATAAAAGATATTCTCCAATTATTTATGTAACTGAAGTTCTTACAAAACCATCAATTCGAAAATTAGAACCTCTTATGGTTTGCTAAAATTGCTACTTAATGCAGCTTCTCATTGTTTATTAATGGCAATGATGGATACAAACATGGAAGTGAAACCTATATAGAAGGATATTTATCTAAACAAAATGAAACCCATATAGAAGGAAAAGAGAGGGCAACAAAAACACAGAGGAGGATCACAAAGAAAGTAAGGGCAAGCATGGAAGAAACGAGGTTCCTACTTCCCATGAGGTTTCGGGAGTAAGCTTCCGAATCGTAAAGTTCACATCTATAATAGGGGTATCCAGTGACTCTAGCTTTCTTTAATGCAGGATATGAAGAAGCCAGAAACCCATGAAGGGAAAAGGGACAAAGAAATGACAGGATATCCTTAAAAAAAATATAGGTTTCTTTTTTACAAAATCCATGCCAAATAATCCTTAGCTATCTTCTCCCAACCCCCTGCTATTACCTCCCATTGGGCAAAATTTCTTCCCAACTTTCACCTCTCTATGTACACTTACCTTGCAAGCTGATTTTCCAGCACCCTTGTTTGACAACGGATGCAGCAGGCTTGCATGAAAAAGCATAGATGCAGCAGGTCTTGAAGTGAAAATTGAATGAAGGTACTAGATTAATAACACGAAAAATAGTAAATACAGCAAAGCTTATCAAGGAAACAACCACACTAAAGCTCCACTAGAATGCAAGTTTGACATGGTTTCACTATAGATACCAAAAGCAAAACCAATACCAAGCTTGATTGAAGACTCAGGTGGATCGAGAAAGGCAATGTAATGTTTCTGGGACAGCTCGAGCACCTAACGTAATGCCACTCAAGTGGTAGGTATACATTGCATTCCATTAATATAACAGCTCAAGAGGAAAAGAGGTTTGATAGTTGTTTTGCTTTCGGCACTATGAGAATTTATTAAGGAGTTAACAGATGATGTTAGTTATTACTTTTGTTACAGTGAAGAAACTACAACAAAGTATCAAATTAAGAACAAGACTCATGCTGTCACTTATCCAGATGCATTCCTATGTTCCCCAGTTCGAGCAACCTAAGCAATGGTCTACCCACCAATATGCTTTTGGTGTACACCATTCTTAAATACATACGGAAGGTGGAGCTGCAGTTCTCAAACATGCAGTTAAATTGTACCCATTTCTGAATGAAATGTGAACTACAGGAACGGAGTGAGCTGTCTTAAGTAGCTATTAGATGCAATACTTGTAACTAGAACAATTTGTTCTTATTTCATACAGAAATGATCATTCCTAACACCAATTAGGGACAGCTTTTCTGTTCTTTGGAAATGGTTCCGAGTCTTCCCATCGTTCCTAAACCTCATTTTTGTAACGCAAGTGTCGGAGAAAACTCAGCGACAGTCACATATAGTTCGTCTTATCCTCCACAGAGCTCGCCGAGGGCCAATGTGGTTGCCCAAATACGTAGAAAAGGAATGCTAAAAAAGAGACAAGATGCCTTACGAGAACTCAACAGAAGAATGCAATACAACCAACATAAAACATTGAACCACACGTTATTCAGATCTCTTGAGGACGCGAAGAAGAGCCACTTAGGTTTCAAGACATGCCAATAACTTCTAAGCAAGAACTGGTAAAAGAACAGTACGTTTCACCGCTACCACACACACTTCAGCTTCCAGCACGGTAGGGAAATAACAGCATGCTTCAACCCAAATTATTTCCACAAATCACATTCTTCTAGTTTGAAAGGCCAACAAGGAACCAATGATCCCCTGACCATAGACATGGATCACCCAGTAACGAATCGAAGGAGGAAACGAACAAGAAAGAAAAGGAAACCTAGTAAGACGAATCATCATTCAGCAACGGAGAACATATATAGTGTTAGGAGCGATACAAGCATCATTCAAACGCCTAAAAGATACTCCAGAACACAGAAGATAAAGAGGGGGCAAAATACAACACCGTGGCAATCGATCAAATGATTCGACTACATGGGTGATTCCAAATACAACGGAAGTCCTTTGAAAAGGATTGATGGCGTACACGGTACGAAGACGAGAGGTTGATTAATGGTAGGGGTTTGGATTCAGTTGATGTCGGTGTCGTCGAAATCGTCGTCGAAGGCGTTGAAGAAGAAGTCGTCGGCCAGGGGCTTGTCCGGAAGGGCGTCAGAGATGAGGTCGATGGGGTCGCCTTCGTCGACGTCCATGGCGACAATAGCGCTCTGCTCCTCCATCGACTGGTACACGTACACAGGAACCGGAACAGGCTTCATCGATCCGCAGGCACGAGAGAGAGAATGCCTTAAAAGTGCGGTAGAAAACTTTTACACGGTAAGAAAAGCGTTGTCCTAAACGTTAAATAATTTTGAGAAGTTGAACTCTATTAGTTTTTCAAAAGAAAACCCTTCAAAATATGCATGAGGTGGCCAGTTGGACTGGCCTGGATGGTCCAACCATTTCGAGAACCAGATACGGGTCACTAATCGGGCCACCAGGTCGGGTCACTTCATGTCCGGTCCGAAATCAGATTGACCTGGATATGACCCGATTCACTGTTCGGGTTCATTTTGAATATGGGTGTTCATGATTTGGTTTGGTTCGGTCCTAGTCCCAACCTCGAACCAAACTGCTAATATTGGTTCTCGACTTTTAAAGAACCGAACTGAAACGTACTTTAGCCATAACAGAACCAAACCAAACCACCGGTTCCAGTTTGATTCAGTTTTGAATCATGGTTCTACTTATTTAAGAGTTTTGTGAAGTACAATGTATTATGTCATTAGATTATTTGGATCCATGGTCCATAATTTATATATATAAGGTTATAAAACTTTATAACCTCATATACATATATATATATATAACTTATAAACTTATCAAGATTTATTTCCATATGAATATACAAACTTTATATATATTCATATTTTATATCTATATAAGGTTATAAGACCCATACAAACTTTATACACATAATGGATGGGTTTGGTTCAATTCTTATGGTCCGCTTCTAACACTGGAATCGTGAACCGAACCGTCAAGTTTTTTTTCCTGCTAGAACCAAACCAAATCAACTGCCAGACATCTAGAACATAACAAAACTGCCAGTTTGTTCAGTTCGGTTTGGTTCTGGTGGTTACGTGAAATATATATACACTATTATATATGACCCAAATGCAACCTATATGCGTAAAATATATATACACTATTATACTTAATTTGTATAGCATATGCATTATACTATCCGTAAATATGTACATATGTACTATATTATACATAACTACTTATATATATATAGAGAGAGAGAGAACTTGGTTTATGCTAGCACACAGATGTACTTAATTCACATGTATACCTTAGATGTACTTAATTCAAATCTCAGTCTAGGTATAATGCTCTCTCTCTCTCTCTCTCTCTATATATATATATATATATATATATCACAAAGACCTGTTCGAGTTGCTCGTGAGCCAAATAAGCTTTATATGTATTCTATGTATATAAAATTACACAATATTCCTAAGTTAAGAATATTGATTAAAATGTGGACCAAGCATATCTATAGTTGGAGCTGATGTTGCTTGGCTATATTTCAAAAAACCATATTTGTTCCCCAAATTCTGTTCGTTCATGAACTCACTCAAACTCGAAAAGGAGACAAGCAACAAGCTGAGCTTGAGTTGCTCGAACAAAATTTGAGCAAATCTTGGGCCTGGAGATCGAAGCTCCGAACGAACCGAGCAAAGCATTTGTTAGATGAACCAGATCAAGTTTGCCTATACTCACATTCAGCTCAGCTCGATTACAGCCCTAGTACCATATGTGACCTACCACATAAAAGCTTCGGTACGAGCGCCATGGGTCAAATCCTTACAAGACATGCAATACCTCGGTTGTGTCTCGATGATTTCGTGATTCAGGTCGTGTTCGTTTTCTTGTAGTTTCATGTTCATGTCAAAAACAGGTAAACTGAATTAAGTTATTTCGTGTTAGGTTTAGCAGAAACAAATACTATTTGAGATGTGTTTGTGTTGAGTTTTCGTGTCGTTGTCTTATACTGCCATCCCCAGAAACCGTACTATGTGAAACCGAGTCAAACTGAACCCAGATTAGTCAACAAGAGCCCTTTATGTGAAAACACAGTCGAACCGAACCCAGCTTGGTCTTGAGTCAACACCAACTTCAAAGGAAAAAGAATGGAGCAAGAAGAGGAGTGCATGAAAATGACAGGAAACACGACAACCGCTAATTCTAAAATAAAGAGGCAGAAAAAAGAGTATGAAATCAACAGAATGTTAAGCTGAAAATGTCTCTTTATATGTTTCTCCAAAAGTCATTTTCTACTTCACCACCATTCTCCAGACCTCAACAATAACCATTCATTTCGCAATCTATCGTATCCACTTATTATTGAGTAGTATGAATGTCTCATATTTTTATAAAATTTAAATTATATTTATGTCACGAAAAAACAATAGATATATATAATAAAAGATTTTAAAAAATTTATGAGTTAAGTGTCAGTTGAGGTGGTATACAGGACATGGATTTCAATTGTTCCTGTAACTTTTTCATTGATTTTCTAAAACTCATCTAAAACAGTCGTCTCACCTCGTTTCTATATAGGTCCGTTAATATATATACATACATACACATGAGAGAGAGAGTAGAATATGTCCATCGATTTAATTTCATGTAATTTTTGTTGCCTTCCACCACTTGAATCATCCTCTGGTGCCATTAACCACTTCCTAAACTTGTTATTCCTTTCTAGCACCAATGGTGGACAAGATATAACAAGCGCTTCAAACCATACCGTCTTGTTGCTGAAACAAAACACGGTTGGAACGACAAATGCTTTTGGTGGCACAGCGGTGTCCTTCAGTTGTGCCATGCCATCAACAAACACGGATGAAGACAAGATCTCTCTCTCTCTCTCTCTCTCGCTCGCTGCCAGAATATATAAAATAACCGACAAATCAATAGCCTCACCTTTTGTCTCGTCGCACAGAGCACGAAGGGAGAGGTGTTGTGCAGAATTCAACACCTAACACGCACACAACAGAAAGCGAAAAGCAAAATATTTATCATTATTAACAAATCGCAAGCTCCCATGTGCCTGGATCACAATCATGGATGTAACACCAAAGAGAGAGAGAAGGTCTACACTTGGTCATTGTTCCTTCGGTGGGCCCCTCCGGCCGGTGACTTGTTGTGCTGCCCAATCTTGAAGGGTGGCGTCACCATGAAGCCGTTCTGCGAGTCTCCGTCCACCCCTTCGTTATGCCACGCATAGGCAAGTCCACCGTGGCAAGTCTTGTCCATCCCCTCCAGCTCGTCCTGAGAAGAGATGCGCAGCAACCCCAGCTTGTGCAACACAAAGAACAGCGGCCCCATAGTGGCGCTCACCCACCCGACGATGGTCACGATCTCTTTCAAGTTCGCCACGAGAAGCTTGCCTCCTCCGCCCATGAACAGTCCGCAGGCCCCGTCCGGCCGATTCGGATATGCCTCTTTAACGTACTTCTTCGTCGTGAACAGGCCCGTGAATGTGAGTCCCCCACGCGCCGCACCCACCGTGGAGTTGGGCTGCCTCCAATGGGTCGTCGTACCGAACCCAGTTAGCGAGGTAATTGCACCCAATCAATACCAGCTTGACGAAGCCACGAAACCGCAGATAATTATGGCAGCCCAAGGCTCCACCACGGAGCACCCGGCCGTGATCGCAGCAAACCCGCCCAACAACCCATTACACATCAATCATCATTGTTCCGCCGACCCGAAAGGATCCTTTTTCCGTGCAGTGTTGTCAGGGCGGCCGTGCAACCAGCTAAAGTGGTTGTCACGGCAGTATTCTATCAACCACTGCACTCCACCGACCGGTAATAATTACACCGAATTTTCATAAGAACTTTAGAATCTTGTTAAACGAACCAGGGTTAAACCCATACCAACCGAACCAGATGCATAAGGTACAAGCACAACCAAAACCTGAGGCACTATGTCGTAACGTAGCGCATGGTCTGGGATCGGCATGATCGAACCGGCCTATCCTGGGGCCTTCGATGAGAGCGTTCCATAGGCCGGCGATGCCACCGACGAGGTGGACGACGCCAGAGCCGGCGAAGTCGAAAGGCCCACTGGTAGAGGAAGTTGCTGTAGTCGAAGCTTTCCGTGGGGACGTCCTTTAGCCCGAAGAAGTGGCGGCCGATGAAGCCGTTGGAGGGTGCACCGAAGGCGAAGGCAAAGCCGAAGAGGTAGTAGAAGATGCCTCCGGCCGCGGCGTCGAGGACGTTGGTGAGCATGATGTTCATGGTGTTCTTGGCGCGGACCGAGCCAGCGCAGAGCATGGCGAAACCGAGCTGCATGGAGAAGACAAGGTATTCTGAAAGCGGCTGCAGATGAAGCTAGCCGCCTCAGTTGCGTTAGCCGAGCTACCTAGAAGCGGAGCTAGGTACTCCGCCGTACACGTCAGGTTGGCCATGCGTGAACCGGTCGATCAGCTCGCCTTCTTCTTCCTTCTCTGTGTCTCCGATCTGCTCTGCCTCCTCAGACACAAACAAGAAGAGGAAAAGACAGTGGGAGGAGGAACGAAGAGGGGGGGATTTTGGGAATCGGGTTTTCTTTGGGGGATAGAAAATATTGGTTCCACCTCGTTGAATCTTGTGGGGTTTATATAGTTCAACAAAGTAAGATGCGTACATATTGGCCTTAAAGTGAGATGTGCGATGAGGATCAAACATAAGAAACAAATCGTTTATACTATGGAATCACTTGCTAACCTTTTTCCTCGACCCAGAGCCAAGAAGATCATAACACTGTCTCAAGAACTTCAAAACCTATCTATGTTACTAATAGAGGTGTTTGCATATAAAACTTATTATCTCGATTTATTGTATTGTGAAACTCCAAACACCACGACCATGTTTGACAAGTGACAGATCAATGATATATCCAACAAACGCAGTTGTGATACAGACAACAAGGTAAACCGCAGAGTGTCAGCAGAGGGTACAAACGAACAAGATCTGTGATTGTGTGTTACCACATATCCAAACAGGAGGGAAAGCTTCATCAAGGATGCATCACAAGCACACATCTAAGACAGTCTCCTTCATGCATCAAATCAAATGCTTTGTTGATTTCTCCAAGCGTCACTTGGTGAGTGATGTACTCCTCTACCTTGATTTCCTGCCAAATTATACTTTTACGTTAATACTGGTCTCATTTCCCTTCTTCATGAGATAGTTCCTTATGGAAGTGTGCGCACACACATGCACAAGCACCTTTATCTATCATTATTTGAGATATAAATACATATATATATATATATATATATATATATATATATATATATATATATATACCTCTTAGCACATAAATATAATCCACATGAGGTATTCAAAGAATATAAGTAAGAAGTTAAAAATCAATTAGGACATACAATTAAAATCTTAAGGTATTACCGAGATCGTGAGTACACCTTTACAAAATTATTGGAATACCGTATAACAAAATAGCATGACTAAAATACCTCAACAAAATAGTGTAGTAGAGAAATATGATAGGACTTTGTTAAATATGACTAACACACATAAACACGCACTCTCACAAACCTTCTTCAGGTACTCGTCCACAAGCCATGGTACTTAAGACCGGCTCTTAAACCACCAAAGGTTGTTCCTTTCCAAACACGGCCAATCACGAGTTGAAATGGTCGGGTACATATTTCCTGACCAGAAGCTGCAACACCAATGATGACAGATGTCCCCCAACCCTGAAATCATGCAAAATCCAGCATAAGGGCCATTACCTGTCAAATACTTTAATCGGTAAAACCACCCAAAAAAAAAAAAACTACCTTGTGACAGCATTCTAAAGCAGATCTCATCACAGACACATTCCGAATTCACTCAAAGCTGTAGTCAACCCCTCCATCAGTTAGGTCAACAATTACTTGCTGTAGAGTTTTATCATAATCCTTTGGGTTAAGAAACTCTGCAACTCCAAAGGTCTTCCCTGCATTCAGATTGTTTAAAGTTGTTGCCCGCGAAAGATAATACCATAATGTGATGGAAATAATCTCTTACCATCAAACGACAATATCATAATGTGAAGGAAATAATCTCCATAACAGAGAATTGTGCACAGAAAAGAAAACCAATCTTGGTTTATTGCACTGACAATCTTATGTTGACAAAGAAATAAACTACTGGGAATCAAGAAAAACTTTCAGGCAACTGTTGCACCCAGAACCACTGGGATGAGAGGTCTAAATGTTATATCCATGCGCAGATGGGGATGCATAATGCAGGCACCACACCCACTTGTTGACAGGGGCATTGGTATCAACCCGTATATGAGAAATGCCCATTTCGTATTAGATGGGCAAATGATTCCTTATAATATCTTAGATCTAGAATTTTGACTACCATATGGAAGGTAGATAAAGCAAAGAGATTCACCGAGAATAAACTAAAACATCATGGTGTTGTTTTCCATACCAGTTTCAAACTTTTTGCTGTTGATATCAATTCCAATAATCCGAGAAGCCCCAGCTGCCTTTGCACCCTCCGCCACCTGTTCAGTAAACAACCATTAACGTACCAAATAATGTATTTCTAAAAACGCAGTTAGGTCGAATTTTCGGAACAACTTACTGCAAAACCAACTGTTCCAAGTCCAAATACGGCTACTGTAGAACCTGGTTGCCATCATCCACATATTGCCAAAAAAGTTATTCCAAGAATGCATACAAATGGCAGTATGGAGTAGGAAATAGTTTATTAGGTTGAACCATGATAAGAAAATAGCCCCATGACATTAATTCTTGAATTTGAGACCAAATAAAAACTTAAACCCCAGCTTTGACATCTAAACTACATTTCAGACGAAAACATGCAAAAACTATCTCACATAAGCTAATCTAGATTTTGATGTAGACAGCAACGAGTGAGTATCCGAAAATCCTCCAGGGTGCAATATACCTCATATCTTCACAATAAGTTCTCAATGCACACAAAAAGGTCGGCCATCATTGACAGAGTCATTTCTGCAGGGGAGTTCAATAAATCAACTCATAATTTGTGAAGGAGATGGCAGAAAAAATTTAAGCACCAATCATCGTAAGAAAAAGTAGTATATGATCAAAACATGAAATATGTTGTTAAGAACAAATTAGGTCATAAAATAACATGTAAAATTGAAAATATAACTTAAGGACATAAAAAAACATAAGTAAAGCCCATAACCACTAAGTTAAAGAATTATGATCCTAGAGCATACTGCTGATGGTTCCATGAATCAGGAAGCAGAATTTAAGAGAGGAAAAAGGCTCCTCACCTGCTGGAACCCCACATCCAAGAAAACAGATCTTATCTAGAGAAGCACTTGGATCAACTTTGGCAGAGAGCCGTGTAAAGAATCTTGATCCGAACCTCCCCGGCTTGCGGAGGGGCAACTTGAACATCTTCGATCACCAGGGGCTTGTTAGACTCCCAAGCAACAGCCGCTTCGCATAATACAACAAAAACGAACAAATTTGTCATTCCAACAGCTTACGTTTTCAGCAGAAAACAATAAAAGGACACAAACTAGTGGCAGCAGCCTAAATGGAAAACCCGCAAGAACATAGGAGAATCCATAACCAACAGAAGAAAATACAGTCACGGCATGATCCTCTATATGCACATTTCCCTGCTGGTAACCGACAACCGCCTACCCTTACACATTTACATGTACCGCCCAAAGACGTTTATCAAGAATACCGTCAACAAATTCATTATGAAAAGGAAGAAACAAACACTAGGTGAGTAGAGGTAGGCATGCTTGGGAATCGGTTTTCTTTCTTCCCCTTTTTTGTGATTCATGAATAGCACTTAATACCTCATTCAGAATGTGGCAGAGAGAGAGAGAGAGACAGAGAGCCTTTGCAGGTGATGACTTGCCCTTGAGTGGCCATGATCCAGAGAGGGCAGATGGGAATGGGATAGGGCTCCTGGTAAGAAGGACGCTACCTAGTAAACTACAATACCCAAGAGTCGCGGAGGCACGATCGGGACTTTGCAGGTGATGACTTGCCCTTGAGTGACCATGATCCTGAACAAGCCAAAGCTTGTTCAGCCTTAAGGTCTGATACTGATCACAATCTGCTCAGTCCCGCAAAAATCGCATACCATATAGCCACTAGGGGTGCGCTTGAAAGCGTAGAAGATGAGGTCGCTCCATCCCCGCGTTTAGCAGGTGGAGAGAGTGTTCGTGCCGCTTCGTCCTGCGGAGTGCGCACAAAGTGGCCACCATGCCGCTTCGTCCTCTTGCTCGCCAGAGTGGTGATAATTGATGTCATACTTAACATTACAACGTACAGAAAGCATGAGTAAAAAGTTGTGGGAAATCATGAACACGGACAACGAATTTAACTATTGCCACTTACAGAGTTTATAAATATCAACTATAATATTCAAATAAAAAATCGAAACAATTAAATTGTAATTTATTTTATTTGTAGAGTAGTTCTTCCTTAGTTTTCGTTAGAGTAAACATAACATAACTTATAAATAGTTTTTCTTACTAGAAAGTATGGTATCGACGGTATCTTGGATACGCTCAATCATATTCTCGAAAATTGATTTTGAAGTTGTATTCATCTCTCTTTTTCACTATGAAGATCAAAGTTCTCTAGCATATCACGTTGAGGTCACACCTAGAAGTTTCTCCAAGTGCCATCCGAATTAGGTCGCTATTCTTCACAACAACACTAATATAAGAAATAATCTAGCACAAAGAACATTCTCGTTAAGGTCACGACTTCGATTCCTGAGGGTGTATCTGGATTTGACCTTTCGATTAAAAAAAAATATAGGAGAATTTAATACGAAAGGGAACCCCAAGTCTCTCTCTACAATCTATTATAGGAGAGAAATGGGCTGATTTCATAATCTTCCTAATATAAGAAAGAATCTGACAGAGGAGAGAGAGAGAGAGAGAGAGAGAGAGAGAGCTGGCTGCACGGCCGGAGAGATTCCACCTACGGTGTCTCGGTGCATCCTTTCTCTCTCTATATATATAGCAGCAAGAAATCTTTTTCTAGCAGCAGAAGCTCACATAGATTACCCAGAGGCGTGCTCATCTGCATCAACTAGATGGCGAACGTCAAGGAGCTGTGGGAGGCACAGAGGACCGGCGGCCCAGCCACCGTGCTAATATTGGACCAGCGAACCCGCCGAATGCTGTTGAACAAAGCACCTACCCGGACTTCTACTTCAAGATCACCAACAGCGAGCACAAAACCGAGCTCAAGCAGAAGTTTACGAGAATGTGTAAGTTTTAATTTGTTCATCTTATACTATTGTCCATCTAGAGCTGAATGACCATTCACGGCGGCTGTGCTATGCAGCTTTATCTTAATTCCATATGGTCTTCACAATTTATATATGATTATGTTTGTCTCAGAGAGGCATATGAAGATCTACTCAGAAGGATTCTACCGTTGTTTTTCATGTCTTTTTATCGGACCTTTATCTTTAATCTTTATTCTTGAATGATTTTCTCTCATTTTATCGTACAAAAATTCATATATGAGAAAACATTTCTCGACCACAAGATCCTAAGGATCAAAGGTTTTGAGATTCAATGTGATCCAGTAACTTCAGTGACCTACGTGGAGTCCCACGACTCTAGGATTTTGAGATCAACTTGGGGTCTTGACGACCATGACCAAAGCCACCACCAATATTGATTCTTACCTGAGTCTAAAGGGAAAAAAACTCATCCAACTATTATAGTGAAAAGGAAAATAAAAACATTTTGAACCCACAAAAGTAAAAGTAGATTTTCAGAGAAAGAGATGAACAAAGAAAGGGTGATAAGAAAGGGCAAGGAGGCTGCAGCCAAGGCCATCAAAGAATGGGGCCAGCCCAAGTCGAAGATCACCCACTTGGTCTTCTGCACCACTAGTGGTGTAGACACATGCCTGAAGCTGATTACCAACTCACTAAACTCTTAGGCCTTCGCCCATACGTGAAGAGGTACATGATGTACCAACACAAGGTTGCTTTGTTGGTGGCACGGTGCTTCGTTTGGCCAAAGATACCTTGGCATGAGAACAACAAAGGTGCTCGTGTGCTAGTTGTTTGCTCTGAGATCACTGCAGTCACATTCCGTGGCCCTAGTGATACTCACCCAGACAGCCTTGTGGGTCAAGCATTGTTTGGAGATGGGGCAGCTGCACCATTGTTGGTTCTGACCCAGTGCCCCAGATTGAGAAACCTATATTTGAGCTAGTATGGATCGCACAAACAATTGCTCCAGATAGTGATGGAGCCATTGATGGTCACCTTCGTGAAGTTGGGCTAACATTTCATCTCCTAAGGATGTTCCTGGGATTGTCTCAAAGAACATTGATAAGGCTTTGGTCGAGGCATTCGAACCACTCGGTATCTCGGTATTTTGGATCGCACACCCAGGCGGGCCAGCGATCTTGGACCAGGTTGAAGAGAAGCTGAAGCTCAAACCAGAGAAACTAGGCATGTACTAAGTGAGTATGGCAACATGTCCAGTGCTTGTGTACATTTTATCATGGATGAGATGAGGAAGAAGTCAATGGCGGATGGCTTGGCCACCACCGGCGAAGGGCTCGAGTGGGGCGTGCTTTTCGGGTTCGGACCTGGGCTCACTGTCGAGACCGTTGTGCTGCATAGTGTTCCTACACGTGGCTAGGTTTACTTGATGTCTCTCATATATATTCAGGTATGTTTTGGTTCATGCGTGACTGAACCGATGATTTAGAACTTAAATATTTTCTCCATCACGTTCTCAAAGTGCTTCCAATACTTATATATATGAACAAAAAATATTCTTGCAGTTTCTTAATGTGAAATATTTTTATAAATCAAGAAAAAATAATTGATTTATGATTTTGCAGTCATTGCTGATTCTGTGAAAATGAAAGCAATTCAGGTTGGTTCTAGTCAGATTTTATTTTAAATTGGATCTTGGTGACCCAAATCCAACCAGTGTTTAATGGGTTTCCGGGAGAGACCAAATCTTATAGATCGTTTGGGGTTCAGGATTGGCTTGAAGATGGTCTCTTGATACATCTAGTCGTCGAACCCGAAACCAGCCAACTGCAGCATAGTCTCGATTTGGTTTTAGGTAAGTCGGGACCCGTTCGCATCCATTTCTCAGCACGATACTTAATAGACGTAATTGATGTAAAATTGGAAAACTACTTTTTTTCAAAAAATTATTTTTTAAAGTGAATTAGTCAATGATATTATATGATGTGAATTAGTCAATTATATGATATTATATGAATCAAACCTGTATGAGCTTAAAACTGGTCTGAATCGAAATATTTTACACCCAAAATGCTACCCATTTTAAAAGCGGGATCCAAATTCCAGAGACTACCCAAATCCATGGGTCTGCCTGATGGATGTGGATCAGTCTAAACTGTTCCGATACGTTGACTCAAAGAAGCAAATGAAGTCATCAAACAATCCTCAGAGAGCAAACGGAATCGAAGAAAGATTTTTAATGGGGAGAAGTTGTCGTTGTCGTGCGTTGCCGTGAGAGGGGAAGAAGAAGAGGGAAGGTGGGAAAGAGGCATGGGGATTTTTGAAGGGAGTGAGGGAACGGTGTCCTCTGGTTCAGTGCATCACCAACTTCGTATCAATGGATGTAATGGCCAACACGCTCTTGGCCGCCGGTGCCTCTCCGGTGATGGTCCATGCCATCGAGGAAATCTACGACTTCACGCCACACGTGTCTTATGGAACTTAGTTGGTCATTTTAAGTAAGGAATCCATGGATTCCGAGAAGACAGGATATCTTGGGGAATTTCATCATGCCATAACCATTTCACAATAAAAATTAACAGTTTTTTTAACGTATTTATCAAATACATTACACCTCTCACGGATAACGATAAAGTTTGTAACATAAAACTAATAATGAAAGTTTTTTCATAGACGACACTCTCCCTTCTTCCTCCTTCACCAGTATGCAATTGCTTTAGAAACTCCCGTAAGTATCGTGTACAGAAATTCAACACTATATGGACGAGGTTGACAGAAATCTACAAAAACAAAGTTGTACGCATTTACGTTATAAAAAAGAAAAATATGGAGAGAAGACACCGAAAAAACTTACGCCGTTTAAGCAAACAAAAAAGACAAGAGGACAAACACTCATTTGTTTTTCTTTAAAAGCAACTTAAGAAGCTCAAGGACATGCTATTGCTAGAAGGTAGGGTCGGCCCAACAAATTTCGAGAAAAGAAGAAAATTGTAGCCAATGATGCGGGAAATTTACTCATCAACAACTGAAAACAACTAACGGCAACAACGAGGAGAGGTTTCAGCAGCGAAAGACCAATCCCGCCTTTGTTCACTCCTCCGCTCTCTCTTTTTTCATTGTTCTCTCTCTTACGGTCGTTTTATGTAAAAGAAAACCAAGCACAGTTTTCTTCAAAACAAGGTTTTCTCGAAAAACGAGAGCAGAAACCCAAAGCCACCCTAAGGAGTAAAACGCTTGTTTTGCCTTCAACTATTTTTTTAAATAACAAACAATTATAAGAAAGTTTAGATATTTTTAAAGTCAAAAGATGATTTTGCTCTTAAACAAATGTTTTTGTCTTCTCGTAGTTTATGAAAATTACTAAAAACCGACATATTAACCATTGTTCTTCCATATGTAGAATATTCATAAGTCTGCCACTGAATCAAAAAGGGTCATGCCTATTGTGTTCTAGCATAATTACACATTCAGACTGTTATATCAACATAATTTTTACTGTTATATCCTTGATCTTTTGGGATAATTACATATGGACAAAATGATTGGTTTACCCTTCCAATATTATGGTGATTACAGTGGCATTTAATAAGAAGAAAATTGTAGATTTATCCCCAAATAGGTTCTAAAATAACAAAATCATATTAAGGTTTATTACAAAATGGTACCTAGGCTCTATTTGAAATTATTTTTTGGTACTTAGCACTATTTACAATTCAGTACATGGATATTTAGTAAATTGCATTTTGATAGATAGTTGGTTACTAGACATTTTATTTGTTATATATTGCATATTGAATGTTTCTCTTTTAAACCATCTTATAGTTATTTTTGTAAAATAACTAAAAATAACTTTCGGAATTTGCGTATCTAAATTGGCAAAAATTGATAAACTAAACGATAAACTTACAAACGTGGAAAAAACATATCTTGTTGGTCCTTATAGTAGAAGGTGTGAATTATATACTTAGGGAAACAGTTTTGCCTCCCACTTATAATGCAACTGAATTAGAATATAAAATGTATAAAATATTCTTAAAGATGATACAATAGTTACAATCATAATACTGACATACATTGAGGATGACCTAATTAAGGTCTCCGAAGAATTTCAGACCGCTAAGAAGTTGCTTGACTTAATAACAACTAAATATGACATTACAATCAAGTTAATGTCTAACTACTACTCCATAAATATAACTCTTATAAAATAAAATAAGGAGATAATGTAGTAGAATATGTGAACCAGATGCTTGTAATGGTAAGAGACTTAGGTGTAGTCAAATAAGTCATCCCCGAAGCTATGTAAATATCTACTATACTAAATAGTCTTCCCCCATTATGTAATATGATTGTCACTACCATTAAATTAGGGGTTGAAATAAACCTTTTTTTACTACTACAACTAGCAATTGAATAAGAATACATAAATAAAAAAAGAAAGAAAAAATTAATAGTAATTGAAGATGATATAGGGTCCACCTGAAAGCCTAACTAGAAAAAGAATAAACCAAATAAGAAGTTTGTCAATAATAACAAGAAAGGCAGTCAATTTTTTAAGAAACCGAAAGAAACCATTTTTCGAGTTAAGTACTTCAACTATGAAAAAATTGAGTACTATAAGAGAAATTATAATAAGAAGAAGACTAAAGGTAGAAACACCAATCGAGACTAAATGAAGAAGCAGGACATAATTTGCGTGGTTTCAAAATGCCTGTATATGTACCTAAAGGAATATAAATCAATGTTACATCGTGTATATATAAAAAACAACACTTTATCAATAAGACACACCGATAGTATTAACTAATGTGTTGATTGTGCCCTCAATAGAGCACAATTTAGTTTTGATTCCTGCCTTTGTTTAGAAAGATTTTGAAACAAGGTTTTTCCTTTGTAAGGTAATCATGAGAAAACATGGTAGGATAACCTTCATTGAATTGTTTGACACTGAATAAGGATTGTTCAAACTGAATATTAATGAAAATGATGATTCTTTCGCTTATATAGATTGTGCATTTAATGTTGATGTAAATGTATGACATAAACACCTAAGTCATATAAGTTTGAAAAGGTTGAGGAAATTATCCAACTTTTATTTTATGAGTACTTTTAGTAAGTATGAAGCATGGATAAAAAGAAAAATGACAAGAAAATAAATTCTCAAAAACATAACTAGGGCAACAACCTATTAGAAATCATTTACACTGATTTGTGTGGACCATTTAGAGTGATCACATCGAGATAAAGTGTATTTTATAATCTTTATCAATGATTATTCAAGATATGCATATATATCTCTTAGTACATAAAACTGAGGTATTCAAAGAATATAAGCAGGAATTTGAAAACCAACTAGAGGATATAATCAAAGTCTTCATGTCAGATTGAGGTAAGAAATACACCTCTATAAAAATTTTAGAATACTATAAAAACTTTGGTATTTTAAAATAAAATACAATACACATAAAACTTTAACAAAATAGTACAGTAGAAAGATATAAAAGGACCTTACTAAATATAACAAGGTCTATATTAATATATGTCTCTCTATCCAAGGTATTTTAGGGAGAGGCGGTAAGTACAATCGTGTATATATTAAATAGAGTATCTTGTAAGATTTTATTCTCTACACAATACGAGACGTGGTTTGTAAGAAAATCAAATCTAAGTCATCTCATGAGGTGAGGATTTATCGCATATATGAAGATCCTTGATCGGTATAGGGATAAGCTAAAAAGCATGTCCTTGATATGTATTTTTATTGGATATCGTAAAGGTTGTAAAGGATATCGGTTTTATCATAAAGACAATGGATTAATAGGAAGCATGAATGTTGAATTCTTAGAAGAGACTAAGAATGATATCCTTGAAAATGATGATGAATATGTTGATGGGCTAGTAGATCTACATCGATCATCATTTGAACTATGGATAATGATCCAAATAATCTTTCTAAAGAAAATGAAACTTAATTAGACATAAAAGACATAAAAGACATAGGTCATACCGTCCTATTTAAAAGATTATCACACTTACCTTGCATAGAAAGTGTGCAATTCAGTGGATTTAGATAAGTTGACTGATAACTTGATATAAATAGACTCAAAAACCATATAAATCATTAGATTGAAAAACTTGATATATCATTAGGTTATTAATTTATCTAAATTAAATCATGATTGATTTACCAAAAGAAAGAAAAGTCGTATGCTATAAATGGGTTTTGGATCAGTCAAAAAGTTTAAGATAAGATTAGTTGCAAAGGGATTCTCGGAAAAATAGAGGATATATTATGTTGAAAGATATTCTCTTGGTACTAAATTTGCATTGTTAAGGATAATTATGGTAATTTAAGTATATTATGATTTTTATTTCTATCAGTTAAGTGTAACAACTGCTTTTCCTTTTATAAAAGAAGATCGAGATCATATATGTAAAGGCCAACATCCGCCCTCTCCATCAACATCGGGACACTAACGCCTTCCTCGTTGGACTCTGACAGCCGCGGCTCGTCAAGCAAACGCCCTGTGGGTGCTCGACCCCGTTGCCATCTCCGCCTCCGAATTCCACCTCCGGGCCGCCCTTGAGTTGCTCTCCCTACAGTCCACCGTGCGTCCACAGGGCCTACCAAGGTGTGGGAACTCACTCTGCTTCCTTTCTTCCTTTACCGATTACAGAATTTCGGTTCACGTGGTGTTAGATTGAAAGGGAGATAATCTAAGCATTTAGAAGAGAAATTAGCAACATGGTTCTCATTGCAATCAGGAAAATTTCGCTATTTTTTTTATTTGGACGTCGTTTCGGTCCTCATGCTTCCGTCTCAATCAGAAAAATGCTCCCAGAGCATGTTTGGAAGCAAAATTGTGTTCCTCTTTGATGACAGGAGGTTGAATAATTTGTGCTCTTAGTGTTAGATTCAAACAGAGGCCATGTGTGGGCTAGATGAATGCACCAGATGATGTTAAGTAGCAAATGATGATATAAGCGTTCATGGTGTTGAATTGGCTCCAGAGTTAGCATTAATTCAATGTGTACTTGGCAATGAGAGCCATCTATGGCCTAGTATGATCAAGTGTTGGAAGTAGAGTTAAAACGAACAAGTGATCGACTGTCCTAGGAACGCCCCAAATGATTGTGAATGCCGCCTTGACTAGTTCAGAAAATGTCGGGTATGTCACATTGATTCTTAATCGCCTTTCTGGTTTTTCTCGAGGCATAACATCATATAACTAAAAGGGAGCAGACACTACTCACACATCAACGGATGCAGTAGAAGCAGCCAAGTGCTTGGCTCAAAAGTTTGGTGCCATAGTTGCTGTGTCAGGGGCCGTTGACATTGTCATTGATGGGCATCAGGTGGTTGGTGTATCCAATGGAGTCGCGTTGTTGCAGAGTATCACTACTACCGGGTGTGCGGTCACAGTTCTCATTGCTGCCTATGTTGCCATGGATCCTGTGCATGCATTAGAAGCTTCCGGGTCAGCACTATCAGTATTTGGTATGGCAAGTGAGCTTGGGTTGCAGAAGGCATGTGGACCAGCTTCACTGCGGATACACCTGATAGACTCTCTGCATGGGTTGGATGAGCAAACTGTAGTTTCACAGGTTAAAAACTTAAAATTAATCCAATTTAAATCATACAAACATCGTGGTTCACTTGATCTATGGAGCTGATTAAATAGATCCATTGATGTACTTATTCTCCATTTGTTTGCTTAAAGCGAAGAGTTGAGAGGTGAAAAGGGAAATGTTTCTTCATTTTTGTCACAGCCTATGAAAGCTTCGATCTCCATATCATTGTCGTAAGCTATGTTCACGTTCATCAGATACTATCTTTAGAGATAACTTGGCGAATGTATCTAGTTGGGAATGCTTCACCTTAAGTTCTTATGATACAGTTTACTGATGAAGTAACTGGAAGTGGAAAACCTCAATCACTACTGCATTCGTCTGTTAGGCTTATATGATAAGCTTCCTCTGATGTATGGCTGCTTCGTATACTTCAAAATTAACAAAAAAGAAGAAGCACTCTGTTCCTTTGGTTGTTTCTTCTGTCCTTTTCAACCCCGTGATGATACTTTGAATTTTTTGACGGACAGCCTATTCATTGATGTGAAGAGATTGAGAAGAAATTCTACATCACGGGATAAATGCGTACCACCCACTGGCACTAAACAGTGCACGTCTTCTGTGGTGCTGATGTTCTCTGGAAAAGCATATTTGCATTGACCGTTAGCTCGCTGTTTTGTCCGTATCTATTGCCAGATCCCCAAGTAGCCCACGCATACAACGCCGTACTGATAAAATACAGTAATATACGGTAACATCCTCCCTCTCCTCCTATGTGCGGACGACGTCTCTCTCTCTCTCTCACACACACACAGCAGAGGAGCGAGGTAGAAGATGGCCAACATCGTCATGTTTCCGTTCATGGGACAGGGCCACTTCAACCCCTTTGTCACCCTCGCCAATCTCATTCTCCATCACCACCCTTCTCATACCCTCACCATTGTCAACACCCCCCTCAACGTCTCAAAACTCAGATCTACTCTCCCTCCTTCGACCCCTATCCGCTTCGCCACCCTCCCCTTCGACCCCGTTGCCCACGGCCTCCCTCCCGACGGCGACTGCACGGACACGCTACCTTACCCTCTCATCGTCCGCCTCTTCTTTGCCACCCGCACCCTCCGCCCGGCCTTCGAGCGCCTACTAACTGACTTGATCTCCGATGCCGATGGTCGCTCCCCTGTATGCCTCATCAGCGATACATTCTTCGGCTGGACCGTCGACGTCGCCCGGCAGCTGGGCATCCAGCATGTGCTCTTCTCCTCCACCGGTGCTTACGGCACCATTGCCTTCTTCTCTCTTTGGATCCATCTTCCTCAAACAAAGACAGATTCGGATGAGTTCCAGCTGCCCAACTTCCCAGATATTCACCTTCATCGTAGCCAGCTTGCCAACCACGCCAAGGTCGCGACGGGCTCGGATCCTTGGTCCGTATTCCTCAAAGAAGAACTCTCCCTGAGCCTCGGCACGTCTGCTCTCTTGGTGAACACGGCGAAGCCGTTGGAGCCTGGGAGCATTGAGCGACTCCGCACCATGTTTGAAGGTAAACCCATTCACCCCATCGGTCCCCTGCTTCCCTCGTCCATTCTCTCTCCCGAACCACAATCCCCCATGAATGTGGAGCAGCAGCAACTTGGAAAGAAACCGGGGATTTCGCGGGTCGAGTGTCGAGAATGGCTCGACCTCCAGTCAGCCCATTCCATCCTTTATATCTCCTTTGGATCGCAAAACACCATCTCTCTTTCTCAGATGAGGACTCTAGCGATGGCTTTGGAGGAAAGCGGCGTCGGATTCATATGGGTGGTCCGCCCACCAGTTGGATTCAAGCTTGACGAAGAGTTTAGGTCGTCGGAGTGGTTGCCCGAAGGGTTTGAAGAGAGGATGAAGAAGAAGAAGCGAGGTTTAGTGGTAAGGAACTGGGCTCCCCAATTGGCCATTCTTGCGCATGATTCCACGGGTGCGTTCTTGAGCCATTGCGGGTGGAACTCTGTTCTGGAGAGTCTGAGCCATGGCGTGCCCATCATAGGGTGGCCCATTGCAGGGGAGCAGTTTTACAATGTGAAGATGATGGAAGAGGAGATGGGAGTGTGCGTTGAGATGGCAAGGGGGAACCAGGCGGAGGTAAGAAAGGAAGACGTTATGAGGGTGGTGAGTTTGGTGATGGGTGAGACGCAGAAGAGGGAGGAGATGAGAAAGAAAGCCGGCGAAGCGAGGGAGGTACTAAGAGGGGCATGGAGAAATGATGTGAAAGAGGGTGTGCCCTTAACGGGACCTTCGTTATCTTCTTTCAATACTTTCATCGACTCAGTGTGTACTGAGAAATATTAAGAAGCATATGAATAACTACTGCATGTTTCACCCTTTTACGCTTTATGTTTTGTTTTGTGAAGTGTACCGCCGGTATCTGCAAGTTGAAGAGACCCCGACTCATCCAGTTCGAGCAAGATCTGCCCACCATGGCGTAAATAAATATCTCCCCGTGCTGGTTTTCTCCATTCACGAGGTTCGAATTCGACACCTTTCTTTAAGGGGGAGCAAGTGCCGAACCACTTGAACCAACCAAAGGTTGGGATCTTTTTTATGTTTTTTTGAATGTTCAGTTTGGTGAATAAGCTTCCATGGTCGAGTGAAACTTATGTAGAACAGTAATCCTGGTTAGGATGGGATTTTTAAATTTGGTTGGACTCTCATCAAAGCATCAACAATTGGGTTTGACCATTTGATTGTTAATTTCAGAAATTTAAGACTTTAAGGCATCATTTCATGATTTTCAAGTTTTATCAAATTTAAAGTCAATTTTATTTAAATTATATTTTCTAGTAAAAAAAAGTGGGCTTTTACATGCATAAAGTACCACCATACAAGTATGGAAGCCAAAGCCATCAAAAAATGCGAATGCACAAATAACCTCTTGGCGGCTTGAGGAGTAGTGAGGATGATTACCTAATCATGGCAAAAGGTCTCATTAATGTTAATGAACCTACTATTATGGTTCAAGTATATCACGTAAAAATAATACAGCACCATCTGAAATTAAAGTGATTTCTGCCGAATTAGTTCCTTCAAACGTCAAAGTCAAACAAAGAATTTTTTCTTATAGGTTTTGTAAATACTTTTTATATTGTTGCTTACCTTTTTTTCTTTAATTATTGTCACATTTTTTATTTTAATTTAGTTAAAATAAAAAGATACACATGTATTATATGTGATAAAAAGATACCGATAAAAATATTATAAAACAACAATAAATCCGATATGATTCTTAATATTGAACAATTAATTACGAGCATGATCCTTGAAGTCCTAACTTTTATCCTTTCTCTTTTCACTAAACCAGAGGTACTTCACATATAATGAATAAAGCATATATGCACACTCCAAATTACTAAAAGCATATCCTCTTTTCCATAATACTCATGTTTACCCAACACCCATCACTCTCTCTTTTTTGTTTTCTCATCTTACCATCACCCCTTCCTCTTGTCCCTCTCTCTTGCATAGGGGTACGTCTTGAGTGTGAATGATGAAGAGAGAAAAATGGTAGTGTGCATAGCAAAAATAATATAAAGATTTTCAACGATATGAAATATGCCGTTAGTAAAAAGGGTGTGCCTTTAATAAGACACATAGACGAGCAATCAAAAAAACTGTTGAAAACTCAAAAGTAACATAAAATTTGCTTAGATATTAATGAATCATAGAGATTGCGAAATTTGTGAGGGCGGAGCGATTGATGTTACCACCACTCTCCAGTTCCAGATGAAAACTTTAGTTTCTGGGCCACCCGCATCTTCCAAAATAAAGTTCCACTGGCCTAATGTTGATGTGCTTCTTTGTACCGTAGGATGCAGTAAGCGAAGCTCAATGTCATAAGCAGAAAACGCCATATATCTTCTTGAAGATAGATGTCCATCGCCACTCTTGGAATTGACCGGAAGTAATGGGTGTAACCTACAGGATTGTTGATGCCCATGAAGGTGAAAATGAATGTCTCATCAGCTCTTCATTCCATCGACCTCGGCCATTCATCAGTTGTTGAACCAAAACCACCTTTTGGTTTGTGATATGATCAGAAGGCATCTTAAAAGGATAAGAGTTAGGAATCCAAGGATCATGCTGAATTCGAGTATCGCTCCCATCGCCCACTTTACAGCATACCCCTGCTCTAATGAGTTGTCTTAAAAGGATAAGAGTTAGGAATCCAAGGATCATGCTGAATTCGAGTATCGCTCCCATCGCCCACTTTACAGCGTACCCCTGCTCTAATGAGGCATCCCTAAAATCGCAGTGAGGAAAATACTGCGCTTTAGGAATCCAAGGATCATGCTGAATTCGAGTATCGCTCTTACCATCTTTCTTCCTCAAGCACATCCTTTCCATCCAACCCAATGATGTTTGCCGTCTTCTTGCCTTTGTCCCGACCAGAAACAAGTCAACATGCCATGAACTTCATTGATGAAAGAGTCCAGCAATTTGAAGCAAGACGACGTGTATGTAGGAATGGCTGCTGCCACTAACTTGATAAGCACCAGTTTCCTGCCTTGAGATAAAAGCTTGCTCTTCCAATGTTGGGAGTCATGCCAATAACTTTTCTTTTATATATCGAAAGGTCTGCTTTTCCGATCTCTGAAAATAAGAAGGGATGCAAAGGTACTTATCTTGGCTTCCTGATGGCTGATTCGTTCACGATAACAACTTCGCCAATATATCTTTGATAACAATGAAGAATCCCTTTTAAGATAGAGCATTGCTAGCAAGGAGTCATCAACAAAAAATGAGTAGCAGAACGCAGTTCGTGAAATCTTAAATCCCCTTCAACGTTCCCTTTGTTCTTTGTGAAGGAGCTAAGAAAGTCCCTCAGCACAAAAAAGAAATAAATCATAGAGGGTTTCTTTGTTGTTCTTGCAGAGGATGTGAAAGTGGTCAAATAGTTTCCCCTCAATAAATACAGAATACGAAACTGCGGTAACACATATCTTGATCCACTCCACCTACCTCTGACAAAAACCAACTTTCTCTAGAGAAACGACCCTTCAACTCGGTCATATGTCTTATTCAGTTTGAGGGTTGTATTGAACATGTCCCCAATCTCTTATTTTTTTTAAAAATGTATAATTTCATGCGCCAGTAGGATATTGTCAAAAATCAGCCTACCTCTACACAAGCACATTGATTGGCTCTCATGAGCCGATTGATCATGTACTTATGTAATCTATGAACTAGAATGTTTACAATGATCTTATAAATCACATTACATAGGTTGATTGGACGCATATGAGTCGTAGAAGATGGGGCTGTAATCTTAAGAATTAAGCAAATAATGGTCTGATTGAAACTTGGATCATGTTACCCCCTCGAAAAAATCCTCGTATGGCGTAGCAAACATCATGTTGCTAGAGTTGAAAGAATTTCACCGTGAAGCTATCAGCTCTGGTGCACCATCTGGTTTATGGAAAACTGACTTTTTAATTTCAGAATCAGAAACTGGGAAGTGAATCTTATGTTCATAATATTCGCAACTTTCCTAGCATAGTCTATAAAGTCCAGACTCGGATCATCAAGATTATCACTAGTAAAAACTAAAAAGTTGTTTAAAATATTTTAAAGCAAACTTTCCAATCTGATCTCTGCCTGTTTGCCATTCACCCTCATTATCATACAAACCACATCTTACTCCTGTGTCCTCTTGCAGTGCATTTGGAATGAGAATATTTTGTGTTGAGATTTCCCTCGAAGCCAGATTGTGCGCGATTTCTCTCGCCAGAAATGCTCCTCCTTCCGATAATGCATTTGATAAATCCTTCTCCAGATGAAGTATCTATCTTGCGTTGGAGACCGGGGAGCTTTCTCTGAGCGAATGGATTTGCTGCTCTTTCAAGAGCGTCTGTTCTGAGTCATGAATTCATCTGGTGGCTTCGTAACCCCTACATAGATAGCCGTTGTATCGATTGATTCCATGGAGAAGAGTTGAGGTTACCTATGTCTTCAATAGACGTCCACCTCTCCTGTAAATAGAATCAGCTTCTGAAGCGTTGGAGAGTTGTCGAATAAATTGAAGTTGCTCTTTACGAATTAACTCATAACTGCTTCGAATTAAAGTGGTTGATCCAGCTTGAACTGGATCACATGAGGTTCTTCTGGGCTTCCGGATACGGTTGGTTTAGGGGGAAAAAAGATATTCCCTTTAATGGACGGAATGAATAAAAACACATGCTACATAAATTACAACAAAATGATATTCTTCGTTAACACATTAAAATTCTCAACTCCGACCTCAATTTGTTTCACTCGGAGATGGAAGCTTATTCATCAAACTGAACATTCAAAAAACGTAAAAAGAATCCCAACATTTGGTTGGTTCAAGTGGTTTGGCCCTTGCTGCCCCTTCAAGAAGGGTCTGCAGTTCGAGCTTTGTGAAAGGAGAAAAGCAGCGTCGGCGAGAACTTTATTCACGCCATGGTGGGTAGATCTAATTCAAAGGGTTCATGTGTTTGATTCACGATATCATGCCTTTGGTATTGGAAATGTAGTTTGAGGCCTACAATGACACATGTGTTAGATAAGTGTCCATTCTCGGCTCAGGTAACGGCTGAACTGGCCATCCAGTTCGTTACCTGAACAGATAAGGTCGAACAGTAACGGATGACCATTACCGGGATTTTCGATAACGGCTCCATGATTTGCTCTAGACGAGAGAAGCCGCAGGTGGAAGAATCACGGATGAGGGGGAGCAGGCTGCCTATAAAAGACAGTCATTACAGGTCGTGGAATATACTTCAATACACTGGAAAAAACACACGAGAAAAACCACAAACACCTAGAAGCTCATCCCGTGAAAGCCCCTGCGTGGGAACCTCGCGTCCACTCCAAATTCGCTGCGTACAGAGGCGATCGGCAAGAGCAACACCAAGGAAGAAGACCGGCAATCAGAAGTCACCTGTCGCCAACACATCACCGGAATCTGCTGCCGCCACTTGAGGTAGATTCCAACACTGGTATCAGGGCCAAAAAACCCTGCAAAAAAAAACAAGTAAGAGAAAAGGAAAAAAAAAGGAGAAGAGGAAGAAGAAAAAAAAATCAACACGGGAAAGGGGATCAGGGAGAAGCAGAGGCGGTCGGCAGAGGCAAAGCAGGCCATAGGTGAACGACCAGTAGCTAAAAAGGTGACAAGCCGAAAAGGCCAGAGGCCGAACGGCCAGTAGCAAAAAAGGCGACAAGCTGGAAATGCCAGAGGGCGAATGGCTAGCAGCCAAAAAGCGACAAGCCGAAAAGGCCCAAGGTCAAATGGCCAACAGCCAAAAAGACGACAAGCCTTAAAGGCCAGAGGTCGAACGGCCAGAAGCCAAGAAGACCACAAGCAAAACAGGCCAGAGGCTGAACAACCAGAAGCCGAAAAGCAGACACCGCCAGGGATGCCGACAACCTCCAAAAAAGGCACGGCAGCAGAAACCCGCAAAAGACGCCGCCACCAGAGGGTTCGGCACTCCCCCTCCTCTTCTCCCTCACTTTTTTCCTCTCTCCCCTCTCTCCTCCCTATCTTTTCTCAAAAACCTGTATTCACGTTTTTCTCTTTTGTATTTGTATTAAAAAAAATAAATTTGAAATTCGCAGGCGAAAAAATCAGCAGTTTTCCAAAACCGCCTGTGGTTTAGCAGTTTTCGAAAATCGTCTCGAGGAACGGTCTAAAAAGACCATTTTGCCCCGGCTGGCTTCAGATATTACTCTATTGCCATTGGACAAAATTACCTTTTTGTCCAGATATTTCAGGTAAAAAGACTATTTTGTCCTTATTGAGCGAAAAGTTTATTTGACCCATTAGTTGTTTGTAAAAATTACCAAATAACGGGCTATTACTTTACAGTTTTACCCTTCTCGGTTTGAATAATTTTAATTATGTCATCTAGTTAAAAGGTTGATTTACCCTCTCTTCTTTTGAAAAATTACAGATTCACCTTAAGAGTTAAAATTATGATTTTATCCCCGATCAGTTACGAATTTTATAAAAATACGAAAGAGTAATTTTATGAGTTTGTCTTCAGGATTTTACAAAATTACAAAAGGAGGACAAATAGATAAAATTACAGTTTTATCCTTGATATTCTTTTAGGGGTATAGAGGCAGAAACCCCTTGAAAAATTTTTCAAAACGATTATATGCTAGATATCATGCATCATACTAACATGTTTCTTGCTATGTATGCTTGTGTTTTTATGTTGGTTTTCCTTTTAGACCGTTTAATTGTTATTTTTTCCAAACATATAAAAATGAGCTCTAGGATATGTGTGTCTGAATTGGCAAAAACAGAAAAGTTGAACGGTCTCAACTACCAGATATGAAAGAGAAGAATTCCTTTGGCTCTAACACTAGAAGGTGTAGAGTATGTTCTAAAGAAAATTATGCGTCCTCCACCCACAAACGCAAATGAGTAACAATTAGAAATGTATAAAACATTTCTAAAAGATGATACCATAGCAAGAACGATCATGTTAACCTGTATGGAAGATGACTTGATCAGAGTCTTTGAAGAATATGAGACCGCAAAAGAGTTGTTTGACTCATTAACAGCTAAATATGATACAACTGTAAAATTGCATGTGAAGTTGCTACTACAAAAATACAACTACTTCAGAATAAAAGAATGAGATAATGTAGTATAGCATATAAATCACATGCTGGTAATGGCTAGAGACTTAGCCGTAGCAAAATCAGTCATCCTCGACTCGATGCAGATATCAACAATATTGAACAGTTTACCCCCATCATGGAACATGGTCACCACTGCCCTAAGATTAGGGCTTGAAATTAATTTTTCTAAATTGTCCCTTAAACTAGTAATTGAGGAAGAGCACATGCTCAAGAAAAAGAAAGAAAATTTTCTACTGGTTCAGGATAAGTTAGCATCTAGCTCTAAATCCAACCAGAAAAAGAAACCAAATAAAAAATTTGGTAAGAATAATAAGAAAGTCGGTCAAAATTTGAAGAAATCGCAGGAAGTCACTTCTCGGATTAAGTGTTTAAACTGTGAAAAGATGGGACACTACAAAAGGGACTGCCGCAATAAGAAAGGTGGAAGAAACAACCCACAGCGCGGACAGTCAGAGAAATAGGATATAATCTTCGTGATTTCAGAATGCTTGTATTTAAACCGCTCAATGATAGGTTGGTGGATAGACTCAGGAGCTACAAAACACATCTCGAAGACCAAGGAAAGGGCAATGGATCTGAAGGAATATCAACTTAGGGAACATCATGTGTATATGGAAAATAGTACTTTTTAAGATGTTCTGGGTATTAGGTCCTTCAGGATGGGAAAAACAATTGTATTGACCGATGTGTTAATTGTGTCATCAATAAGGGGCAATCTAGTCTCGATCCCTACCTTAGTAAAGAAAGATTTTGAAGTTAGGTTTATTCCTAACAATGTGACTGTGGGTAAGCATTGGAGAATTTTGTTCTATGAGGAATTTGATGTAGAACAACGATTTTTAAATTATGTGATAATGAAAATCATGAATTTTATACTTAGAGTGCCTTTACTGTTGATGTAAATATGTGGCATAAACGACTATGGTATATAAGTTTGGAAAAGTTGAGGAAATTATCCAACTTTGACTTATTGCTTGGATTTGAGAAAAATACTTTCAGCAAGTGTGAAGCTTGTATACAAGAAAAAATGACAAGAAAAGTTATTCCCACTAAAACAACAAGGGCAACAACCTTGTTGGAAATTATTCACACAGATTTATATGAACCTTTTATAGTAAAGACACATCAGGGAAAGGGTTATTTTATAACTTTTATCGATGATTACTCTGGATATATGTATATATATCTTTTGGCACATAAATCAGAGACACTTGATTCTTTTAAAGAATATAAGGAAGAAGTGAAAAATTAGTTAGGGAATTCAATCAAAGTTTTAAGATCAGACAAAGGAGGTGAATATACCTCGACAGAATTCTTGGAATTTTGTAAATACTTTGATATTGCTAAACAAAATGCAATGCCCAAGACACCTCAGCAAAATGGTGTAGCTAAAAGATACAATAGAACCTTGCTGAATATGACAAGGTCAATGTTAATTGAGTACTGTGTAAAGCTGTATTTAGTACACCATATGAGATGTGGTTTGGAAGAAAACCCAACCTAGGTCATCTCAGGAGGTGGGGATCTATTGCACATGTGAAGATCCTTGATAAGTCTAGAGATAAGCTAGACAGCAGGTCCTTGAGATGTATATTTATTGGATATCCAAAAGGTTCAAAAGGATATCGATTTTATCATAAGGACCATGGACTCATTGAAAGTAGAGATGTTGAATTCTTAGAAGATACTAAGAATGACATCCTAGAGAACGGTGAGGAATGTATTGATGAATTGGTAGATTTAGACAAATCATCTTTTGAGCCTATAAAAGATATTCCTAAAAGTACCGATACCTTAAGTGGACATAAGAGGCCAAGAGTCACTCTGTCCTACTTAAAGGATTATCACACTTATCTTGTAGAAGAAGTGTGTAATTCTGTAGATTTGGATGAGTTGACTGATAACTTGACTTATCAGGAAGTAATAAACTCATCGGAAGCGACAGACTGGGAGAAAGTCATGGATGAGGAAATCAAATCCATTAAGAAAAACCAAGTCTGGGAATTGGCTGATTTGCCAAAATGAAAAAAAGATATAGGCTGCAAATGGGTTCTTAAAAAGAAATAAAAGGTGATGGTACAATCGACAAGTTTAAAGCGAGGTTGGTTGCAAAGGGTTTTTCGTAAAAAGAGTGGATAGATTACGTTGAGACATATTCCCTAGTTGCGAAGTTTGCATCCATATGTATAATCTTGGCAATATCTGCATATTATGATTTGGATTTACATCAGTTAGATTTAAAGACGACCTTTCTAAACGGAGATTTAGAAGAAATCATATACATGCAGTAACCCGAAGGATTCGTGGTTGAAGGCCAAGAAGATAAAGTATATAGGTTGAAAAAATCCCTATATGGCCTAAAACAGTCACCTCGCTAATGGTATTTGATTTTTCAAAATGTCATTGTAGAACTTGGGTTTGTAGCTAACAAACTTGATCACTGTGTATATGTTTGGAACACTGGTAGTCAGTTTGTCATCCTATCATTATATGTAGATGACATATTGTTGACTGGAAACGACAACGAAATGATTGTCAAAACGAAGTCATGGTTGAATTTCAAGTTCGAAATGAAGGATATGGGGGAAGCATCCTATATATCTTGGGAATAAAGATCTCTCGAGATATAAAATCTAGACTCTTATGCCTAAGTCAGGAGAGATATATTGACTATATCTTCAAGAAGTTTAAAATGGGTGAATGCAAGTCTTCAGATACATCTGTTGCAAAAGGGGTTAAATTAAGTAAGATTGATTGTCACGGTGAAGGAGACGATAAGCCTATTGTTCCTTATGCACAAGCTATTGGCAGCTTGATGTATGTTATGTTGTGTACAAGACCTCATATCAGCTTTGTTGTTGGTCTTGTAAGTAGATATCAAAGTAATCCTGGTTGACAGCACTGGGTAGCTGTGAAAATGGTTCTAAGATATCTGAAAGGAACAAAGGACATGAAACTGTATTTTCAAGTAGATGAACTGAAAGTGGTAGGATACTGAGATGTTGACTTTGTTGGGAGTAAAGATGACAGCAAATCAACATCGGGACAAATTTGGAGGTGGTATTATTTCTTGAGCAAGTAAGAAACAGGATTGTGTAGCATTGTATACACAGGAAGCTAAGTATGTAGCTTGTTGTATGGCTGCAACAAGTGTTGTCTGAATAAGTCGCTTCATACGAGTTTTAAAATTGTAAATAACAGACGAATCAGTAGTTATCTATTGTGATAACAATGCAGCAATTACTCTTATTAAGAGTGGAGCGGATTGCTCGAAAAGCAAGCATATAATGGTGAAATACTACTATGCTCATGATATGGTTATGAGAAAGGAAATATCCATCTCATACATGCTGACGGAAGATATGTTGGCAGACCACTTAACAAAAGGCATAACAAAGGATCTCTTCTCAAAACATGTTACAAACATAGGTTTGAGATATGTTTGATTGTTGTATAGGTAAATAACAATACAACGGATAGATTGTTGTATAGGTAAATAACCATACAACGGATAAATTATTGTGTAGGAAAATAACCACACAACATGTTCTGATTGTAATGGTAATTAGGAATCGACATAATTAGAAAAAATGCTGAAAAGTGGGAGGAAAACCAGTATGTCGATACACTTGGCTCGAATGGCCAAGTGGGAGATGTTATAAGATAAGTGGTCATTCTCTGCTCAGGTAACGGTTGGACTGGTCATCCAGTTCGTTACCTTAACAGATAAGGCCGAACAGTAACGGATGACCGTTACCGAGATTTCTGGTAACGGCTCCATGATTTGCTCCAAACGAGAGAAGCCGCATGTGGAAGAATCACGGATGAGAGGGAGCTAGCTGCCTATAAAAGACAGCCATTACACGTCGTGGAATACACTTGAATACACTCGAGAAAACACGCCGCAGTTGGAATAATCACGGATGAGAGGGAGCTGGTTGCCTATAAAAGGACACTTCAATAGGCTCGAGAAAACACACGAGAAAAACCACAAACACCTAGAAGTTCATCCCGTGAAAGCCCCAGCCTGGGAACCTCGCGTCCATTCCAAATCCGCTGCGTACATAGGCGATCGGCAAGAGCAACACCAAGAAAGAAGACATGCAGTCAGAAGTCGTCTGCCGCCAACGCATCACCGGAATCCGCCGCCTGGAGGTAGATTCCAACAACTTGGAATCATGGTTGCTGCTGCTCCACATTCATGGGGATTGTGGTTCGGGAGAGAGAATGGACGAGGGAAGCAGGGGACCGATGGTGTGAATGGGTTTACCTTCAAACCTGGTGCGGAGTCGCTCTCAATGCTCCCGGGCTTCAACGGCTTGGCCGTGTTCACCAAGAGAGCAGACGTGCCGCGGCTCGGGGAGAGTTCTTCTTTGAGGAATACGGAACAAGGATCAAGCCCATCGCGACCTGGCGTGGTTGGCAAGATGGCTGCGATGAAGGCGAATATCTGCTTTTTTATTTTTTAATAAAAAATGCTGGATAGGACCCGATCTGATCATGTCAGAGGCTGACATCTCCATGAGTTCCGCAAGCTTTCATGCATATGCGCCTGTTCACCCACTAAATCTTAATTATTGGGAGCCCATGTTTTTGCTTCAGAATCAAATTCTTGAACTTTTATCAGGATCTAAATGAGTGGATACATACATGGTAAAAAGAGCGTACCTTCACAAAGGCCGACGCTGATGCAAGAGGGAGGCCACGTGCGGCGTGAAATCGGAGATTTCCTCGATGGCATGGACCACCACGGAGAGGCACCGGCGGCCAAGAGCATATTGGCCATTACGCCCATTGATTCGAAGTTGGTGATGCACTGAACCATAGGGCACCACCGTTCCTTCACTCCCTTCAAAAATCCACATGCCTTTCTTCCCCACCTTCCCTCTTCTTCTTCTTCTTCTCTCACGGTAACGCAGAAAGGGGACTCCCCCATTGAAAACCTTTCTCCGATTCCGTTTGCTCTCCTCACGGATTATATGACGTCTTTTTTCTGCTTGTTTGAGCCAACGTACCCGAATAGTTTAGACTGACCCAGACCCATGGATTTGGGTAGTGTCTGGAATTTGGATCCCGTTTTCAAAATGGGGAGCATTTTGGGTGTAAAATATTTGGATTCAAACCAGTTTTAAAAGCCCATACCTGTTTTGAATGTACATAACCTGAAACAACTAAAACTTGAAAGTTCATCACCCGAAACAGCTCAAAACTGAACCTGTTTCTTACCCCAACCAAACTCAGCCTAACTGAAACTTGACTTGGACCCGTGTTACTGCCAACTGAAACCCAAAACTAGACTTGTTAACAGGGCCAAATAAAGGGTTCAATAAAATGTAAGGATGACTTTGTTCTTTACATAAACAATATCATTGACTAATTCACTGTAATCCGATACGCATAATAATTCGGATTCAACCCTACTCCGCCCGTGTAATCCCATCCGACTGTGGTGCCTCCAACTCTTTGCTCTTTTTCTTATCATCCTTTTGGCGTTGTAGTTGTGGAAACTGAAGCAGTATAAGAAGAGTCGGGTCTGTCAAGAAGGGAGCGACTTTCAAATTAGGTTAGCTTTCTAGTTTCAATTATTTTCACGTTTAGACGTTGATTTGATCCATCATCTTTCAATGATCTCTCCAGTGTAGGGTTGATGATTGTAAAGCAACAGTTCAGATTGCAGGCTCTCTCTCTCTCTCTCTCTCTCTCTCTCTCTCTCTCTCTCTCTCTCTCTATGTGTATGTGTGTGTGTGCTTATGCAACTCGGTTCTGTGTTCAAATCAGTGATTTATAGAGTGGGGGGCACGATAACTTCGAAGAAAAAAATGGAAGGGTCGTTCTTCTTTCTTGGGGTCTGGTTGGAACGCGAAAGAGTAGTATTACTCGTCATATATGTCGTATTTGTCATCTCTGTCGTCGTTTGTGGTTCTAACTTGTTGTTTCTCTCTTTGGGGAAAGAAAGATTTTACACTTGATCAAGATCAAGCATCGTTAATGATGGGCCTTTCACAGCCTGCATACGACGTTGTGATCACACGGGAATGCATGAAGAAGGTTTACGTCCCTGCATGAAGATTGAAGAGGGGTTGATAAACAAGAACGAGTGATCAAATTAGTAGTCATTATATCATTGCTCGTCATGCATCATGTCTCTTCTTAAATATGAAAGTAGTAGTTTTATCACACTTGTCATCCTATTTTTTTGTCAAATTTAGCAAAACTCTGCTTTAGATGGCTAAATTTAAAGGACCATGTTGTGGATCAAGAAGATAAACCTACCTAAAGCTAAAAATGTTTCTACTTGATTGTTTAACTGGTTTTTCACACACAGCATGGCTGGTCAACAAGCTAATGAACCAATCTTGGGCACTTGGTTTACTTGACCTTTTAATTCTGCTTTTCTTGTTTGAGAAGAGCACAAGCTGTACACAAGTAGGCTTCCAAGGTAGTTGGACACAAATAGGAACTCAACTCACAAGTTGAAGGTCATGAGTTCAATACCCAAGGCATGGATACCTGGCTTTCAGCCTCGCCATTGTAACAACCAATTAAAAAAGGCTGTTCTTCTCAAAATGTGATCGTGCCCTTCTCTTATAGAATTTGCGATTTGCAGATGAGAACTATTTTTAGACAAGATAACAAAATATACCAGTTAACATGATGTCTACGGATTCCAAGTGAAGTGGAAGATAGGGTAGGTGGTTCATTATCATTCATCTTTTATGGTCTTATAAATTATGAGTTTGTTACCTTTTGCTTGAACGAATTTAAGTTCGGAGAACATCCTTGGTGTATAAACTTTTTGAAGCAGGTGGGGATGAAAACAGTAGTTTTCATTATGGGATTATAATACATGGCAAAATATAATACATGTCAACTTTGTACATTGACATCACTCCAGAAGGTGTAGGGCAGAAATATGGCTAATTGAGAGAAATTAATTAAAAAAGAAAAACACGATCACTGCCAAAAGTGAAAACAAATTACAATAATAATAACAACAAATATTTAAAGATGATATGAATTAATACTGAAAATGCATATCTTTCATTGGCCACACTTTAAAAACAGAAGCTATCAAGAACACAAAGAAACAAGGAAGAAGAAGAAAAATGAGATGCCATCATGCCAGAGATTTATTGCAAAGAAATGGAAGCAATATAGCCTTTAGGAGTTCAAAGTTAGAGTAACAAAAGCAAAATGTCAATCACCCTATATCTATCTAAAACTCTTCACATCCGCTATGATCTAGGATGAGTGTGAATATTGAAATTGTTGTACTCACATAACTTCTTTATTACTTCTGTGTCTTTAATTACTTATTGCATTCTGTATATTGTTCATAGACTAACTTACTTCATTTCATTATTTATCTCTATCAAAATTACCTCTTTCCCTTTTCTTTTATTAATTTAAGCTGTAAGTTTTCAAAATACTGGTCCTGCATGTGCACACGGACCACTGTACTGTAGATTATTTTTGGACATTGCAGGTACAAGGGAGACAAAGCCAAATACACACACAGGCACGTGCACCCCTGGGAACCGAACTCCCCACCGGGGCACGGGAGTCAAAGCGCCCTGCTGTTGAGCTGAAGCTCAGGGTAAACCTGTACTGTAGTTAGGCCTCCTTCTCAAAGTATGCATAAGTCGCATCAGTAATTAGTGAAGGAGGCCCAATTGCACAAAAGGAGTTGGCGCACAAGACCTATGAACTGGATTGAGGAGCAGTGTTCAATATGGGCATGTCAAGAAGTTGGATGGGTCAGATGGAACCTGCAAACATGGGCTTGATGGATGCTTACAAGACTTGGCGTGGACAACACAAGAATGGCATTTGATATATTCTAGTGGGGTGAGCCAAAGAGACTTAGGAGTGGAAGGCCTTCTTGCAGGAAAATTTAGTGAGTTAGTTCAAAAGCAAAAAACCAGCGGTGCAGCTTCAGTGCCAACTGCATATACCTATGGTGTAACGCTTAAGCGTTACTGCACAGACTGTGCAGTAACGCACAGCCTGGAACACGAAGGGCCTTTAAAAGGGCCCTTCACAGTAGATTGTCCAGGGAGTTGGGGCAGCCTCGAACCAGCCGGAAAATGAGAGGAATCGGCCGGAATCCGGTAAGTTGACTTATTTTTCAGATTTTCGTTTTTTTCCTGATTTTTGATGAAAAACTTGTTGAAAATCATCGTTTTGGGCTTGGATTAAAGGTTTGAGGTAGAACTAAGCGTTTTGGTGGGGTAGGTAGGCAATGGTGTCGATTTGGCCAGAAAACGGTTGTGATTCGCCGGAAACCGACGATGATGCTGGAAAAAAAAAAAAAAAAAACTTTTGGGCATGTCCCTCATTTCCATGTCATGTCGTGTCTGGATTGTCATGAACCGACACTGGTTCGTGTCGTGTCCTCGTGTCGCGTATGAAGAACCAGTTCTGTATCAAAATAGGTTCTGTGTCGGAAACGGGTCCAGTTTGGGTCGTGTCTTGAAATGGGTTTCTGGGTTTAGAATAAGACCTGTGTCAATAGTTAAAGGTTCTCTATTGACACAATGATACAAGCTACCTATTGTGTCACTCATTCGGATCAGATATGAAATTGGGTATCGATTTGGATCTCGGATAGCTTAAACGGATCCAAATTGGGGTTTGGGATCCGATTCGGATATAGTTTGTTTCGTTAGACTTATAGTTAAATAAATTTTAATGTTTCAATTATTTGTAATTGTTTAGAGATTAAAATTGGAGGATTTGGTGGTGATAAGAGTGGCCCAGCAGTTTGGGGACTGGATTTTAGCGCTCCTTCAGGTAGGGGGGTTATGCATTCTTTTACAGAACCATGCTAGAAGTGATTTTACTGTTTTAGATAGATTTCAATGTGCATGATTGATAATTGTTTTATTGAAGTTTGTGAAATGTTATTCGCAATTATGGGTTATTTGATATGCCTTTTAAATAAAACATGTTTATGACACTGTTTGATAAAGAACATGTTTTGATATGCATGTGTTGTGTGAACATGGTATTTAAATGTTGTGTGGATATGAGTTTGATTTGGATATTCGTGGATCTGGATATGATTTGTGAATGTGATGAACTGTAATTGGTTTTAGAAATGTAATGATGTGTGAATATACGAGTCGTACTTGTGTGGTTTGTGTGAGGTCTCTAGAGACTTGCAGGTCCCTCGGGCGATCCGGCTTGGGGCGAATACAGGGTGTGTTCCCGAGCACTCTGCCGTGAGAGTCGCCGTGGTTACCGTCGTGGATGGGGTTACCGAGGTCACGTTAGGGAGGGCTGGACGACTCCCGTGGCCTTTGGGGCAGACACAGTATGGACTGTAATTATCGAAACTAATGATGTGTGTGCGTGTGTGAGTGTGTGCGTATGAATTTGAGATCATGATTTCAAGGTAAATATGTTTGTTATGAAATGATTGTGAAACTATGCATGCTTTTAGTATGTTTTCTGTTTAAAGATGTTTAACCTCCTTACTGAGCTATGTATAGGAGCTCACCCTATTGTTTTACAGCTCATCCTAAAGCTAGCACTTCGAAGGCACACGGAGCAGAGTAGGAGTTTGATAGAGCAACATTTTTATTTTAGATGGTATGATAAGTGTTGAATAATTTAGAAAGTCTTTTATTCGGGGTTATTGTTAGGTGAGCCCCGCACCATTTTGGACGTGTTGTTTAGAACTTCGATATGAATATTTATTTCAGTTAGATATTTCTTGAGTTTGAATTAAATTGGTATTGTATTTGTTTAATGCTCACCTTCACGCCCGTGCGAGAAGCAGCCACGTGGCATCGGCTCGGGCCGGGTCGTGGTCGCGACCCGTGCGGGTGTGACAACTTGGTATCAGAGCCTAAGGTTGTTAAAGTATATTTAATAGCGAGTTAATCGTTGAAATATAATGTTGCATTTATGTGTAGGACCCACGAGGATTGGATCTTAACTTAACTCCAAGCGTTATAAGTGATGATAACGAGGAAATGCCATCGTATGGATCTGCTGTAGCAGTGGAGGTTCCATCTGGTACACCTCAAGGACCTATAGAGCCACCACATATTCCTCTTCTGCAAGGTGGTCAAGATGCAACGATATTACTTGGTCAGATGATCAACTTATTACAACACGTTCCGAGAGAATCTACTGTAACCATTCAACACTTGACAAAGAACGGTTGTAAGGAGTTCAAAGGAGTAATTACAGACCCATTGGAACCCTATGAATGGATTGACAAACTGGAAAACGCTTTCGACATATTGGCTCCTACCGACGAGGAGAGGAGGGTGCAGTTGGCGTCGAGTCTTTTCGAAGGAAATGCAAAACAGTGGTGGAGAGCACAGAAAGGGACTCGTACACTCCGTGGACTTAGGAGGCATTTAAGAAGGCATTTTTCAATCATTTCTTTTTTCACAATGATCGGATGCGTTTACAACTTGAATTTAATCAACTGCAGCAGGACAATTTATCAGTGAGAGAATATACCAACCAATTCCTAAGGTTGTCACAGTTTGACCCGAGTATGGTAATTCCTGAGGCACGAGTAAATAAATATTTCTGGGGACTTTCTGATCCGATCCGTAAGTCACTGAGAGGAAAGATATATACAGATATTGATGAATTAAAAGCTGTTGCTACTCATGTAGAGACAGATATGTTGCATTATAAGGGTAAGAAGAGGCCAGCAGAACCAACCTTTGGCAACTCATATGAAGGCACGAAGAAGAGTAAATCAACCCAAGCTCATCAGTGGACAAATAGGGGTAGTCAGACTCAGGCGAGAAGTGGGCCTTCACGTGAGCAAAACAACCAACAAAATCGAGGGATCACATGTTATAACTGTAGAGGCACGGGTCATAGAGCTAGAGAATGTCCTTCAGAGAAGAACTTTAAACCAGTTCAGACTCAGACATTTAGCAGTGTACAGAAAGAAGACATGAGAGGTCGTTGTTTCATATGTAAAGAGTTCAGTCATCGTAAGGTTGATTGTCCACGGGCTACGTATTTTACTTCTTCTTCAGTTCAGAGAAGCACTATGGGGCCTCCTCGTCCTCTAGTACCTATTCGTCAACAAGGACCACCTCGATTGCCTCACCCTCAAGTAACTAACCAGGGTCGCGTTTATGCTGTAGAGGGCCATGAGCCAGGTACCTCTCATTTGGTTATTAGTACCTTATCAGTTTGTGGTTTGCTTGCACGTGTTTTATTTGACTCTGGTGCATCGCATTGCTTTGTTTCACCTACTTTTGTAAGTCGTACGGGTTTAGACCCGAAACCATTAGATGGATTCTCTGTATGTTTCCCTAATGGAGATGTTATTGTGCCGCATCGGATTTTGCGAGATTGTTCTGTATTGGTTGGTGGTCATGACTTGAGAGCCGACTTGGTTTTGCTGGAGATTTTGAACTACGATGTAGTTTTGGCACCATGGGGAGCACCGGTGCTTCTAGTCAAGAAGAAGGATGGAACTTCTCGACTCTATGTGTGGATTATCGTCGGTTGAACAAGGTTACCATAAAGAATAAATATCCACTTCCAAGATTGATGATTTGATGGATCAAGTTGGAGAAAGGAGGCCAGAGCGAAGTATTTTCTAAGATAGATCGAGATCGGAGTTATCATCGATCCGTGTTAAGGCGGAGGATGTACCCAAAACTGCTTTTTCCGAACTCGTTATGGGCATTATGAATATCAAGTGATGCCTTTTGGAGTGACTAATGCTCTGCTATATTCATGGATTATATGAATAGGATTTTCGTTCCGTACCTTGATAGATTTGTTGTTGTCTTTATAGATGACATTTTAATCTATTCTCGGTCTAAAGAAGAGCATGCCGAACATCTCGGTATAGTTCTTGGTTTTGAAGGACAAGAAGTTGTATGCAAAGTTGTCTAAATGTGAATTTTGGTTGGATGAAGTTCAATTTTTAGGTCACGTAATTTCTAAGGAAGGTATTGCAGTGGATCCATCAAGATAGAAACTATTTTTGCAATGGGAAAGACCTAAGAACGATGTGAGAAGTTGAAGTTTTGTTGGATTAGTAGGATATTATCGAAGATTTATTGAAGGTTTTCCAAGATAGCCGGACCACTTACACAACTTACAAGGAAGAAGTCAAGCTTTGAATGGACGGATGAACGTGAAGAAAGTTTTCAAGAGTTGAAGAAAAAGCTAACAACTTCACCGGTGTTGATCTTACCGATCTAATAGATCTTTTGATGTGTCTTGTGATGCTTCTTATCAAGGGTTAGGATGCGTACTTGATGCAAGATCGAAATGTGGTAGCGTATGCTTCGAGGCAATTGAAGGTTCATGAGAGAATTACCCAACTCATGATTTGGAGTAGCGGCGGTGGTGTTTGCATTAAAGATATGGAGGCATTATCTCGTATGGGGCATGTTCAATGTCTTTAGTGATCATAAGAGTTTGAAATACTTGTTTGATCAGAAAAGAATTGAATATGAGACAAAGCGATGGCTTGAGTTTCTCAAAGATTATGATTTTCAACTCCAATATCATCCGGGAAAAGCTAATGTAGTATAGCAATGGATTCATTGGTAACTTTGCCTACCAAAGACTCGGAAAGGTCACGATTCTATTTGGGTAATTATTGATTGGCTTACGAACAGCTTTGCCGATTAATATTAAGTACTCAATGGAAAGGAAGTTAGCCTATGTGTACATATCATATGAAATTGTTAGACTTCATGGTGTACCATCTAGTATGTATTTCGATCGAGATCCGCGATTTACATCGAGTTTTGGAATAGTTTGCAAGAAGCGATGGGAACTAAAAGCTACGTCTAAGTTTTGCTTACCATCCACGAATAGATGGTTGGTCCCGGAAGGATGATTCGATCATTAGAGGACTTGTTGAGAGCTTGTGTTCTAGAACAAAGTTGTTGGGATGAATTTTTGCCATTGATAGATTACATACAACAATAGTTTTCATTCGAGCATAGGGATGGCACCCTATGAGGCATTGTATGGAGACGATGTAGTAACACGCGTTATGTTGGTATCATGATGGTGAAAGTCTTGTTGTAGGGCCGGAATTTACCTGCAATAGGATAATGAGAAAGTGAAGATGATTCAAGACAAGATGAGGACAACTCAAACTCGACAAAAGAGTTATGCCGATAAAGCAGACGACCCCTCGAATTGAGGAAGGTGATCATGTGTTTCCTGCGAGTGACAGCCACGACGTGCTCAAGAGTTGGAGTTGGATCGAGTGATTAAAGTCTGAACAATTCCTCCGAAGTTTACATCGGACCTTATCAAATTACTTCGCATCGAGGTAGGTCCTCGTAGTACATCGAAATACCTTTACCATACTTTCTTGTCGAATCTTCATAATGTATTTCACGCTCGAGGATGAAATGCGAGAGAAGTATCCATATCTGTTTAGGTACTTTCTAAATTCTGAGGACAGAATTTCTTTAAGGGGGTTAGAATGTAACGCTTAAGCGTTACTGCACAGACTGTGCAGTAACGCCCGAGCGTTACTGCACAGGCTGTGCAGTAACGCACAGCCTGGAACACGAAGGGCCTTTAAAAGGGCCCTTCACAGTAGATTGTCCAGGGAGTTGGGGCAGCCTCGAACCAGCCGGAAAACGAGAGGAATCGGCCGGAATCCGGTAAGTTGACTTATTTTTCAGATTTTCGTTTTTTTCCTGATTTTTGATGAAAAACTTGTTGAAAATCATCGTTTTGGGCTTGGATTAAAGGTTTGAGGTAGAACTAAGCGTTTTGGTGGGGTAGGTAGGCAATGGTGTCGATTTGGCCAGAAAACGGTTGTGATTCGCCGGAAACCGACAATGATGCTGGAAAAAAAAAAAAAAAAAAACTTTTGGGCATGTCCCTCATTTTCATGTCATGTCATGTCTGGATTGTCATGAACCGACACTGGTTCGTGTCATGTCCTCGTGTCGCGTATTAAGAACCAGTTCTGTGTCAAAATAGGTTCTGTGTCGGAAACGGGTCCAGTTTGGGTCGTGTCTTGAAATGGGTTTCTGGGTTTAGAATAAGACCTGTGTCAATAGTTAAAGGTTCTCTATTGACACAATGACACGAGCTACCTATTGTGTCACTCATTCGGATCAGATATGAAATTGGGTATCGATTTGGATCTCGGATAGCTTAAACGGATCCAAATTGGGGTTTGGGATCCGATTCGGATATAGTTTGTTTCGTTAGACTTATAGTTAAATAAATTTTAATGTTTCAATTATTTGTAATTGTTTAGAGATTAAAATTGGAGGATTTGGTGGTGATAAGAGTGGCCCAGCAGTTTGGGGACTGGATTTTAGCGCTCCTTCAGGTAGGGGGTTATGCATTCTTTTACAGAACCATGCTAGAAGTGATTTTACTGTTTTAGATAGATTTCAATGTGCATGATTGATAATTGTTTTATTGAAGTTTGTGAAATGTTATTCGCAATTATGGGTTATTTGATATGCCTTTTAAATAAAACATGTTTATGACACTGTTTGATAAAGAACATGTTTTGATATGCATGTGTTGTGTGAACATGGTATTTAAATGTTGTGTGGATATGAGTTTGATTTGGATATTCGTGGATCTGGATATGATTTGTGAATGTGATGAACTGTAATTGGTTTTAGAAATGTAATGATGTGTGAATATACGAGCCGTACTTGTGTGGTTTGTGTGAGGTCTCTAGAGACTTGCAGGTCCCTCGGGCGATCCGGCTTGGGGCGAATACAGGGTGTGTTCTCGAGCACTCTGCCGTGAGAGTCGGCGTGGTTACCGTCGTGGACGGGGTTACCGAGGTCACGTTAGGGAGGGCCGGACGACTCCCATGGCCTTTGGGGCAGACACAGTATGGGCTGTAATTATCGAAACTAATGATGTGTGTGCGTGTGTGAGTGTGTGCGTATGAATTTGAGATCATGATTTCAAGGTAAATATGTTTGTTATGAAATGATTGTGAAACTATGCATGCTTTTAGTATGTTTTCTGTTTAAAGATGTTTAACCTCCTTACTGAGCTATGTATAGGAGCTCACCCTATTGTTTTACAGCTCATCCTGAAGCTAGCACTTCGAAGGCACACGGAGCAGAGTAGGAGTTTGATAGAGCAACATTTTTATTTTAGATGGTATGATAAGTGTTGAATAATTTAGAAAGTCTTTTATTCGGGGTTATTGTTAGGTGAGCCCCGCACCATTTTGGACGTGTTGTTTAGAACTTCGATATGAATATTTATTTCAGTTAGATATTTCTTGAGTTTGAATTAAATTGGTATTGTATTTGTTTAATGCTCACCTTCACGCCCGTGCGAGAAGCGGCCACGTGGCATCGGCTCAGGCCGGGTCGTGGTCGCGACCCGTGCGGGTGTGACATATGGACCTCGTATAAGGAACAGATACACACTCAAAGCCTTCACAAGTTCATAGCAATTGAATAAGACAGGAACTTAATGCCTTGAATCCCTAGTGTCTGTGTAACCATGCAAGTGTTGAGTGTGCATGTACTCTTCACTCCCAGAGCAAGAGATTGTCTTTCAACATGGCTGCTGAGCCTCCAAAGCCAAGGAAGACTCGGTCGCATAGGAAACTCTTGAGGATGAAGCCGAGAGCTCCTGACATTTCATTTAGTTAGTGTACTGCGTACGACATTAGATGACATTTCTTGGCAATGCTCTTTATTAAAGTTCTCTTTCCTATGGGATTGTTCTACTAGGGAAGTAGTATTAACAGGAAGTTCATTGGATACAACTTTTTCTTTAAAGTCAGACAATAGCTTGTTCTATTCGCAGGTGGAGATAAAAAGTTCTTTAACGGGTTAAATTGGCGTGGCCTAATTTAATTTTGCACAAGTTAAAATTTGCTGAAAACATGGGTAAGGTAAAAATTTATTGTGCACAAGGTATGTAGTGACACATGTTCATCGCCACAAACAAGAAGGGTGGTGGGCAGAAAAATATGAATCGAGCAATCCTTTAGCCCAGACTGCTATTGGACTTTGTGCAAACACATATGAAGAAGTAAGCCTTTTCCCGTACTAGATGGGATCGGCCACATGAATTCTGTGATTCCATATTTAAACACACGTGAAGATACTGATAAATCATAAAATTGAAGGTAGCATAAATAACTATTTCGAAAAGAATTTTTGAAGGTGAAACATATGTAACTTCAATTTTTCTATAAAAGAAATTCAAATTGAAGTGCTAGCTTCATTGCATATCTTATATTGAAGTGTGTGCTTTCTAAAACTTACCATTTGATGTTGCGCTATGTGCTATGGACAGGGAGCTTACAAAAGCTACTTTAATAAAATTAGAGATCAAATCAAAGTTGTTAAACAGGGAAGTAATATTGAGCAGGTTCCGGTTGGATTGACATGCCATTTAGTTGTCCTATTATACAATGTTAAATTCTGACGTAATATTACTCATTTGTTCACTTGAATATGACTGAATTGATGCATAAGAATGTCAAAGCTGACTTGTATAGGATTTCAATGTTACTGAGAAGCACGACTAATAGCAATGTTGTCTGACGCGTATTGTATCATGTATCGCTAGGATCCACGATACGGGCATATCGTATCGTATCGTATCATATTTTAATATTAAAATAATATAAAATTAATTAAAAATCAAAAAAATCAAAAAAATTGAAAAAGAATAAAAAAATCAGGAAAAATCTGATAATTACTTTAAATTCATATAATGTAAGTTTAGTATAGATTGAGCATTCAACATTGAACAATTGCATTCAAATTTACATATTTTGAATCCAAAAAATAAAATACAGACACAGTTTACAGTTACATTACATACAATGTTACATTTTACAAATTGTAATCAGGATCATCAACTAAATAATCTTCATCTTCTCCTTGTTGCAGATCCTCCTCCTCATCATCAACGACACCTTCTTCGAAATCAAATTATTCATCTCCGTGATATTGTTGCGCTCCTTCCAAATTAATCCAGGCAACGTCTTCTTCAATTAGGAGGGCATTTTCTTTAGTGTCTTCCATAACCCAATCTTCTAATATATCAAAATTATCCAACTTATTGGATCGAACCGGCTTTCTTCTCTATTTTTTTTTTATTGCCTACGACACAAACAAAGATAAATAATTAGTAAATAATATTAACAATTGGAGACTGAAGTTAAACAATATTGAATTGAAAATTTAAAAGTAATACAACATTACCTTTTATGAAGGCGCATGTTACAACGAATATAAACCAAATCATTAAGTCTTTTGTGTTCCAACCTGTTGCACTTTTTTGTATGGATGTGTTTAAAAACACTCCAATTTCTTTCACAACCTGTTGCACTATAGGTTTGGCTTAAGACTCTCACTCCAAAATCTCTAAGGTTTGGACAATCACTTCCAAACCTGTTCCACCAAACATCTGTAAAAAAAGACAAACATTAGAGACATAATAATCCACAGTAATGTAAGATGTAACTTAAATATGAAAATAAATAATTTACTTGTATGCATCGTAGTGCGGTTGCGAATTGTAATAGGCAAACCCATCAAGTGAAGAGCATTATCATATATCTTCATCTTTCGATGTATCGCATCTACTATGCTCTCATCAGGGACTAATCTGTCGATACAATAAATGATTCCTCGATTAACCTCACCGTCCATTTTGAAGGTTGCTAAGTACCTGAATGATGGGTTTAGATAGTAGGCTGCTGTATGAATAAGTTGATGCAATTGTTTATTCCATCTACTATCAATTATTTTCCACGCGGGCACATAATCTCTCTTTTTTCTATTAAAGTTATTTCTGATGACTTTTTTTGCCCTGTCCATGGCTTCATAAAGGTAGCCCATAGATGGTTTCTCCTCGCTGTCAGTAAATCTCAAAACTTTCACTAAAAGATAAGTAATTTTCAATAATCTGACACATGCATTCCAAAATGAACTTCTAAAAACTGTTTCTGCAATCTCATTCAACTTTCTATTTCTTTTGATTTGAGGCAACTCTGCAAATTGTTGTCACTTATCTGAAGAGAATATTCTCTTCAAAGCTTGCTTTTGTCTCACAATACTTTGTACAGATAAGAAGTTTATTGTGAATCGAGTTGTAGCTGTGCGAACAAGCTCTTCACCTTTTGTATATCTCCCAATCATACACAAAACAAATGCATGGTTGTAAATGAATTTTATAATATCTTGGCAACACTCAGTTGCTATCTTTATTTCATCTATCTCACTAATGTCCTCGAGGATGAGATCTAAACAATGGGCTGCACATGGTGTCCAGTAGAAAGTCCCATAAATATCAACTAACTCCTTCCCAGTTGCTTTATAGTTAGTTGCATTATCTGTAATCAATTGGACTACATTCTCTACCCCAACCTCCTGTATAACCTTATCAAATTTCTATCGTAAGATCTCTGTAGTGTGCCTCTCCTCTGACATATTTAGATATCTCAAAAACATGAGTCCTTTAGGACAATATAAAAGAAAGTTTAGCAATGTCCTTCCTCGCCTATCAGTCCATCCATCTGTCATGATAGTGCATCCCGTTTCTTTTCATGATTGTCTCAAAGTCGAACAATATTGTTGTACTTCAATGACGGTCTGATCTAATATCTTCTCTCTCAACTTCTGATAAGAGGGCATCCTGTATCCTGGACCAATGTTAACAATTGCATCTGTCATTGCTTGAAAATGAAAATTATTTGCTGCATTAAATGGAATGCATGCATCATAAAACCATCAAGGTCTGCCTGATCATGCAGTTGTTTTGAAGCTATAGCAGCACGAATTCCAAGTTGAGCACCAAGTGTAGTAGAAGGAGGAAAGAATGAATGTATGTTAGAAGAAGCTCTTCATCTACTCCTTCCTGAACTTCCTCTTCTGCCACCTCCAAAGTCTTCAGTTGCAACTCTCTTTCCCCTACTAGGTGCTCGTGAACTGCTACTATCAATCTCTGTTCTAGCATCTGAAGGCAAACTATCAGTGAATCCAACTCCAGTAGCAATAGCATTATCAGTTTCTTCACACATCTGGAAATCATCATTTTGTTGCCTCCTTTTCTCTATGCTCTCAATCATCTGCACGCATTGCTATTTAATACCTTCTGACAAACTTCTAACTCTGCTTGTGCATGGAGCAACTTCTTTCCTAGTTCCTACTATATGGTATTTTAACCTTGAAATTTCACCACTAACCACCTTTTCACAAAATAAACATCTAATCTTTAACTTAGAACCCTCAACTGGTATACCCCACTACCATGCCGGATTATCATACCGATAATGGGAGTCTCTACCACCCCTTTCTGTCATCTGAATAGTGTACTATAATTCAAACAAAAACCTGAAAATAAAAGCACTTTGTAAATCCCCCAATCTTCAAATAACACTCAAATGGAGTGTCTCTTACTTTATGAATACAATAAAAATCGTATACACACACTTAATAACTTCATATTTTATCATTAAAAAAAAAGAAATAACACGAAAAACAACAAATATAAAAGGAAAAATTGGAAAAAACATTAAAAATATACTTAAATCCGAGTTTGGAGGCTTGCACTGACACCGTATGGCACGATTTTGGAGCTTTGAATACCAATGAGGAGAAAACCGACTCTTAGAGAACTTGAGGAACCCAAAAGAAGAGAGAAAAATCGCGAAAAATCGCGGGTTTCGGTCGGTCGGGGACCCTTTATGAGAGTCATAGGGTGTATCGCCCGTATCGTAAGATACGGTGCGATATTCTGTCATTTGCGATACACTTACCTACATGATATGATACGTATAACAGGCTAATAGTATAGCTTAACTAGCTTATTGAGACTTCAATGTTTCTCATTGAGGTAACGAACATTTGACCAAAATGCCACAGCATGGCTAACTAGTAGACTTCAGGAGTATGCACGATACTTTTCGTTACCAAAAAAGCTCTCAGTAAAGAAGGAACAGGAAGAAGCATCTCTCTTAATAAAATCACTAGTTCATAATAATGCAGGGCAGTCTCCAGGGTTACATTCTTTCCATGTGAAAGCAACAATGAAATGAACGCGTGCAGAACGCCAAATTGAAGATACATTAAAAAGCATACAGAGAAAACATCTCCATTCAATATCGAAGAAGCTAAAGAAATGACAGTTCACGTATTAAGATATCAAAAGACATATGCTTCGCAGCTTCATAACTACTGTGGCCAACGCCACAAACAAAATCAACAGAAGGCCTCGTATTAATCGCAGCATAATAAAAAAGCCTCACTAAGCAACCACCTCATAAACCTAAAGGCTAACGCTTAAAAAGAAGAGAGGCGGAACAATCAACATTGCGATTCCTTGTGTCTATCCCTTGTGGATGAACTCACCAAAGATTTTGATGGGGGCCTCGATCTCTAATAGATTTGGTTGCTGCATGAAGATTCCTTTTGACACGACGCATAATTGCCGGACCTCGCTCTCGGAAAGTTGGACTTGCTTCCCGGGTTTCGACTCACGAACTTCGAGAAGTCGATTGACGATGTCGTCGAGAAGTAAAGGGTCCATTTCAAAAGGAACCCTCCCCTACCCACTTCCGAACTAAACCTCGCAGCTTTCTTCTTCCCAAAATCAATCCAACCAACTAAAAATCCGGAACACGCCGATAAAAAAACTTCCAGATTGTGCACTTCCGTTGTCTGAAGCCCTTCCCTTTTGCTTACATGCTGGGAATCAGAAAACTCAACAAGATTGACGAAGGTGGCGTCGGCGGCAGCAAAAGCATTACCTCTCTCTCTCTCTCTCTCTCTCTCTCTCTCTCTCTCTCTCTCTCTCTCTCTCTCTCTCTCTCTCACACACACACACACACACACACACACACAACCGCGAGTGGGAACTTTTGATACAATCTCCGCGGTCACCATTGTCAAACAGAGCTGCGCCTCTTTCCAATCCCTATGACTGTTCTCTCCCTACTCAGTCTTAAAACTGCCCTGCTCTCTCCATTATTGGATTCGTTTCTGAATTGGGTTTAGAGAATTTAGTTTATCTGCATGTATACCTATCCATTAGGAGCTGATCTTATGGGTAGTACTCTCTTTTCGGGTACATCGTTATTGATGACTAATATTTTTTATACAAAATTTGCTTTATATTACTTTTTTTTTTGTAATGAAGCCAAACCTAACATTGCATGCACACCTCGGCAATCGAACTCACCACCTACAAGTTAGTGTGTCGTGGTTTGCCACAATGCCTATTTCTCAACTTCTCTATCATCCATGGGGCCACAACCTCCACCCTCAAGTTGCCTCTCAATGTGGGTTATAGTCTTTTGAAGGAATATTGTTTTTTTTAGATTAAGAGTTTCATATTCTTTCAAAGTTCTCTAATCTTCTTCTCTAATCAGACTAGACAATACCTAACGTATTCATTTTCTCACTTACTAGAATAGTATTCTTTACATTTTCACATTCACATGAAACTACTCTTAAAAGGTAAAATATTTTACGTTTCTCAAATTTATTTGTTCTTTCCCTTGCACACTCTTTACATTGAATTATCGTAAAATAAGATAAGTTTGTCCCAAAGGTTTCTTAATTCCATGTAATATTCGCTAATAGACTTCGGCGCTGCCTACACTTCTGAATTTTTTCAAGTTCATACTCCTTTATTATATTTTTTTTCGAGAATAAGTCTATCTTACAGCCTCCCAAATTTAATGGATAGTTTCAAGATATAAGAACAATCTTCCAACATTAGGCATCATGAAATTAATCACTCATGCTGCCACTAGGGCATCTTTCCTCTCTAATCGTGGGTACTCAGGCCTCCTAGGTTTGGCCTTCTTTCATTGTTGCCTATTAAATATTTGATTTTCACTTTCACTCCGAGTAAGACTGATCTTGACCATTCGAGATAGTTTTTCTCATCTAATTTTATATTTGTGATAACAAATGAGTCACCTCTATGAGTCTTCCCTAACCGATATGTTATGTTCTTGTTTTTCTTTAAAAATACAAGTTAGATCAGACATGGTTTGTACCAACGTGGAATAAGATGCCCAGAAGGTAGGTCGGCAGAGTATTAGTCATTCTTTGACAACTTGATGAACTGCAACTATGTAATTCTCTCCCTTCCTTAAATTTGCCTATTCTGATACCATGTTGATGAAAAACAAGTACCAAATCAACAATGAACAAGACAAGGATTAATGGAGGATGGAATGAAATTATACCCTCTTTCTATGGAGTCGATGGCTCCTCTTTTATTCCTCTCTCTTAAGTTATGACCTAATGGTCATGATTACACTTTATGAAAGATTATTCTATCCTTATTTAGTAATATATACATTATAACTTAAGTGACACTTTTTTGGTATCCGTTACGTGGATACGAATCTCTCAATAGATCTGAGGTCCTTCAACAACAGTAATTGTACTATGTTGAGTATTGCTACTATAGAATAAGTGTAATGAGCCCAGCAATTGTACAGACTATTGTTAGCCAGCATACCTAAGATAATGACTTGTCGTACATATAGATGACTTTTCTGTTATAATAAATATAGCAAAATGTTTATATATTATTCTAATATATGATACGAATACGATACATAGTGTATTGCAATGGATCATATACGTGGATCGTATCGATCTAACTATTGATATACGATATTATTGTATCGTACAATAGAATATGATATTTATAATATTGCTTTTAATTCTTCCTCAACTCCTCCCATGTAAGGAATCACCTTTACATGATCGGTCCCAAGCCTAGATAAAGTAGAAGGGTTGCATTAGGCTTCTGACAACCATCGTACAACTTTGTCGGACTTAACATGAATTCTATAAAAAAACAAAGAATCCATATAGTCGATTTAATGTAGTAGGGAAAAGGCTTACTTGCAGTCGTAGTAGTAGTTGTAGTAGCTTCTAATTCTTCCTCTGTTGTGAGCCCTTTCATTTCCTTCCATTCTTCAAAAAAATGATCCTATTATGCTATAAGATCATTTGTATTGTTTTTTAATATGAATTTTTTAACATCACATGTTTTGCAGTTGGAGAAAACCACGGAGCTCTCAAGGCGTGAAAGGTGTGTTGTTTTGGTACTTTATTTCGCATTTCTTTTAACATAATGATGTTGGCATGATTATGTAGGTGCTTGTGTAAGTCAATGTCATACTAAAACAAATCAATGCTTAGTAAGCATTTATTTGTAGCTGAAAAATTTTGTAATTGTTATCTACATTATCAACTTAGAAATGTTGATGCGTTCTTTTTATTTGCACATAATGATGCTTTGGTTGGAGGATGCTGCATCTATTATTGTGGTGGATATTCCAGTCACATCACACGTGCACATCTCTCTCTCTCTCTCTCTCTCTCTCTCTCTCTCTCTCTCTCTCTCTCTATATATATATATATATATATATATATATATATATATATATATATATATATATATATATATATATATATATATATATATATATATATCATGCCCATACCACCATATTTTTTGTGGTACCAAACCCACAACAGGTAAATGTTTTATAACTCAATCTGTTCATGATAAAGCCTAATTAAAGTAATATTATGAAATAATTGGGGAAGGTTAATTACTGTTAAAACGTATCAGGTTCTGCTATCAGCCATTGGTTTTAATGGATTCGGGTTTAAATCATCTCAAGTATTAACAATTAACACTTAAACAGGTCTATTATTGCTCGAGTATAGAGATTGAACCAAATCCGATCCTTTTTGGTTCAGGTATGAGACGTATGTTTTCATACTCAAGAATGCTTAAACTTTAGGAGAAGTCCTTAACAAGAAAGGCTAATCAGGAAAAAGAAGAAGAAATAAAAAAAATGTGGTTGATGTGTTTTTCCTCGCGACGTGGTCTTATTTATTTAATTAGGAAGGCCTAATTGTGACTCGCCTTAAGCTTATAAATAAGTAGGATTTCTCTTATGAGTGAGGTCTTCTATGTGAAGCTAATGTGATATTAATAAGTAGTTTTTCCTTAGTTATTTTGCAATTATTTTCTTCATCTTCATTGGGTTGAACTTTGTATTCAAAACTGGGTCAGCGGTTCAAAGTGGGCCAAAACTGACTGGAACCAAGATCGGCCAAACCATACGCGGAACACATTGTCGAACCTGGCATAGGTCCTCGGTTTGGTTATGGTTCCTCCTTCAGTGGAACTGGAACCACCAGTTCCGGTTCCTTCTCATTCAAGCCAAAACCAGCTACACTCGTACTTCTTTTATGAACCTATGAATTTTATGACAGCAAACTGGACCACCGTGAGCTGAAACACATCGCAATGCATGGTTAGCATATCATGAACTACAATTATATGAACAATAATGGAGATCATTCACATATTTAATGCATAATTTAGTTCCATCCATATTGATCCAAGTAGCTCGCGAGCAACTCAGCTCACTTTCAACCTTAGTTAAGCCATTCCTAGAAGATTATGAATAACTTTTTAAGTATTTGATCTTCGGAAATATTTTGGTGTTCATACACAATGAGATGCACCATACCACCTCGGTTTGAGGATGGATTGGGTTTGGGTTTAATTTATAAGTCGTCCTGAAAGTCTGAACAGTACAGGTTTGTCTTGTTTAAAAACTGTTTAAATCATTGAACCAGACCCGATTTGTTTGCTGGAGGTAAAAATCAATAACGTACAAGCTTAAAATTTTCAATTACCTTGTCCCGGATCTGACTCTCACGAGAGTACTTCTCCCAAGAATGCAAAACCTAACTTTTTTTCCAAAGAAAATATAGGAATAGACATGGATAAGCCGGTTTCAGGGTTCCGAACCAGGACTTGCCGGTTCTAATTCCATCCCAAATTGCCGGAACTGAAGAAACCTAAAAAGTTTTGAAATTTAAAAATAAAATTAAAAAATGTGAAACCAACGGTTTGGAGCAGGTAGGACTGGAACCAAACCAGATGGTCCTCTGTTCCAAGTTTAGTTTGATTGGTTCTTAGTCCAATTTGGTTACGGTTGGGAAAGTCTTGACAGAGTACCATATAATCAAAGAGCAATACAAATAAAGAAACGAAGAACAGAAGATTTCACCTTCATTATTCAATACATGAATATTTACTCAAAACCCTCTACTATAACAACAACTAAGTTTTTTCTATAATAGATAGAGTCGGCTACTTTGATTCTTTATTTTCATAGAGTTCTTCTATGCTAACAGTTCACATAAGTTAAATCATTCTTTATTGTTTTCTTTCAATACTTTTATAGTTTTTCTTCATCTTTAATATTTTCACAATCTAGTTTCTCATACATTCGTATCAAAACTTCTTTTGATCGTCTTTCTACTTATCTAAACCATTACAAATGATTTTTCCTCATTTTGTTATATATTGGTGTAACTCTTAATTTGTTTCTAATAATCTCATTATGTGTATGATCTTTTCTTGTATGATCACTCTTTATTCATCTCATCATCTTCAATTTTTGCCACAAAATATATTTCATCAACCCAAAAAGGAGAAATTGCACGAGGCTAATCGGCAGTACCATACTCTCTCATTTCTCTCTCTCTCTTAGGTTAAGCTTCTCATAAAATACAACATGGTGAGTACATCATTCGACGAATTACTAAATGAATGCTGACGGAATCCTTCTTTCATAATAGAGTTCACTTCCCAGTTTCAAACAAAATCCAACTAACCCGATACATTATTTATTGTATTCTAGTAGTTTCAATATTCAGTGCATTTATTTATGTAATAAGTGAATCATATATCTCTTGGAATATATCCTCCTTTCCGTTATATAAGACCG